>CM052700.1:35035719-35050934 GCA_028551405.1 Uromys caudimaculatus
GGAATTCAAGGCCCATACCTAAACATAGTAAAAGCAATATACAGCAAACCAGTAGCTAACATCAAACTAAGTGGAGAAAAACTTGAAGCAATCCCACTAAAATCAGGGACTAGACAAGGCTGCCCTCTCTCTCTCCCTATCTATTCAATATAGTACTAGAAGTTCTAGCTAGAGCAATTAGACAACAAAAGTGGGTCAAAGGGATACAAATTGGAAAGGAAGAAATCAAAATATCACTATTTGTAGATGATATGATTGTATACTTAAGTGACCCAAAAAACTCCAGTAGAGAACTGCTACAGCTGATAAACAACTTCAGCAAAGTGCCCAGATATAAAATTAACTCAAACAAATCAGTAGTCTTCCTATATGTGAAGGATAAACATGCTGAGAAAGAAATTAGGGAAATGACACCTTTACAATAGTCACAAATAATATAAAATACCTTGGTGTGACTCTAACCAAACAAAGTTAAAGATCTGTATGAGAAGAACTTCAAATCTCTGAAGAAAGAAATCAATGAAGACCTCAGAAGATGGAAAGATCTCCCATGATCTTGGATTGGCAGGATTAATATAGTAAAAATGGCTATCCTGCTGTGAGCCATCTACAGATTCAAAGCAATCCCCATCAAAATTCCAACTCAATTATTCATAGACTCAGAAAAAGCAATTCTCAATTTCATTTGGAATAACAAAAAGCTCAGGATACCCAAAACTATTTTCAACAATAAAAGAATTTCTGGGGGAATCAGCATCCCTGACCTCAAGCTGTACTGCAGAGCAGTAGTGATAAAAACTGCATGGTATTGGTACAGTGACAAGCAGGTAGATCAATGGAATAGAATTGAAGACCCAGAAATGAACCCACACACTTATGATCACTTGATCTTTGACAAAGGAGCTAAAACCACCTAATGGACAAAAGACAACAATTTCGACAAATGGTGATCATTCAACTGGTGGTCAACATGTAGAAGAATGCAAATTGATCCATTCCTATCTCCCTGTACAAAGCTCAAGTCCAAGTAGATCAATAAACTCCACATAAAACTAGATAAACTGAATCTCATAGAAGAGAAAGTGGGAAGAAGTCTTGAAAACATAGGCACAGGGGAAAAGTTCCTGAACAGAACACCAGTGGTTTATGCTCTAAGATCAAGAATCAACAAATGGGACCTCATAAAATTACAAAGCTCATGTAAGGCAAAGGACATTGTCAATAGGACAAAATGGCTACCAACAGATTGGGAAAAGATTTTCACCAATCCTATATCTGATAGAGGGCTAATATCCAATATATACAAAGAAGTCAAGAAGTGAGATTCCAGAGAACCAATTAACTCTATCAAAAGAATGCGGAACAGAGCTAAACAGAGAATTCTCAACTGAGGTAACTCTAAATGGCTGGGGAGCACCTAAAGAAATGTTCAACATCCTTAGTCATCAGGGAAATGCAAATCAAAACAACCCTGAGATTCCAATTCACACCAGACAAAATGAGTAAGATCAAAAATTCAGGTGACAGCAGATGCTGGCAAGGATGTGGAGAAAAGGAACACTCCTACATTGCTGGTAGGATTGCAAACTGGTACAACTACTCTGAAAATTTGTTTGGTGGTTCCTCAGAAAAATGGACATAATATTACCTGAGAACCCAGCTGTACCACTCCTGGGCATTTACCCAGAAGACGCTCCAACATGTAATAAGGACACATGCTCCATAACGTTCATAGCATCCATACTTATAATAGGCAGAAGCTAGAAACAACCCAGATATCCCTCAACAGAGGAATGGATACAGAAAATGTGGTATATTTACACAATGGAATGCTACTCAGCTATTAAAAACAATGACTTCATGAAATTCACAGGCAAATGGATGGAATTTGAAAATACCATCCTGAGTGAGGTAACTCAGTCACAAAAGAACAAACACATGTATTCACCAATAAGTGGATATTAGCCCAAAATTTTGGAATACCCAAGATTCAATTCACAGCAAACGTTGGACTGAGCATGGGGTCCAAGATGGAGGAGTTTAATAAGGGACTGAAGGAGCTGAGGGGGCTTTCAGCCCCATGGAGAGAGCAACAATGTCAACTGGCCAGACCTCCGGGAGCTCCCTGAGACTGGACCACCAACCAAGAAAACACATGGAGGGACCCATGGTGCTGGCCACATATGTGGCAGAGGAGGGCCTTGTTGGCCATCAGTGGGAGAAGAGGCCCTTGGACCTGAGGGTGTTATATGCCACAGTGTAGGGGAATGCTAGGGACGGAAGACAGGAGTGGGTGGGTAGGTGGGTAAGCACCCTCATACAGGCAGGGAGGGGGGATGGTATAGGGGGTTTCCAAGGGGGAAAACATTTGTAATGTAAATAAAGTAAATATCCAAAAATAATAAAAAAAGAAAAAGAAAATGAAAAAAAAAAGAAAATATTAAGGATAGAATTAGAGTCGCCCCCATAGGCTCATAAATTTAATGCCTGCTCTCCAGTTAGTGGAATTTATTGAAAAGGATTAGGAGGTGGTGTTGCCTTATTGAGGATGATGTAACCTTGGAGGAGGAGGTGTGTTGTTGGAGTTGGCACCCAGCCCAGACACTCTCTCAGATCATGTATACCCTTCAGCTAATGCTCCAGTCCAATGTAAATCTGTCTCCATGCTCTCATTATGATGATCATGGGCTAATAATTTGAAACTAGGCCCCAAATCAGTGTTTATTTTAAAAGTTGTCTTGGTCATGCTGGCTTCTCATTGCAATAGAACAGTAACTGTATCTAGAGAACATACTGTCCAACTAACAGTGATTCATATGCATAGGTTATCTGACATTGACTCTGCATTCTTTACATGTACACCCTGTATATAAAATATATTACCCCATTTTTTCTTTTCAAAAGATGTTGAAGTCTGTGCCTAGCTGAGTATTTCTATTTTGTGCACAATTCAGTTGTATGTATCTTCTTATCAGAAAACATCACCCTTTACTTCAGCCTATTAAATGTGGTCTAATGCTTTCTAACTCTACTAAAGTCCATACTACTACATTCTGGGAACTAAAAAGCATAAGCGATGTTTTGTGTTTCTGCCAATTTTTTGATGGTTTAGAAAGTTTAGTTAATGGTCTCTCAGTTCATTCATTTTTCTCCCTCGCTGGTTATTTTTTCCTAAGCCATAAATTGGCATTCTTTTTGCATCGTAGTCTCGAGCTGCTAATTTCTTATCTTTAAAGTTTTTGTAGATCCAAAGTGTTTGGTCATTAAGTAATATATACTGGCTTAGAGAGCTTTTTCTCCTTGGTAGAACTCATGTTCTGCATACAAATGAATGCTCAGGGCAATGGCTTTATCCATTTCATTAAACATAAATTCCATATACCAATGTCCTTTTGCCCTAGTTTCTCAATATAAATAATTCTGATATGTTTTCCTTGAAAATTAAACTAGGTTTCTAGGATTGAGCTTCATTTTTGAATGTCAAGGTTATTAAACATGTCATTAAGTTCAAATTCATTTTTGTTCCCATTAGTGTGCCAATAAATGACTGATTTAATAACTCATTTAATCTGTTACTGATGTTCAAATAATATACATTTTTTTGTAAATTTCAAGCACCAGATGGTGAAAGTGAAATGACATAAATACATGTGCGTGCGCACACACACACACACACACACACACACACACACACACACACACCTTGCATGTGCCTATGTACTGGTGTAAACAAATACAGCCATACATTTCATAGTGATGAAGATATACTGCCAAGCAATATCATCATTGTGCTAAAATCACAATGTCTTTACACAAACCTTCAAGATACTATTTATCATCTACTCTACCAAAACCATATTACATACATGTAGCATAGAGTATGACAGTTAGGGCTTGGATGAACAAAACATGAGACTAAGCTAAACACAAAGAGAAATGATGCTGATTTCTAGTTTTTTTCTCTGAATTGAAATAGTCCTTCGTGTAGGAAAACTATATGCTTACAAGACTCACTAATGACACTCATGAAAGATAGATGGTTCACTGGTTCGCACAGTAAGGTTATAGGGGTAATAAATGATGGCTGCCAAAGAGGATACTGTTTTGTAGGGGCTGCCTCTACATGGTACAGGTAACTCTAGTAGTAAAGTTCTCTTGAGTCTTCATGCATCCTAGAATGACAACTTTGTTGAAACAGATAACTGAACCACCGATGCTCCCATAAGTAAACCCTATGAACTCATTGGTTCATCAACTAACCTTGAGAGAAATACCTTGGTTTGTTATCAGAGCATTACCTGGCGTGACTAATAGATTGTCAAGTCTCCTATAATAGATGTGATTGAGACACATATTACTCAAGAAATGTGTAAGACTTCTGCTATCATAACACAGTTAAACATCTGTTGTTCTGTAAAGGTGGTACAAGTAGAAGGAGTCGGGTCTACAATAATGATAAGATGCATAGTATAATGAAGTGCAAATTAGAACATATTACATCATTGGTAAGCATTTTATATCATGAATAATTCTATATTCTATAGGCTAGATCTGTGCTAGGTCTGTTAGTATTACATCCTCACTAAAGAGTGCTATCTTATGCTGCAATATTATAGCTACAGCATCACTAGAAGATTTAAATATTCTTGTTCTATTAAAAATCTTCTAAGACAACTCTCCCCTGTACCAGTTATATGTGGTCCAGTTGAACTGAGACATTTCTTATGCTGTGTACAAACATGTTCTTCAAAGAGGGGTGTGTGTGTGTGTGTGTGTGTGTGTGTGTGTGCGTTCATGCTTATTGAATTTTTTGAGTATTCTAAGTTTTAAAGATACATCTTTTGATTTTACCTATTGTAAGAGAGAGAGAAAGAGAGACAGAGGCAGAGAGAAAAAAGAGAGAGAGAGAGAACAGAGAGAGGGGAGAGAAAGAGAGGGGGAAGAGAGGAAAGAAAGAGAGAGAGAAAAATGTGATATGGGGGAGCATGCATTTATAAGGAAGTGTGTGTATATGTGTCCCATGTGGATATATATAGAATTCGGAGGATATTTTTCTTTACTTTTTCTATCTTTACATTGGTTCTTGGATTGCACTTTTATCTACTAAGTCATCTCAAAGACCCTTATTTTGAATCTCTCTTTTTTTTTTTCTTTTTACAAATTGATTTCTGTACTCTCTTGCTTGAGTAATCTCAATTACACTTTCTATGCTTAGCTCAATAATGTATTAATAAAATGAATCCATATTAAGATTATATACCAAAATAAGCTAGTAGAATGCTCAGAAAGTGGAATCTGGTCAGCTAGCTCTCAAGCTCCACAAAGAGCCTGGGTTATTTCAGTATGTTTCATTTACACACACACACACACACACACACACACACAAACACCCCCCCCCCCAAGGTGCTCAGACTGTATGGTCCACCTTGCTATGAGTTCCTAATATACTTCAAGAGGTTGGGAGATCAAAGTTATTTATATAATTTTATTAGGATGCTGTCTTTCTTGCTTCTATTGTCTCAGTAGTAGATAGTGGATTTATAAACTTAGGGCAAAAACATAGAACCCAACAGATGAGATGACTATATCACCATTCTAATAAATAAAGAACCATATATTTGTGCATCCTGTTATTCTATTTACTTTCAAAGCAAGGTGCATACCTCTTCCACGGAAATTTAAAGATTTTCTCTTACCTGTGTCCCTATGAAAATGGTGGAAATTGTATTTAATCCATAACAGCAAAACAAAACACCTTTAAGAACTGTCTGAGGAGAAATAATATAATCAGAAATAAGCTATTCTAGAGAATCTATGAAACTCCAGTATATTTATACTATCATATTTGTAGTATCAATGTCAAGAATGTTCTCTCGACTGCTTCAATGTCTCTATTCAGGGTAGAAGGTATCTCAGCTCCGGAGGGCTGCATCCAACACTGGTGTTCTTTCTCTTGGCTCCAGTCCTCCACTCCATGAGGCTCAGAAAATGAACTAAACTTCCCAAGAGTAATTACTCACGTTCACTCGTGCCGTTGCCTTTTTATTGTTGCTGAGGATCCTGCTCAAGTGATTCTGAACTAGAAGTAGAGAACTGCTCCTATGCCACTTCCACTCCTGGAGTCTGAGACAGTGCATTCTAACCCAGCCAGGTTAAGAGAACATTACACCTCTCCAGCCCCTCAACCCCCCTCTCTACCCCCAGCAATTGGTAAGTTCACTACTCAGTTTTTTTATGTAACATCAGGCAGAGAGATGTTTGGTGTTAAGGCTCCCTCAACGCCTGTACACTGACTCAGATGGGTTTGCCTGGTGTAGAGAAGAGGGAGTGGAAATGTGAAAGCATTAAAATAAATTGCTTCTTGTCCCTTTCTAAATGAACTTACTTAATATGAAACATATTATCGAGATGGTTAAAACCAGAGACACTCTAAAAAGCAGTTGCACATATGGAAAAAGCAAATAGGAAGACACAGATGGATGTAAAAAAATCAGCTTCAAGACTAGCCACACTGCGAGAGAAAAATATCAAGGAGTAGATCTAGCAACAAGAAGAGCTCAAATTATGAAGATAGAATTTGAAGAAGCGACACTTGGATTGATTTTACTGTAGAAGAATTTGGGTCTGGGAATAGTGTGATATTATAGCATAACCCAAGGAAATTAGCAAAGTCTATTAGGTGTGTTCAAAAAATGTTGGAAGAGATATATGCTCGGAAAAGTTGACTTCTGGTGTACGCCAAGCTGCTCCTGACTGAGGAATATCAGTGACTAAACACAATGGAGTTAGAGTAAGGAAAGAATTCTGTTACTGAGATGAAGATAATCCTCAGAGAAAAGAACAAACATGACAGCAGCAGCCTCTAATTAGGTGAAGAGCAGTTCACAGTTCCTGTGATATATGAAATATACAGTTATAAAGTAAAATTACAACCCACATAGAGATTAAGAAAGTTTTACAAGGGGGTAAGGAGATGGCTCAGTGGGTGATGGTGCCTGATGCTGATCCTTTCAAAATGATTTCAAACCCTTGAATCTACCCACATGGCACACATATACAAACACATACACTAAATAAGTAAATAAATATTAAAAGCATCAAAGTATGATCTAAACCGAAGGAAAAAAAATCAATTCACAAAGATTCCCTTTACATATGACCTGTGTTGGATACGGAAGCAAATTATTTTTAAAAAAGTTATTAATATATCCACAGAGCTAGGAAAAATTATTATTTAAAAAAATTTAAAAGGTTTTGGAAAGGTGGTTCAGCCGTTAAGAGCAGTTGCTGCACTTCCAAAAGACTTAGGTTCCGTTCCCAACAACCTCAAAGCATTTCCCAATCTTCTCTAATTTCAACTAGGGTATTCAACACACTGTTCTGACAGTCTTAGGCAATGTATGTATGTGGTACGTAGATATACATGCAGGCAAGACAATCATACAATTCAAATGAAATAATATTTTTTAATAAAACTTAATGGGATGTCACTGTTGTAGTAAATAGAGACTATCAATAGAGAGAGAAAATATTGTTAATCTTTGTAGGAAGAAAAGGCAATGCTGGAGATAGATAATTTACTGTAACTGATATATGAAACTCTGTAGAAGTACAACAGTGAACAACAAAAAATAGTACACTAACAATTCAGTTTATGTAAGTCAAATCAAAAAAACAAATAAAACAAAGCAAAACAACATCAAAAAAATCCGAAAGATAAATTAAGAATCAAGGACGATTTTCATCAATGCAACAACACACTGAGAGTTCTTAAAGGAAAAGATGTTAACCAAAAATCCTGTATTTGATGATAATGATGTAAATTCTCATATAAACAAGATTTTCTTAATATATGAAAATGATGGCAAGTAGTAAAAATAGTCATTTAAATTATTTGGGTTAGTAATTTTTTAAGACCTTTAATTTTTTATTTCTTACTGTTTATTGTGTTTTTTATTAATCAATTCCAATCATTTACATCTCAAATGATATTCCACTTACCAGTTACTCTCTCCACCAACCCCCCATCCCATGATATACCACTTCCTGGTTACTCCTCTACCAAACCCCCATCCCACATTCACCCTACCCCTTCCCCTTTGCCTGTATGAGAGTGCTATCCCCCCCACACTATCCTGCCCTACCACTCCAGCCTCCCCCTACACTGAGGCATCAAACTTCCCTAAGACCAAGGGCCTCCCCTCCTATTGTCGTCAGGCAAGGGCATCCTTTGCTGTGTACGTATCTGAAGCCATGAATCCCTCCTTTAATATTTTACAGTCCAGTTGTTACCCCCCTCCTAGTCTGCCCTCCCACAGTTTCTCAACCCATTCTGCCTCCCCCCTGTCTCCAAGAGGATGCTCAGCCTCCGCCATGCCTCCCCAAACCCTGGAGCCTTAAGTCTCTTGAGAATCTGGCACTTCTCCCACTGAGTCCAGACCAGGCAATCCTCTGTTGTGTATGTGTCTGGAGCCTTGGATCAGCTCCCATTTCTTGCCTGGTTGGTGGCTCAGTGTCTGAGAGATCTCAGGGGTCTGGGTTAGTTGAGTCTACTGCTCTTCCTATGGGGTCACCCTCCTCCTTCGCTCCTAACAGTCTTTCCCTAATTCAACCACAGGGTTCCCTGACTCAATGGTTGGGTCTAAGTATCTGCTTTTGTCTCAGTCAGCTGCTTGTTGGCCTCTCAGAGGACAGCCATGCTAGGCTTCTGTCTGTAAGCACACCATAGCATCAGTAATAGTGTCATGCTTTATATGAGTGTTTTGCCTGCATGCATATCTGAGTAGCTCCTGTGTATCCAGTAACCATGGAGGGCAGAAAAGGGAATTAGTTCTCCTGGAACTGGAGTTACTGATGGTTAGAAGACTTCATGTGGATGCTTTGAAATAAACATTACTCATCTGGATATAGTCAGTTCTCTTATCTGCTGAATCCTCTCCAATGCTGGGATTGTAATTTTAATACATATATACAGCAATAACATTCCCTCAAATATAGAAGTATCATTTCAAAATTAACTGGATTTGAAATTAAATAATCTAAGACAGTTAAGTAAGTTATCATACATAGGAAACTGAAGTTATCAAATATAACTAACAAAATTATTATTGAAATTCAGTTGACAATAAAATATACTTAGTCAATTTGAAAAGAAAACCAGTAAAAGCAGAAATAGTAGAGTATACAGCAAGGAACAACAACAACAGCAACAAAAAAATATACAGTAAAATTAAAGAAAAATTCCAAAAATCTTAACATTAAATATCAGTGGATTAACAAATGATTTAAAAGACTGATTATAATGTTAGATAAAAATAATCCGATGGTCCGATTCTACATTATATGAGGAAAACTTTAGAAAAAAATGAATGACAATGACCGAGAAAACATTATACAGAAAAGATAATATATCATCCATAGTATACATAATAATATCAACTAAAATAGAATGGAGAGCAGAAAGTTACTGAAGAGTGATATTTTATAATGACAAACAGAAACTCTATTGTGATTAAACATGTATATCCATAAATATTCTGGTTGTTATGATCCTATTTCCTATGTGAGATAGAAAACTGACTATGACAAAATCAATCTATAACCAAACTTATTTTCCATAGACACAGTCACTGGGCAATTTGATCTGGGCAATCACGCCATTGAGACACCCTCTGCCCAGGTGACTCTTGGTTGTATCAAGTTGATGCTACAAACTAAGCAGAGACCCTGACCTTACTGTATCAACCAGAAATAAAAGAGTGGAATTAACTGAAAAGTAATAATTAACTAAATGATATCCCCAGTTCCTGTCTTGTGCAATACCATCTTAAAATTTATGGAACTCACCATAAGTTCTTTTCTCATGCAAACCAGAAGATCTTCCTCCTAAGTTCAGTCTCTAGACTCCACCTACAAATGGAAGAAGATAATCAATTTAAAAATTGTCATCTAGCCCTCACATATGCACCATGGCACATTTCTGCACACATACACAGATAATAATAACAAGTAATATCTTTAAATTAAGACAGTTCTGGAACTGTGCTGCCAATAAATTTTTTTTTAATTTGAGGCAATGATTTTCCTTCTTCAAATCTCATTTGTCTTTAAATAATAATAAATTACACTCAGAGACCTCTAATATCCCATCTAGATGTCAAATACTAAAGAAATTACTGTTTCAAATTGACACTGAGTTTGAAAAATTAATATCTCTACATTTTACTGACTCTTCATGTAACACTGCTGATCTAAAATATTAACATCTTTGTTCTATGGTTTGCTCTTTAATTACTCTCCATTGGTCCCAAATTTAATTAATGAAGATAAAATTTCTAGTTCTCTCCCCAATACATTATTTTCAAATATAATTAACTAAAAAGGTCTTAGTAATCACAACTAAAATCATTGAATTCCAGTCACTGAAAAGGGAAATTTTCATATTAATACAGGAAATTGTGACTCATTTTATGCTTGGCGAACTGCTTGTGTTAGAGGAAGCCTTTGAAAACCAATGAATGAACTTGCCATTACATGTATAAAATTAAGCATTAAACTCTCTCTAGTCAAAAGAAAGCAGAATGTCACATGATTACTGACCTAATTGTGAAAGGGTCATGGATAGAAATGTTTTCCATTTATTCAGTATTGATTAATTTAAGTGTGCTGATGCTTTGAAAAATGTTCTCCAAAACATGTGATTTATTTACCATAACAAATTTTTTAAACAATCATAAAAATGCCCCTTGATCCATTATCAACTGCTGGATGATCTCTATTAAATATGAACCAAGTCCGAAATGAGTGCACATTGAGTTTTAATTAGAGCTGAGCTTCCCCAAATCAAATATTATGTTTTTTCTATCACCCACACTACAGGTATTTTTGCTACTGAAAGCTAAATTTTACACTGAATTGGTAAATCTTGATTCTCAACTTGATGGCATTAACAATTTCCCTGGAAAGAAATATCTGAGCTTGAGTGTGAGGAGTTGTCTAGTTTAGAATAAATGAGATGGAAAGGAGCACTTTAAAAATAGGTGGAATTATTTCATAGTCTGGGGTGCCGAATTGACAGGAAAAGGGGAAGCCAGCAGAGCCGAACATGAGTATTCATTATCTTCTGCTTCCTGAGAGTGAACACACTAACCAGTTGCTGTTCTACCTTCCCTGCTGTAAGAGACTGTATGTCTTGGAACTATGAGACAAAGTAAACCCTTCTTTCCTTGCCTTGTTTTTGTCACACATTTTGTCACAGCAACAGGAAAAGTATATCTGAAAATATAGCTACCAGAGTCTTAGCTTTTAGGAAACATACATGCTAAATTAGTTCACAAATAGCTTTAAATCCATGAACATTACTTACCGAACTAGCTTGGCATGTATTTATTTTTACATCTTAAGTTTAATCATATATTTCAAAAATGTCAAAGGACTAACTTTAGACTGACAATTGTAAGATAAAACATATCAGAAGGATAAGTTATAAAATGAGGAAAACTAGTGTCTACTATCATCCATCTGCCTCACAGACATGTGGAAAGAGTGTGAAGTTTCCTCTGAACATGTCTTCTTCTAGTTTCATCATCATTCTCAAATATTCAAAAGAGAAATCAGATCTCTTAGTTTCAAGTAAAGTTATAGGAAAAAGTCATTTACATAATGGCGGCCTTGTTGAAGTAGATACTACATCTCATAGCTGGACATGGAGGTAGAACTGATAAATGATCATTAGGTAACCACATCACCCCAGGATGTCCAGTCATGAGTTATTTAAGACCTAGGAAATACTGTGGGCTGGAGAAATGGCCAAACAGTAAAAAACCTGTACTATTCTTGCACAAGGCCTGAGTTTAGTTTCTCACACTCAAGCTGCATGACTCAAAATTGTCTGTAACATAAGCTCAAGGAAATCTGTGCTGCTTAAGTGTTATTGGCTGATTGATTGATTGATTCATTGATTGATTGTTTTGTTGACTTTACGTGAACTAGATTTCTAGGGAGCATTTATTTGATTAATGATTGATGTGAGAGAGGTCTAGGACACTGTGGGTAGCTATGGTCCTGGGTTATATTAAAAATGCAAGCTGAGTGAGCATTTGGAAGCAAGCCAATAAACAGCAGTACTCCATGGCCTTGGCTTCAGTTCCTGCCTCTAGGTTCTTATTCTGATTTCCTGTCTTGTCATCCCACATTGATGAACTGTTACCTGGTGATGTAAGCTTAACTTCTCTCCTCCATCTTGCTTTTAGTCAGTATTTTTCACAATAGAAATCAAACTAGTATAGGATCTAATGCATTCTTTTAAATTCCAAGGGCACCGCACTCAAGCGTACATAGCAATACACAAATAGACATGTGCACAAAACCAAAAATGAACAAATATTCTTTAACGAACAAGGGAAGATGTTGAAGGAAATTAGAAACAAAACAAAACAAAACTGTAAGTTGATTTTGTCAGGAAGTCCTGAGAATTAAAGTAAAGATCTTAAATGGGATCACATTGAAATAACAGTTTTAACAATTTAGAGATAAAGATGTATTGCTTTATTCTGGCCGTAAGCACAGTTTGTTCATCAAGATTACTGCAATTATTACATTTATCAAGGCGGTGTTATTTTCTTAGACAGTGATTAAATAAATAAATTTTCAGTTGCAATGCCTGATTAACATTGACCAGAGAGCAAGTAATTAACTAATTAATTAATTAATTAATTAACATCCCAAACTCTGCCCCTCCTAATTCCACCTCACAGAGACCCTCCCCCCATACCCCTCAACAATTTCTTCTACAATTCTGATGGATTTTATTTTGTGGGGCAGAATGTGAAACCTACCTTTCCTTATGTGAAATACGGAAGACAAACTTGAATAAAATATTTTGTCCATAAAAATAATTAAATAACTTTATAATATGATTCTGGCCAGGATTTTTGGTGAGGAACCCCTGGCAAGTTTGGAATATTTCAGGGAATAGAAATATTTGTTTTATATATGAGTGGTTTTGTTTCTTCATGTGTCCATGCACTACGTTCTAGTGCCTGTTGTCCTTGTTGTCCATGGTAACTAGACGAGTTCATTAGGTCACCAGGAACTAGAGTTACCGAAGGCTATGACATATCATGTACCTGTCAAGAATCAAACCAAGGTCCTCTAGAAAAACAGCCAGTGCTTTTAACTCTTGAGCCATCTCTCCAGAACAACTTTGTTACTCTGAGTATGAGTCTATGTAACAGTGATACTGGTCTCATATTAATGTTGACAATACTCTACAAGTATTGTTACATGTCTTGCTTCTGCTTGTCATGAGTTCAGTTCTATAGATTGCTGATATACATAACTCTTCTTTGATCCAAGGAGGTCTGAATGAATGTATGGAAACTTAGAGATGATGATTAGAACAGGGAAAGATATATCCAAAGAGGATTCACAATTCTTTCTTTTTTGTGCAGTTACGATGCAGACATATGGTCCCAAACCCTTGGGTTAGTTAATATATAACTCATAGCTGTGATATTTCTTGCACTACATTATGATATTCAAGATGCTGTATAATGTAACATCATTGGAAATGTAAGAAATGATTCCATTAACACAACTAGTAGTCATTAGTTTAAATTTTTATTTAGGTTTTCATAATCATTTCAGGAAATCTAATTAAAATGTTAATAAAAGAGTATGATCTAGCTTTAATAAACCTATTTACCAGTGGATAGAACAGAAGAAATCCAAAAAGAATAAAATTGAAAAAGGTTTTCCATTTCTTGGACTCTTTTGTTTTCAGATGAGAAATAAAACTTAGACTTTTAGTTTAAAAGATTTTCATTAATCTTACCCACTCTTTTGATTTTAAAATATACTACTTGGTTTGCAATAGAATAAAGTGAAATAGTACATAACCCTATTGAGCTGTTGGTATACCACTGAAAAATTAACTGGGTGGCATGCTAAGTAACCTTTCTAAATTATACTCAGCTGCTTTGTTCCAAATTAGCATATAACAATGGAAATAGGTATCTGCATAAATGAAAATAATAAAAATTTGCCTAAAACATGCTTTTTCAAGTTGTCCTTCATATGAATTTAAGGGAATTCATACAATTCTAAGATACAGCCTTGCAGATACATATAGTCAGTTGGCTTCTGGGTTCTGAGGAGCTATTTAATGTGCTTCAAAAAAATGGCCAACAATTCCATTTGAAGTATATTGGTGATATTCTTCCACAGTCATGTCAATGAAAAATATGTTCAAATATTGCCAAATGCCCATTGAAGGAAATTTGCCTCTGGTTAACAACAATAGCTCTGAAGAATGGTTGAGAAACCTTGTTTAAGTGCTTACTCATCTCTGAGAGCCATGAACAAGCTATGAGCCTATATCAGACAGACCATCATCATGGAGGAATTTACAGATCAGGTAATACAGTAGATGAGTAAAACACACATCTCTTACCTATGTGTGTATAAAATGCATATTCAATATGAATCAAGTCATTCCTTTGTGCCTTCTTACAACAAGGAATTTCACTTGGCATTTGTGTAGTGATTCGTCGTATTAAACGGAATCTGCAAAGTCCTTGTCTTTTTTTTTTAAATTTATTTATTTTATTTTATTTTTGATACTTTATTTACATTTCCAATGTTTCGCCTTTTCTGGGTCTCCTCTTTGGAAGCCCCCTATCCCCTCCCCATCCCTACATCTATGAGGGAATTCCACCTCCCGCCCACCCATCCCCCTATTCCCACCTTGACATTCCCCTTTACTGGGGCCTCTAACACCCTCAGGCCCAAGGGCCTCTCCTCTCTCCCTGATGGCCATCGAGGTCGAACTCTGCCACATATGTGGTCCGAACCATGGGTCCATAGATGTGTATTCTTTGATTGGTGGTCCGAACGTCAGGATGACCGTGGGGGGGTGGGGTGTCAGGCCCATTGGCGCTGTTGCTCCCTCCATGGGGCTGCGAACTCCCTCAACTCCTTCAGTCCTTTCTCCAACTCCACCATCTGGGACCTCACTCTCAGTCCAGCGGTTACTGTTAAGTGAAACTTGGGCATTCTGACCTTTTGGGCTAATATCCGCTTATCAGTGAGTACATACCATGTTCCTTCTTTTGTGACTGAGTTACCTCGCTCAGGATGATATTTTCAAGTTCCATCCATTTGCCTGCAAATTTCATTAAGTCATTGTTTTTAATAGCTGAGTCCATTGTGTAAAG
>CM052700.1:35051434-35076329 GCA_028551405.1 Uromys caudimaculatus
AGTTGTTTTGATTTGCATTTCCCTGATGACTAGGGATGTTGAGCATTTCTTTAGGTGCATCTCAGCCCTGCGAATTTCCTCAGTTGAGAATTCTCTGTTTAGTTCTGTTCCCCATTTTTTGATGGGGTTATTTGGTTTTGTGGAGTCTAACTTCTTGAGTTCTTTGTATATATTAGATATTAGCCCTCTATTGTCACTTGATTTTCGACAAAGGAGCTAAAACCACCCAGTGGAAAAAAGACAGCATATTCAACAAATGGTGCTTGTCCAACTGGTGGTCTACATGTAGAAGAATGCAAATTGATCCATTCTTATCTCCTTGTACAAAGCTCAAGTCCAAGTGGATCAAGGACCTCCACTTAAAACCAGTTACACTGAATCTAATAGAAGAGAAAGTGGTGAAAACTCTCGAACACCTGGGTACGCGGGAAAAGTTCCTGAACAGAACACCAGGGGCTTATGCTCTAAGATCAAGAATAGACAAATGGGACCTCATGAAACTGCAAAGCTTCTGTAAGGCAAAGGACACTGTCAATAGGACAAAACGGCAACCAACAGATTGGGAAAAGATCTTAACCAAAGTCCTTGTCTTAAACCAAGCTATTAAACTACTCCCCAACATACTAAACAAAACCAAAATGGAGTCATTTATGATAAACAATATGTAATAAAACTGAAGTATTGATAAAACAAATCTCCCAGTAAAAGTTTTGTTTTCTAAAATCAAGAATGTTAGTTTACCAGAATCAGCATAATAAGGAAATTCCATCTACTTTATAATAATGAAACAACTCGATGTTAACCAATTACCTTTTAATCAATTATTCTGTTTTCTTATTTCCACAATATAAGTCCCACTATTCTATCTATTTGGAAGTCTCATTCTATTTTGTAGATTGTATACTCAGGGCAGCCCTCATTCATGAATTAAAAATAAAATTCCATTTGATTTACCACTAAATTTTATTTTATCTTTTGACAACTAGAACAGAAAAATGAGAATTTGTTTCACATAAAATTTTGATGACTACTATTACATAAAAGTATCAAACACTAAAATATGATGCATAGAATGGATGAGAATATTTTCTTCTTATCTCCAAGTAGTGTATAATGTCTTAGGACACTAGTGTAAATACACAAATATTTATAATTCAAGATATGTATAGTGAGCGGTGCATGAAATTTTCAATCAACAAGCCAAAACCGATCAAATGGAGAGAAACTGGCATGTAATTAGGGCAAAGCAGGAAGCTACAACTGCACCCTTGGAGAGCTTGGGCAGAATTATGTTTCCCTAAGTTGCAGCATAATAATTCTCTCATTCTCCTGTTTGGTTTTAGGGTCTTTCCTATTACACGCATTGCACTCAAAGTGCCTTTCAATCTTTCACCATGTCTAATCTAAAGTAATAGACCAAAGACTCTTTTCAAAACATGAAATGAAGGCTCCTTTGAAATAGTTCATCTCACTTAAATATGTTTGATCCTAAGAGATGATTTATGAAAAATGGTTTGCCAACTGTATAACATGTTTTCTGAATACATAGATATGAACACACACACACACACACACACACACACACACACGCATGTATGCACACACACACACAATTTGTGGTTAGACTTTGAGATTTAGTTACATGAAATAAACTATATGTCTGTGGTTCGAATGATATATAGATGACAATACTAGGAAATATAAATTAATAATTTGCATAAATTTTGATTTTGATATTTATACGACATTACTGGGATAAACGCATACATTTCCCTTTACTTAGCATCAATTTATTTAATTAGATTCCTCCCTTCATTAATTCCTGAGACATGGATAGGTCTAATCTTAATCTTCATTCTGAGGTTTACACTTTGAGTCTCAGCATGGTCCATCAGATTATTCTACCTTCCCAAACATAGTGGTGAAATGATAAAATATTATAGCCTCCAGATAATCCAATCAGAACCAACTTCATGGAATTGTTCTTTTTTTCCAAGATTGGAATATTTATCTAAACAGGCTTTCTGGTAATAAAGTCCACAGAGTTCAAAGCAGAGAAAAGACATTAGAAAGCAGATTCATTGTGCACGTTATGAATATCCTTGAACTATCCAGTCCTAACAAACAATGCATATTCATGCAGGCTAAAGTTAGGGTACTTGTTGTGAGAATTACAATTATGATCTCTCCTAATCATAAGAATGGACCCTTAGATTGGAAAAGTCTTACTCTGGATTTCTATAGGCATCTGGATCCTTGTGAACTTTATCAAATGATAGGAAACTGAGTTTAATATAAAAGGTAGGTAGAGCTGTTCTGCAAGGAGATTTGGCACTCTCAAGCAAGAGTGATAGTGGGCAATAATCAAAGAGACAAAGAGGAGATTCAGGTAAAACAAGCTCATGTTCTCATGTAACATTTTTATTTCTTTGGAACATGCTACTTTCTGTAACTAGACAAGATTTCAATAGAGGAAGTAGGACAACTTAGCTACCAAACCTTAGACTGACAATTTGTTCTGCCCAAAAGATGTGCAAGGATTTAAGTTGGAGCAGAAATAGAAGGAATGACCAACTAATGACTGGCCCAACTTGAGTCTCATGGATCTCTGAAGGTGAAGAAAGAAAGATGATTGATAAGAAGAATACTCACACTGTATGAGAAAAGAAAACATCCAGTTAGACCACGTTTCAAGTGCCATTTTTATGTAAGTTGTAAACAAGCTTCCTAAAGTTTATGGAAAAGATAGTTCCTGTAGAACATTTTTCTGACCAGATGATTGACAGGCCCATTTAGATGAATTCTTATAGGAGGGGACAATAGTGTGTCTTTATTCTATACCATCCTTCAGCTATATGACAATTATTTTAGGATTTTTGGAACACTTAATATTATGTAACAGGCTAGGACAAGAGGCAAGATCTGGATCCCACTATTTTTCAAGCTAAGCAAAGTCTTGAAATATTTAAAGAGTGGGAGAGGTCCATTGCCTGGTACTATCTAAATCAACTAGCTACCTAACATTTAAACAGAGCACTGTACAAAATAAAATGATATCATAAAATGATGGAACTTTAAATTAAAAACAAAAATTCAGGGTCTATGACACTTGGTAAATCTTTGTAGAATAAATAAATAAACAAGTACTAATTATTCATGAAAGAATAAAAATTGAAGAAAACCAGTAATAAACTCAAGTGTGGTGGATGACCATTAACAGAAATCTTTGCAACTACTTAGAAAGTAACACATACAGTATAAGGAGTCTAGACATGGTTTCTTCATGTTTGTTCCTTTTAGATTGTACAATTCAGTTAATCAATTTGCAAGATATACCAAATAGTTTGCATGATCACAAAGGTATTTGAACTTAATGATCACATTAGTTCTTCCACAGATTTTCTCTTTTAAGGTTCTTTACAGGAAAAACAATCCCAGCCTTTTAAGGAGCTGATTTATCATCCTTTCCTACATGTCAATAGGTCATCCATGCTTAAAAAGGTCTTTTGATTGTTCTTTGCATTTAAATCCAAATTAACTCAAATGTCTTCTCTTGGTGATGGGATCCTTACAACCCTGCTATAAATCTTCTGACAGACTATATATTTGAAATGTGTCTTTTGCTCTGATAGCTTTATATAAGTAAGCCCAAAGAACAATTATAATAGGTTGTCAATGATGATGCAGACTGAATTCTAGTGACAACCAATCAATTCTTTATGGAGCTCTCATAGTTTTCTGAGTTTAACTAAGAGATGTGGACAGAGAGGTGGTGCTGGGTTAAATAAGAGAATACAACATATTGTTCCAACCATGCATAACATTCACAGTCCCTGAATGTAGAATTTTGATTGGTTTGCATTGGATTTTAGGAATAAATGCAGTGTATTAATTCTGTATCTCAAATCTAGGAACTGGTAGGCATATAAAAACACCATTAATGAGAACTAAGTTGACTCAATACATAAAGACATTTACTGTCAATTCTGATGACCTGACATTGATCCCTGGGACTAACATGGTAAAGTAAGAGAACTGACTTTTGAAAACTATCCTCTGATCTCCAGGTGAGTGTTGTTGTACACACATATACAAACACAAAGTATACAAATGCATAACAATTTAATGGTTAGAAATTGGGAAAAAAATAACAACAAAGCAAACAATAGAAAAAATGTCTTCCCCAAGCTTGAAAAGATATGGGAATATATCCTGGCTCTTAAAGATCCATGTCAGCCAGTGTTACGTAAAGAGACCATGCCTCAAACCAAAGAACTGTGTATGTGTGTATGTGTGCGTGCATGATCTTACTACAAAAAGAGACACAGAGAGAACTAATAATGGTATTAAGTAACACAAGATATGGTAGAGGGGCATACATGAATATAGTAAGACCAAAAAAGACCAGTTGAACTAAAAATGGGAATGTGTCAAAGAAAGGGAGTACTGAAATTGATATAGAAAAAATCTTTGGGGAGGAGTATTGCTCACTGTTATGTTGGCAGGATCATGACTCGGATCCCCATGTCAAAATGTGAATTAGGGGCAGACAACTGTATTATTTTTTTTAGTGGAAGATTTACTTACCATGTGTAGTGGCTATTCCTGATTGTCAACTTGACTATATCTGGAGTAAACTACAATCCAGAATTAGAAGGCTCACCTGTGATCCAGATCTTGAGGCTAGAAGACACATGTTTCTGACCTGGATCTTGGCATGGAGATCTTGAGGTATAGTGAGCATGAAAAGCTTAGTCCCAGGAAAAGTAGTACATGCCCTTAATCCCAGGAGACTGAGGCAAGGAGATCTCTTGAGTTCAAGGTCATCTGGGACAAAGCAAGTCCCAGATCCAGGAGTGGTGATGCACACCTTTAATCTGGGCCACACTTTCTGCTGAAGATCTACATAAGGACATTGGAAGAAGGTTCACTCTTCTTCACCTGTGTGCCTTGTGGCACTGAGCAACTGCTAGATTCTTGGACTTTCATTCATAGCTGCTGCTGACCATTGTTGCGGAGTTGGACTACAGACTGTAAGTCATCAACAAATTCCCTTACTATATAGATACTACGCATAAGTTCTGTGACTCTAGAGAATCATGACTAATACACCATAGAAGGAAGCCTTTGGAAAAGAAGGACCAAAGAATGAGGGAGATCTGTATTTTCAAAGCTGTGTCTGATGACAGAAATGGTAGGCTCAAATGTTTACTGGAAGATTTTAGCAAATATGGTTTCTTAATTGTCTGGTTTTTTCCCAATGCTATTCTGCAACCCTGGGCCTTCAGAGAGAAGGAAATTCATTTCCTCTGAGTGTAGAAAGTGCTTCTCTCACATGAGTTTGTGAAGCTGCTTTATGGAAAGGTCAGGTAACTACTCTTAGATGTGATGACTTACTGAGACCTGCTATTTTCTCAAACCCCAACTAGACATTTTGGGGAGAGAATGTGTCTTGAACTCTATCAAAATCTTAGTCCTTGATATGTTGATGAGCTGCTCTGTGTCAATCAAAAGGAAGTTCACAGGAAGAATGTTTTTTTAGATTCCTGGAAGTGCTGCTGGGATCTTCTCTGTACCTTGATCCTTGAGATCACTGGTGAATGAATTCCAAATAAAACATGGAGCAGAGTATAGGAGACAGGCAGAGAGTAAGTAACATGAAATGCTCTCGTTTGAAAGTGCACAAAGGCCAAAGAGATCATGTGCCTACCAAGACAATTAGATATGTTTTCTATTCCTTCTTAATGTTTTTTGAATAGTGACTGACAGGCCCTTTTGTATTCATTTTTAAGACAAAGGTGTATCTTTGATCTTTGCCAGAAAGTCTCCAGCTATATAGTAAACTTATAATCTTCTTAGCAGTTCAGAAAGTTGTATCTCATCCAAGCCCAAGGATACAACTCAGATCCCCTCCTTCCTTTGTACTTCAGCAACTTTTGGAAGGAAAGTAGACAAAAATGGAACCTCAGTGGAAAGACAGGCATGCTATGTGTTCTGGTAGAACACTAATGAGAGCTAAGACTAGAATGAATGGAGGAAAAGAAAGGAGTCTGCTAAGCAGATATGAGATGCTGGGTTTAAGGTTAAAGAATGCTGTGAAGATGCGAAAAAGCTCCAAAGTGTCTTTCTCTTGCAAATGTGTGAACTATTTTCAACTTAGGAACGTAAATGGGAGAAGTATCCTGATGGTCATAGAGGAATAAGAGTTCATTCCTGGTGCTTAGCCAACATGAGCACAATTGGACTCTGTGGAATATCTCAAGTTGCATCATGTATCACAGATAATTTGACATGAAAGTCATGTTAATTCTGTTCATCTCCTCTCATTGCTGTTGCAGTACAATACACATGCATTGCCTTTGTCTTGTTTCAGATAACACCTCTCATACAGTTCAAAGTTGCAACCACCTTAGTTGCTTTAGAGTAGATTTCCAAAACTACAAATTTCCCCCAGAACCCAGCCACATACCTTGCTTTCTTTCCCTATTTCCTGTTTCTTACACCTAGAATTATAACAGCTCCACATATAAGACAGTTTGAAGATGCTCTAAGACCCCTGAGTTTCACAACATCTTCTTCAGGAAGTGTTTTAATAATTTCTTCTTCTCAAGGGCTGTTCTCTCTCAGAGAGGAATCTGTGGCATGGACTTCTTTTCATGTAGTAGCTCACAAGAGTAATACAGGAAGGAAGAGCTCTGCTCAAATCTACAGTTTCTCCACTGAGGACTTCAAGCTCCAGATCTTGAAAAGCTTCGTAAAGCTTTATAGGACATTAAGATGATGAATAAGGTCAGAAACACGAGGCTAGGATCAACCATTTCAGTCTGTAGCTAAAATGAGATACCTTTTTTTTTTTTTTCCAAAGAGCCATATCTTTTTCCCCAGGTTGTGTTTATTTATACACATCTGTTACATCCATGTATTCACAGTCTAGGTGAATACTTGAGGCCTAAAGAGTAGTTTTTTGTGCCTACAACCATTTATTAACTGTCTTGTATTATGCCTATGTCTAGGAAGGATTATATATACTAGCCACCTAATGTGTATTAAAATTAAATGAAGATATAAAATGCAGTTTGGATTATACTTTCTCCCAAAGGCTCATGTGTAGGTTGGATTCTTAGCCTATAGTATGACTGGGAAGTGAAGGAAACTTTATTCAAAGGAATCTAATGAGATGACATTAGGTCATTTGTGATATGTGCCACATCCTATCGCTCCTTGTTTCCTGGATGCCATGCACTAAAGACATCTTCAGCCACATGTCTCAACATGATTCACTCTGCTATCAGGAACCTAGAATGAGTAAAGTCAAGCAACTAGGCTACAACCTCTGAAATCCTGAGACAAAATAAATCTGTGCTCCTTAAGGGTGTTTATATTTGATATTTTCATCATTTCAAAATATTCTGGAGTACCTTTTACTCCTAAGGAGCCCAAATTTGTGCTACCTGATACTATGTGACATTATAGTTATTTTATAATATTTAAGTTTGTATATATTGAATATATTTACATATTACACAGAGTCCAATCATTATATACATATTACTTCACTTAATTCAGTCATAAAATGCCATTGCTCCCATTTTGTAGATGAAATCAGTGATGCATAGGAAGGTTGAAATAGTGTTACTGGAGTCATAAAACATCAATATAGAGAGGATAGGAGGCATAAAATGATTCAACTTTACAGAGTATAAAACTAGTCAACTATAGTCATAGATAAAAATCATTCAGTAAATTAAACTGGTTCAACATGGGTTTCCTGAAAATAGTCATGGCAGTTGATTTCCTATATTCTGTCCTGCCTCACAAACTATTGCTTAAAGCATTTTTAGGATTAATCAAACTGTTAGATTAGACCCCCAATGTTTTCTGAATAAGGAAAATTAGGAAACACTACATTAAATATAGGAAATTAGAAGCTTAGAAGACCTGCAGTAATCTCATAGCCATTGAAATGTCCAAGACTGTGTTAGATAATAATGACTGTGTTCATCCAACTGCAGACTACATTTTCAATAGAACTTCTTAAAAAACTAGTATTTTACATAATATTCACCATTAGTACAAAAGTTCTGTAGTCACAGACATGAAGATTATACACACTCCATTCTATTACTGTGATAAGTAAATACATGTGGTCTTGGCCATTCCTTCAGTTTCTGCTCTATCTTTATTCTTGCATTTATTTTACACAGGAAAAGTTTTGGGTCAAAAGGTTTCTGGGTGGGTTGGTGTCCTTATACCTTCACTGGATGTCCTACCTGGCTACAGGAGGTAGCCTCTTCAGGTTCCATTTCTCCACTGTTAGGCATCTCAGCTATGGTCACCCGCATTGACTCCCCCATTCCAGGTCTCTGGGATTTCCTAGAGATTCCTCCTACCCCCCCACCCTCAGAAGCTGTGTATTTCCATTCGTTTCCCAACTTGAGTCACATCCCATGGGTCAGCTTCAATCACTGACACTATTAATAATTCTCTGTTCTGCTTGCAGACAGGAGCCTAGCATAACTGTCCTCTGAGAGGCTCTATCCAGCAGCTGACTGAAACAGATGCAGATACTCACGCCAAACACTGGACAAAGGTTGGGGACCTTTATTAAAGAGTTGGGGAAAGGATTGAAGCTCCTGCAGTGGGTAGGAGCCCCATAGGAATATCAACAGAATCAACTAACCTGGACCTCTGGGAGCTCTCAGAGACTGATCCCCCAACCAAAGAGCATACATGGGTTGGACCGAGGCCCCAGGCACATATGTAACAGATGTACAGCTCAGTCTCCATGTGGGTCCCCCAACAACTGGAGCAGAGGCTCTCCCATAAAGCTGTAGCCTGACTGTGATATCAGTTTGCCAACTCTTCTGCCTTGTCTGACCTCAGTGGGAGAGGATGAGCCTAAATCTGCAGAGACTTCATGTGGCAGGGTGGAGGACACTGGGGCGGCACCCTCTGAGAGGAGAAGAGGTTGAAGGATGGTGGGAGGAAATCTGTGTGTGGGGAGACCAGAAGGGGACAGCATTTGGGATGTAAATAAGTGAATTAATATTTATGGGCTTCAGGTACACAAAGATTTTTTTTATAATTTTAACATTAATTTCAAAAACTAAAGAATAATCATGTGATGCCTCATGAAACTCAATCCATAATAAATAAAGTTAACCAGTCACCACATTAACAAACTCCAGAGTGAGAATGCTGAGCTTCAAATTTTACTTGATCTCACTTCAAGATGTTGAACAAGATCTAAATACAAGAACTCATTAAATACGTGTTTATTAGTCATGAAACTCATTGGTTCATACAATCATTTCTGTCTAGTAGCTCACTTACATTAATGCTGAAAGTGAAGTGATATGAGAATCATATTTTAAAGTGAGGAGCTATTTTTCTATTTCATTAACGTGTTACCTCACCTTTTCTAAGCAAAGAATGGAAAGACAAGAAGCAAAGAGTCCAATGAAATTTTGATAGCCTTCATATCTTTTTCTATTTGAGGTAGTCTGATAGCCATCTCACATTTGTGGAAATTGCACAAATAATTTACAAAGTGGAAGTTCTTTCATTTCAGACTTGCAAGGTCAACATGAGGGAATAGAACCACATAACCCCTAACCACACAAAGCAAACCTCTCTAGGACTGTGCTTTTCAAACTTCCTAATGTTGCAACCCTCTAATATAGTTCCTCATATTTTGGCGATCCCAATCATAAAATGATTTTCATTGCTATTTCATAACTGCAGTTTTGCTACTTTTATGAATCATAATGTAAATCTCTGTGTTTTGCAATATTTTTAGTTGCCCCCTATGAAAGGGTTATTTGACCCCTAAAGAGGTCATGACCATTAGGTTGAGAACTACTGCTCTAGGGCTAGGGAGTCAGTTCAGGAAAAAATTTGCTGGGAACTGATGATTACCTGAGTTCAATTCCTGCAACCAATGTAAAAAAAAAAAAAAAACAGGTCACTGAGCTGTGTGCTTGTATCTCAGTACTGGTGTAGTAAAGGCTTGTGGATCTCTGAGACTCACTGATAAATTCCAGGGAAGTGAGAAACCCTGTCTCATAAAACAAAACTAAGTGGAGGTTTGGAGGATGGTTTGTTTGTTAAGCAAACTGCTTGCTGTGAAAGCCTATGGACCTGAGTGTGAATCTCCAGAATCCACTTTAAAAACTGAGCAACTTGATGTGAGCCTGCAGCCCTAGTGCCAGAAAGCATGCCACAGGAGACTCCCTGGAGCTCAGTGGCCAGCTAGTCTTTATTGAGTGAGTTCCAGGTTCAGTATGAGACCTTGTCAAGAAAAATAAAGTGAAGATCAATAGAGGAAGACACCCAACATCAGCCTCTGATCCCCACATGTTCATGTATAGTATTCATCACATATGTACAAAACAAGGTGGATGGCACAGGAAGAATGACACTAAGTTGATTCCTTTTCCTTCTACACAAACTCATATAAGTGAAGGAACACACAATAAGTGTGTTAGTCTGACTGGCAAGAAAGGCCCAAGGATCTGCCTGTCTCTACTTCTCATGTCTACAAGGATTACAAGTACACCACACCATATCTAGCTTTTGCATTTTATGGCATGTGGGGTTTGAACATAGGTCCATGCTTACAAAACAAATACTTTACTCACTGAGCTATATTTCCAGCCCTGTGTTAGGTTTTAAGCATCAAAACATCACTTAATTAACCCTCTAACAAATTGTAAGGTTTTATAATATTTTTCCCATTCCTTTGTAAGACTTTTAATGTTGAATCTTTGCTGAGAAACACAGCGCTCATTGCTCACACTGTGCCTTTGGGCAATAAACAACTTTATTATGTGTTGCCTACAAATGGTTACAAATAAAGGAATTTCTACACTGCAAAACAAATTAAGTTTTAAACTGTAAGATTCTTTTCAGACAAGTGCACTAGTACAGTTGGTCAGTTGCTGAGATACAAATTACCCAAAAGAAATATGCCAAAAAAAGAGAAAATAACTTCCATTCATCTGACATTTTATTCAGTTGACTAAATAGAGCACATCAAGCTTACAGAATGCCCATGAGGTTAGAGGATCCACTTGAGATATATAAAGAACATTTAAGAGAAAAGACTGGAAACAAGTCTTGAGGTATATACATAGTCCAAGGTAATTCAGATTCATTACCCATACAACAAGATAATCACACAAGTGCATACACAACACACACACACACACATACACACACAAACACACACACACACCCATTAGGTATATACACACATGATAAAATTTATATGAATGTCACAGAGACTGCTTGCAATAGTATTAGTCAGTCTGTATGAGAGCACAATACTGCAAAACATTTCAGACCTTTAATTATGCTCATTGACACTCTCGGTGCAATTGCTCACTGTGCCTTGAGAGACAGCAGGGAGAGGCAAGTGAACAGATGGACAGAAATCTCTATTCTGTGCTCCACTGGCTGCTATTCAGTGAATGGAAGTATGCTAATAAAGTGCTCAGAGGACTTCCTCCTCCATCTGCTTTTAATAAAAATAAATGAGGTTCTGAAGCAAGCATGAGCTTCCAGAGTTGTTTCATGGACTCTTTCAAATCTGCACAAGCAAGTAGATGGATTGATGTAAGACAGTCCTTCCTATGTTGTGACAGCCACAAGATTGTGTTGGCCCTTCTCTTCAATTCCCAGGTTAAGCAGAACTCTTACTTGACTATTTATCATGAGAAATTGTCATGTATGGACAGCCTTAATAGCCACTCTGCCCCATTGTTCCATATCAAGTAATGAAATTAGATGCTACACAGTTTGGTGAGCACAGGTTTCATGATTCTTCTATACACAGAGAAATAAACATTTATGAAGCTCCTCATACAGCCCACATATGTACAGCACGTGTCATTAACAGAGTTCTTGTTGTGTCTCTGTTACAAAATCTTGTTTGCATGTATGGTCTCATTCTTCCTGTACAGAAACCTGACATAGAATAAAAAATAAGAAATGGTGATTTTTCCAGGTTTCCAGATCAGAAATTTAGGATAGGCAAATATATTCTGCTTTAAAGGAAGACTTGGAATCCTCATGTTACTCAAGAGGAGAATGAAATGGGTGGGGCAAGTTTCTTCAAAGCAAAGTAAAGATTCCCTTTGGCAGAGCATTATGGAAATTTTATGTTGAGAATAGTTCCTTGTAAATATTCAACTTTCCAAGAATCATGCTCAGAAGATTTACAAAGATATTTCATAGATAAAATTGGTAGAAACTTCTATTCTTTAGTAGGTACAATGAATCTTCAATTAACTATTATACCTTTTTACTTCAGGAAAAATATGTTATTAGTACTAAAGCAGAATGAAAAGGTATATGTTATAGAAAAAGAGTTTTCAATTCAACATTGTACATTAAAAAATTTAATATTCAGGTCTTCTCTAAGATATGAGGAGGGATGATGTTTAAAATAAAGGTAATCAAGCATGGAGTAGATGATCACTTAGTAGGACCACTCTCGAGGGCCTATGTCTTTGCTGTTCTTCATAACATAAGATGGTATAAATTTGACTTTGTGATGATTATGCCAACCGGAAAGGATCTAGAAACACCTAGGAGACAAGTCTCTGGACATGTTTATGAGAGATTACATAGATGATGCAGTTATAGATCCAGTTCCCGAACCTCAGAAATGTTCATTATCCTGGAGAAGGATTGGGATGAGATGATGAGGAAAAAAGAATGAGTATAAAGGGAGAGAGGGTTTGCACACCAATTTGGGGATTAGTTCTAATGCTTTGATTTAATCAAGAATCTGTGTGTCCACATGCTGAAGGTCCTTCTTCCCAATTGGTTTTTGATTGATCAATAAAGATGTTAGTGGCCAATAGCTGAGCAAAGGGGGACAGGGCAGAACCTTTAGATTTGCATGGGCTAGAAACTGGGAAAAATGAGACAGAGAAACGCCATGACTTGGGGAAGAAGGATGGGATGTAGGAGCTGCAGAAGAGAAAGCCAATCAGCCATGTGAGAATCCGGATGGGTAGCCACCAGCCACTTTCCTGATTGGGCCTGGGGTAGCAGGGGAAAGTTTAGGAGTGCCTAGCCTTTGAGGTAGCCAAGGCATTTTAAAATTAACTGGTGTGTGTGTGTGTGTGTGTGTGTGTGTGTGTGTGTGTGTGTGTGTGTGTGTGTGTGTGTGTGTGTCTGTGTGTCTGTGTGTCTGTGTGTGTGTATGTGTCTGTGTCTGTGTGTCTGTGTGTCTGTGTGTGTGTGTCTGTGTGTGTGTGTGTCTGTGTGTCTGTATGTCTGTGTGTCTGTGTCTGTGTGTCTGTGTGTGTCTGTGTGTGTGAGTATGCCTTCCATTTGTGAATCCAGACAGCTTCTGGACAGGTGCATGTGTGCAGACCCATCTGAAGCCAAAGCAGTAGCTAAACTCACCACTACACCCAGGGGGAAACTGAATGGGTAAAATCCATACTTCTTTATGGGGAAAGAAGGAAATTGAAACTTAACCACTATGGTATACCTGGATCCCCAGCACAAATTCAGGAACATGCTCTGAATTGGTTGCAAAAAGACATGAAGTGTGCTTACTATACAGTCACTCTAGAGCATCTTAACCACAAGACCACTCAATTACTGCACGTATGCACTAACTTCATAGATTGGCTCAATACAGAAGCAAGTATCTTTTTATATGTTGAGAACTCAGGAGTATGTGTTTTACCTCTTTTTAAAAATACTCTTCAAATATTTGACTAATTATTTCTGTACCTAATGTAACAAGCAACACAGTATTGCCTTGTATAGTTAGTATTTTAAAGAAAATGCAAGGTGCTAGAAAAATGGTTCTGCAGTCAAGAACCCTGGTTACTCATCCAGAAGACAAGCTTTAATTCTTAGCAACCACATGACAACTAACAATTTTCTATAACTCCAAACACAGAGTGTTGGATGCCAACTTCTGTCCTCCACGGGTACTGCATACAAGTGGTACATAGATGTGCATTCAGGAAAATACTCCTACACTAAAAAAATTGTACAAATATACATATATATATATATATATATTTATATATGTAGGAGAAGAGTGAGGGGAAAAGTCTAGTATAGACATAATGTTTTGTGCACTATGTAAAGGTTATCTTTGTGTTATTCAAACGGTGATTTATCTGCCCTCATATCTTGTTTCAATCCAGGCATTGCATTGTTATGTTTATGTCACTAATCCCCTGTATCAGTTATGTAAACAATTCTTGCCATTTATTCTTTGCTTTGTCAATAAAAACTGATCACCCAATGGTTGGGCAGAAGAAAGAATAGTGGGAGACTTCTGCCTGTCAGGGGAAGGAGAGAGAGAGAGAAGAGAGATTCAGATTTCACATGAGGATGAAGCAGGAAAGTGTTCTTGAGGGTTTAGCAGAAGTATGGAAAGCCCTAAATGCCAGTATTATGGGATTCTCAGATAGGAGGTAGCCAGATTAGCTTAAGGGATTCATATAAATTTATTGATTGCTCAAATATTGAGGAGAAGCTTGAAAATAATCTTAGTCTCTCTGTGTCATGATTGGGTACTAGATATGATAAATAAATACTACTACTATATTAATTTACTACATACATTTATATTAAAATTAACATTTACACACATGTCATTCTATTTCAATTAAAAACATTAGATAAGAAAACCAATTATATCTCAAAATAATTAAAAAATAGCTTGGGACAGAGAGATGGTTCAGTGGCTAAGTTTATATATTGTTCTTGCAGAGGACCTGAGTTTGGTTCTCAGTATCCATGTGAGGTGGCTCACAGCCACATATATCTCTAGCTCCAAAGGGATATGGTACCTCTATTCTCCCCAGGCTATATCGCATAGATATTTACACATGCACATATAAGTTTTTAAAAAGTGAATGTTTTATAAATGAGGGCTTAGGTCTCAATTTTTTTGTATCTTTGTTGTGATTGTCAGCAAGTCACCACATCTACCAAAATTACAATTCTTTAATGCTTAAAACAGGAATATCAGTTCCTCACAGATATAAAAGAATCCATGGTGTGCCATGAACAGGAGTCTAAATAAACTTTTCAAAGACAAATGATAAGAGTTTGGAGTAAGATAAATGAAGCCATAAGTGTGCCCACTGGGAATTTATTCAACCCCCCTTTCCCTAAAAATTGCCCAATAGTATGCAAAAACTAGAGGCTTAGGAGGCAAATAAATACTAAAAATTCTTCAACCAATGTCTTACTTAGAATAAAACCTGATGAATGGGCACAGTCAGGAATGGAATGTTTTGTGTTACTCTCTCTTTTTGTGTCTGTTTAACTTTTATAGCACCTAAACCAAAGGTTGGCAATATTTGAAAAAATAAATCTCTAGAACATTTAGGGTAACATATTTTATACAGATTAGATAAATGGAATTTTAAACAGCTGAGATAACAAAGCAAGACATTTGAAGGTAAATTCTCAGTAAGTTTAGCATTTAGATAAAAGTATAAGTCTTCAATACCGCATCAAGGTTTGGAAGTGAGAAGGAATATAACACACTTGATATTTTACTAGATAGAATTCATCCTAAAATTCCTCAACCATCCAAGGCCAGCAACTATCTATAAATAGCTAAATATTATACATGAAATAGATAATCCCTATAGAGTTTTGTGTTTCCAAAATCATCCAGCTATACAGAAAACAAAAATCTGTGAACACATTTCTTTTATTCCAATCGTGCGAACAAGTAAAAACAAAGCATATTGTTAAATAAAGACTCCTTTGACTGAACAGTGCTTTGTTGTCATGCAAACAAGAATGGTTGATGCATGATGAATGAAGCAAACATGAGGCTCGTCAACTCATGGATCTCATGTGACCACAGGACTCGAGATCATGACATCTTTCCAGTATAGGCTCATCTTGACAAATAGACTTTCTACTTACAGATGCTAAAGGAAATATTTATATGTGGATCCAGGTAAACATGAAGCAACTTGTGTTTCTCCAGATAGTTAAGAAAATACATGTTATACATGGGAAAATACATCACTTATTTGGTTACACTAGAATATACTGTGTATTAATGTTTAAAGAGGACTGACCTGGACATTTAATATATGTTATTAGAAAATCCAGCTTTAATTTCATTTTATCTGAGCATGCTTAATCAAGGTTTTCAATGCAAGAATCTTGGTTTTCTTATATATGAAATATAAGTGATAAAATCTATATTCTAATATGCTTGAAAATATCAAGATAAAGTAAATGAGCCATGTATTCAATATGGTTCAAGAAGTCAATTAAAACTGATCAATGTATTTCTTAATATTCTTTGGTTAAAAAATATTCTTTGGGCTTAGTTCTTTTTTGTTCTGGAGTAGGAAAAAAATAGACATAAGATTGTTGTTCCTTCTGCTATCTCATAACTGATTTTATATATAAGAAATTGTAAAGATGACTCTGTTCCTTTACATAAAATGGAAATGGAAAAACAAGTAAACTCAATGGATATTAAACAAGTGAGTAAGACCAAATGTGAAATTAGAAGTCAAGGATATTTGTGAACATTAATCTTCATTGTCAACTTGAATGGATACCCAGTCACATAAGAGTCACATACATGGACCTGTCCATCAAGATGTTTCCAGGGATGTTTGTTTAATAACGGAAGACTCCTCTGAATGTCAGTAGCATCATCTCCCATTCTCTTTAGAATGCTGTGTTTGAAAAATTAATTCACAATGAACAAAGAATATTTGAACAAATTCTATGAATTGGTCCTACTTAAAAAAATGCTACAAAAATACATTGATATGAGTCTTTCTGAATGAATCTTACATTACACAAACTGCATACATCTGAATGAAAGGTGATCAACAGAGGGACAGTCACAAGTGTAAAACTAGTCTTCAGGCTACAAAACACAGCACATGGACTTCTCAATTATAGATTCCAGATTGTTTGTGTTCTACAATTTATGGCAACTTAATATGACTGTGGTGTAGTCAAGGTATTCTCATTGCAAAATAAGAGTTTTGCAAAACAGAAATCTGAAAGTAACTTGGCCTCTTAACATTAAGCTACTGTTAGATGCTCCTGATAATTACTCAGTGTTGTTTACAGATCAATGAGATTTTACATACAAATCTACCAATCACTTGTTAGTGGTCTCTGACAAGAGACTCAAGTGAAAAGATAAATCACCTATATCACTAAGCACTAGGCTGAGTTCCAGAGGCATTTTTCCCTACTTAATTGCAGGGTGCAGTCATTTATGCTGGGCCCCAATTTTCTTATTTCAGAGTGGATCTGAAACAGGTGATAGACACTCTGAATAGTTAAGTACTGGATTATTTAGACATAAGCCAAAGAAAGATACATTTATTGAGGATAAACCAATATCTATAAAATCCTAAATGTTTTAAGTAATGCTATGAACCACAGTGTATAAGCTATACAGTGAGTCACATCTTTAGCCAATTTTAGTGTCAAAAATGTAAGTTCAAAAGGAATCTGAAGCATAGAAATTACATCCTGATAATTTACTACATGCAAGGGACCATGCTGTGCAATATATGGCATCTTTGATGAGTGGCATGTGAACTAAGCATCCAGAAATTGTGTTTTTAAAAAGGTTTGCTATGGTTTTCTATTTTTGAAAACCTTAATGGCTCTAAATGAATGGATCTAAGATTTTCATTCTCTTGTTGCTTTTTCTCTATCATACTTGGACATTGCATGCATCTCGCTGATTCACTTAAACATTTAAACACTCTTAACACTGTGCCAGGCTCATAATACTTTCAATACTATGAAAAGCACAAAAGTAGCTGTCACCATCATGAATGGACTCACCATTAGTAATGGATGTCTACACAGTAAAGACATTTGAAACCATTACCTTTTAAAGTACAATTTAAATTAATCATTTTTAAATCAGAACTCCTTAATTACAAATAATAAACTTATTTTGCTCAAGGTCTCACTGTAGAAGAGAGCCTGAGTCTACTAACATGTGATTGATGGCTTGTATTCCATGTTCTTCCATGTGCTACTGTAACAAACACAGCTATTTGATTGATGCTCAGAGCCTCGGTAAAAGTTAATTCTTACCGCTTGTTATTTCCTATGGCCCATGACTTTGATCTTCCATGTATCATTATATTTTGTGTTCTTAAAGTTTTAGGTGAACTTACTTTAAAAAGCTGTTGAATGACTATGAACAGATCTATTTGAAATCTTATGATACCCTAATGCCTACGATCAGCTAATGCCCACTGTCAGCAACAGCCTTGGATTCTTCTGGATTCTTCATTTTAGAAATTCTTGCATTTTCTTCCCTAGAAATGATTAGCTACTAAACAAGGGGCTGTTTTTCTGCTCTGTGTACTGTCAGTACAATCTTTTATACCTTTTGACGAGTGTTCAAATGAGTCTCAATGTGGGCATTCCACATCCAAATGGATTCAATCAATACCTAAATTGTTGAAGTGACAAGTGAACATAGAGACTTGTTTGTGAATAAACATGATAATTAATGACATCAATGGGACAGTTTCAGTCACATAAATTTTAAGTGTATTGCTTTTACTAATAAGCATTTGTCAAACTGTTCTACACAGCGAGTTAGCTTGCCTTAAGAAGTTACTAGCAACCAAGTTTTATCAAAACTACTGCCAAAAGAAAACAAATGTACAAGAAAACTTCTCAGGAATACAAGGATGTTGTGCTTAATTTGAAGTTCTTTTTATTTGATTGTTTGTTTGTTTGTTTGTTTGTTTTGTTTTTTGTTTTTGTTTTTGTTTTGTTTTTTTTTTTGAGGTAAGGTTTCTCTGTGTAGCTCTGACTGTCCTGAAACTCTGTACATCAGGCTGGCCTTGAACTCAGAAATCCACCTGCCTCTGCCTCCCAAGTGCTGGGGTTAAAGGTGTGCACCACCACGCCAGGTTTAATTTGAAGTCTTAACTGTAGAATTATTTACAGAACCATTAATACATATCTATTCTTTGTAAAGAACACTCATTGGCTCAGAGGGAAAATTCATTATTTTGTTCTGCTGTACCATCAAAAATAATAGAACTAGAAGCTATTTTTATAGGCGGTGCCACTGTGTTTATTTTTATAGCCCACAGAATATGGACTGTGACTGTAAAAAAAAAAAAAAAAAAAAAAAAAAAAAAAAAAAAAAACTTCAAAGGAATGATGAACAGAAACAAGCTACATGTGACAAAATGACTCCAAATAATGCGGAGAGATTGATAGTGTTATGGTACCAGGAATAAAGCTCGGTGAAGATAAGTAGCCTACTTAAAAATAAGTAGAAAGAACGATAAAATGACGAATCAAAAATAACTTTTATAGTGTTTCTCATTATCCATCATGGAGTTCAAACAAATTAACATTCTTCTTTAACCAGCTTCTCCATGCTTTGAGAAATGAAAAAGCACAGTCAATAACCCTTGTTCATCAGGCTTAACTCTTACAAGGGAACACTGACTGAATCTGAAGATGAATACGTTTCTAGAATATTGGGTGAGTATTAACTCTGCACTGCAAGCTTACACTCTCTGTTTCTCTCTCTGTCTCTCTTTCTCTCTAACACACACACACACACACACACACACACACACACACACACACTCCTACACCTCCACCAACACACAAAAGAGAAGGAAAGTCAGAGGTAAGATTTGAAGGTTTGATTTCTCATTTCAAAGTTATCGTTCATATCTGTTACTTCCAAGGCACTTTGTAAGAGACTCAGTAGCAAAGTAGGTTTATTTCATAGGATGGAAACAAGATGATCTGGGGAAAATATTTTCAGGTGCCATGCTAAACCTTTACAATTGTTCTCCAACATGATCCTTGTGAAACTGTAAAGTATTGCTGTAAGATTCATGTGGGGGGTATGTAAATTTCCCAGTTCACACTGTTAATAAACATAGAAGATGTTGAGTGTTTAATAAACAACTTGTAATATTAATTCATTCATCTATGTTTATGCATATGCTTATCATTCTTTATGTAACCTATACTATAGAATCTGTAGGGATGGGTGTAAACAGAATTTATCTTGGAATTGAATATCTCTTCTCCTGTCCAGACACTGAACCAACAAGGCACTACTATCATTTTCCTGTTTTGCTAAAGTTCAGGTCTGTCCAGTTCACAGTGGAAGTCCCTCATGTGTTAGTAGCAACATATTCTTAAGTTAGAAACTAGAAAACAAGAGTAAAAAGAAAGATGGTGTCTTAGTCAGGGTTTCTATTCCTGCACAAACATCATGATCAAGAAGCAAGTTGGGGAGGAAAGAGTTTATTGAGCTTACACTTCCATGCTGCTGCTCATCACGAAAGGAAATCAGGACTGGAACTCAAGCAGGTCAAGGAACAGGAGCTGATGCAGAGGTCATGGAGGAATGCTGCTTACTGGCTTGCTTCCTTCTCCTGGCTTGCTCAGCTGGCTTTCTTATAGAAGCCAAGATTACCAGCCCACAGACAGTACTACTCACAAGGTGCCCTCCCCCCTTGATCACTAATTGAGAAAATGCCTTACCTCTGGATCTCATGGAGGCAATTTCTCAACTGAAACTCCTTTCTCTGTGATAACTTCAGCTTGTGTCAAGTTGACACACAAAACTAGCCAGTACAATTGACCCCTTGTCAACTTGACACACAAACACTTCACCAATAAGCCTCAACCCTTACTTCCTTATTCATCCCCAAGATCTAAATAACTTTACAAGTCCCACAGTCTTTGCAAATTCTTACATATTAACATTTCAGACCCTTTTAAATAATCAATATCTTAAAATTCAAAGTCTTTTAAAAATTCAGTCTCTTAAGTGTGGGCTCCACCAAAATACCTTCTTTCTTCAAGAGGGAAAAATATCAGGCCACAGTCACAATCAAAAGCAAAATCAAACTCCAGCCATCCAATGTCTGGGGTGCACTCATGATCTCTGGATTCCTCCAAGGACTTGAGTTCTGACCTTTGTAGCACACACCCTTTCTTCTAGGCTCCAGATGCCTGTACTCCACTGCTGCTGCTGTTCTTGGTGGTCATCTCATGGTACTGGCATCTCCAAAACACTATTGTCTTCCATTGCAACTAGGTTTACCAACAGCCTCTCATAGGCTCTCTTCATGGTGCCAAGCCTCACCTCCTTTGCATGACCCCTTCAGTTCTGGGCTGTCAATTGCAACTGAGGCTGCACCTTTACCAATGGCCTTCTACTGCCTCTCACAGTGCCCAGGCCTCAGCTGCTCTTCATGACTCCTTTATGCCTTCAAAACCAGTACCACCTGAGTGACTCTTACACATTACAAAGTCCAGCCATAGCACAAGGTACAACCCTGGCTATCTCTGGAACGTAGCCTCTGTGCTCTCAGAAAACACTTCTGAGAAGATTTCACCTCAATGATACTGGTCTCCTCTCAATCATCGCCAATTTCCCAGCTCCAGCCAACCAGCATCAATAGTCCCAGCAATGCAATGGTTTTGCTTTAGTAGTTCTGTGTCTTGTAATTCACAGCTGATCCTTCAGCCCCAGCTAACCAAAACCACAGAATCTTCACAGGCAAAATAGCAATGACCCTGATAAGAGTCTTTAATCTTCCCTCTGAAATTTCACAAGCCAGGCCTCCATCTTCTGCACTGTTCTCAACATTATCTTCCAAACTCCTACACAACATCCCACAAAGTTCTTAACATGGAATGGATCTTCCAGCCCAAAGTTCCAAAGTCCTTCCACAGTCCTCCCCAAAACATGGTTAGGTTATCACAGGAATACCCTACTATGCTGGTACCAATTTGTCTTGGCCGGGGTTTCTAGTCCTGCACAAACATCATGACCAAGAAGCAAGTTGGGGAGGAAAGGGTTTATTGACCTTACACTTCCATGCTGCTGTTCATCACGAAATGAAGTCAGGACTGGAACTCAAGCAGGTCAAGGAGCAGGAGCTGATGCAGGGGCCATGGAGGAATGCTGCTTACTGGCTTGCTTACTTCTGCTGGCTTGCTTAGCCTTTCTTATAAAACCCAAGACTACCAGCCCACAGATGGTACCACTCACAAGGGGCCCTCCCCCCTTGATCACTAATTGAGAAAATACCTTACCGCTGGATCTCATGGAGGCATTTTCTCAACTGAAACACCTGTCTTTGTGATAACTTCAGCTTGTGTGAAGTTGACACACAAAACTTGCCAGTACAGATGGTTTACATATAAGAGCAAAGATAAAAGTTTCCCTTTCGTTTCCCACAGGTCTGAAAGGCAAGCCCATACCTCTTACCCTACCTGATAAAGCCCATGAAGTCCCAAATATGGGCAAGAACCCATTAAAATATCCCTGTTTTGCATTCTCCTCTAAACTTAATAGAGTGCAAGCCACCTTTACCTCTTCCTTCTCTTTTTTCCTTAGCTGTGTAGAATGGATTTTCTTTTATTCCTTTTTTAAAAAATCCATGCCTATTCCTTTCCTTCTTCCATATTCCCCCCTCTGTTTATTGTATATTTTCTTTATTTACATTTCCAATGTCATCCCCTTTCCCGATTATCCCCCCAACCCACTTTCCCATGCCCCCTCCCTCTGCTTCTATGAGGGTGTTCCCCCACACACCTACCCACTCCCCCTCCCTGCCCAAGCATTCCCCTTCACTGGGGCATTGAGCCTTCACAGGACCAATGGCCTCTCCTCCAACTGATGCCGGCAAGGTCATCCTCTGCTACATATGTGGCTAGAACCATGGGTCCCTCCATGTGTATGTACTCTGGTTGGTGGTTTAATCCCTGGAAGATCTGAGGGGTCCGGTTGGTTGATAGTGTTGTTCTTCCTGTGGGCCACAAACCCCTTCAGCTCCTTCAGTCCTTTCTCTAACTCCTTCATTGGGGATTCCATGCTCAATCCAGTGGTTGGCTGCTAGCATCAGCCTCTGTATTTGTCAGGCTCTGGCAGAGCCTCTCAGGAGACAGCTATATCAGGCTCCTGTCAGCAAGCACTTCTTGGCATCCCACTGTAGTGTCTGGGTTTGGTGTATGTATATAGGGTGGATTCCCAGGTGGGACAGTCTCTGGATGGCCTTTCCTCTAGTCTCTGCTCCACATTATTCTCCCTTTTTATATAGAGCTTTCAATAACCACCAACCTTTAAGCCCACTGCAGTTGTGCAGAGAAGAGTTTTGAATCTTTGGCCTGACCTGAATATTGGCTAGATTCCTAACAGAAAGATCTTTGGCCAACACAATGGGTCAGATCTTCAGTAGACCTCTACCTTCTGTTTAAACCACCTGTGGGAAAATATGATTCAAAATAGAGATGTGTGAGTTATAAAACTTTTTATTAACCTATAATTTTTTTTTTTTTTGGTTTTTCAAGACAGGGTTTCTCTGTCTAGCCCTGGCTGTCCTGGAACTCACTCTGTAAACCAGGCTGGCCTCAAACTCAGAAATCCACTTGCCTCTGCCTCCCAATTGCTGGGATTAAAGGCGTGTGCCACCACTGCCTGGCAACTTATAATTTTTAAGTAGAACATAAGTAGATAGTCTTGGATCTAATATTTATTTCATAACTCACATTTTTAGGTATTTTATAAATTAGAAGAAACACATACACATATGTATTTATGTAAATACATTATATAAAATACTACATGTATTATTTTATCTTTCCTGGGAGGTTGTAAACACATACACAGTCTCAGCACCAATTTGTGATAAAACAGAAATAAATTCTTCTTTGTAGTTAGTTCAAGTTTGTTCCCAAACATTTGAATTCCTGGTCATTGGCTCTATATAGGTACTCCAGAACCGGCCATGAGCAACTGAGGGCTTTGGATTTCTCAATGGTTAGTTGTCTTCCAACATTCACTTTCTTATACTTTCCTTCTCTGGATCTCTCTATGAATGATAGGGTTTTGAATCCCAAATGATTTTGGCCAGCATGCCTACATGATCCTGAGAATTGAACTTGGGAACCAGATTCTGTATAAATCTAAGAGGAGACACATCTTAATTTTCCATTGCCCTTACACATTTACTATTGACAAGAAGTAACAGACAAGATCATAGCTATGTTTGACTACTTCAGTGTTCTTATCATACAAGATTTCTGTTCAGATGTGAGCAAGTTTCAGGCCGATTTTTGAATATAGTTAGCTGTTAGAAGGGAAAGACTTCTTCAGATAACAAATTTCCTTCTTACTAACATCCATTGAGACTTACTTTGAATTTCAAATAATTATTGACAAAGATTATTCTGAAGGCTGAGCCCTGTGGCATTTCACTGCAGATCTTCTATTTTTGATAACATATCTTTATTTTCTGAAATATTTTCCCTTGGAAGTTTTGGAAACACCTAAATACATTCTCAAATACTGTGTGTCTCTTGAAGTTGTTCCAGAAAATAGTGAGATTTAGGCAATTGAATGCTGTGTCCATGAGGGCTACTATCATTTCCCTTTGATCTTTCAACTTCCATTCATCCTCAAAATCCATTTTCTACTTTCCTAAATGATATTTCTTTTTCCAGAACAAGAACAAAAAAATAACATTAAATGATCTGAGCAATGTGATTGCTTTATTTAATTTTCTGTGACAAGTTTACCATCTAATCCAATGGTTAGTTAAATTTGGTTGTACCACCTAAGGTTCTCTTGGTTTAAACTACAGGAAAAGTTTCATGATAATTTTGTCCATTTTTCTGAGGGTCTGCCAAACTGATTTCCAGAGTGGTTGTACCAGCTTGCAATCCCACCAACAATGGAGGAGTGTTCCTCTTTCTCCACATCCTTGCCAGCATCTGCTGTCACCTGAGTTTTTGATCTTAGCCATTCTGACTGGTGTGAGGTGGAATCTCAGACTTGTTTTGATTTGCATTTCCCTGATGACTAAGGATGTTTAACATTTCTTTAGGT
>CM052700.1:35076429-35200638 GCA_028551405.1 Uromys caudimaculatus
CCAACATGTAATAAAGACACATGCTCCACTATGTTCATAGCAGCCATATTTATAATAGCCAGAAGCTGGAAACAACCCAGATGTCCCTCAGCAGAGGAATGGATACAGAAAATGTGGTACATTTATACAATGGAGTACTACTCAGCTATTAAAAAGAATGACTTCATGAAATTTGCAGGCAAATGGATGGAACTTGAAAATATCATCCTAAGCGAGGTAACTCAGTCACAAAAGAGTGAACATGGTATGTACTCACTGATAAGTAGATATTAGCCCAAATATTCGGAATACCCAAGTTTCACTTTACAGTAACCACTGGACTGAGAGTGAGGTCCCAGATGGAGGAATGGGAGAAGGACTGAAGGAGCTGAGGGACCCCATGGAGGGAGCAACAGTGTCAACTGGCCTGACCCCCCTAGTCCTCCTGGAGGCTGGACCACCAACCAAAGAATACACATCGAGGGACCCATGGTTCGGACTACATATGTGGCAGAGGAGGCCTTGTTGGCCATCAGGGGGAGGAGAGGCCCTTGGGCCTGAGAGTGTTAGAGACCCCAGTAAAGGGGAATGTCAAGGTGGGAATACATGAGTGGGTAGGCGGGTGGGTGGGAGGTGGAATACCCTCATAGAGGCAGGGGAAGAGGAGGGGATAGGGGGTTTCTAAAGAGGAAACCTAGAAAGGGGGAAACATTGGAAATGTAAATAAAGTATCAAAAAATAAAAATTAAAAACAAAGTTTCATGATAATAACATATCCCATATTGTGCATGTCCACCTTAGAATACCCCAGGTAATATTCTATCCACAAGCCATCTTATTTCCAGATGAATCATATGAGATAAACAGCACTATACTATTCTAATTTATGAAATAGTGCAGCATACCACATTAACATAAGGATCTGTGCATGGCACAATCCTTGTTTTCTTCAAGTTCATCTATGCACCAGACAACAGGCTACTAGGATATAAGTCATATCCAGCCTGCAGTCATTGTCCAGTGAACCACGAATTTTTGTTTTTTACATTTTGCATGACTATTTTTTTAGTTATGTAAATAACTAAACAATGATTCCATTTTCCCAATTGTAAGTCAGTTTTCCATTCTTATAATTCAGTTTTAAGTGAATCCAATGCTATGGAAAATACAGAACTTGTATTAGGGTTCAATGAAGAACATTCAATGATAGGGGAAACTGCATAGTCAAAATTTCCAAAACAGCAGCTGGCCAGTCTCATCCAAACGGGAGACCATGAGGACACCCAGCTGAGCGTCCCCTCTCCTAGCTTGCTTCAGTCTTCAGGTTACTGTAATTTGCAATACACTAACATAAATGTCCCTCATTTGCCAATCTCAGATGAGCCCATCTACATACTCAAATACATGTAACAATAAAATATACCAGCATTATAGACTTGAACAGGACCTTGACAGGGAAGTTTAGATGACGTTGAGAGCAAACACAGGTGTGTGACCATCAGCATTTCAAGTAAACTTCTCCAAAGAAAAGAAATTTAAAATTCAATTTTGAAGACAAGTCAGAAATAATTCAGTACATTTGGCTCTCCTTTATGGACAACTTTTGAATCTAAGGGAGAAATACTGAAATTTCTCCTGGATTTCAGATCTACTTGAAAAATCCTCTTCTCTGATCCTTTTAATATCTTAAACTTCTGAGACCCAAAAACCTCTTCAGGAAGGAAGGAAGGGCCACCCAGATGTCTCTCTAACAGCCTTATCTCGCTTGATGTCTTATAGCCTCTGTTCTAAATGATTGATTTTTATTATAGTTACCAAAAAGATTTAGCACTCTACGTACTCTGGCCTGAGTCCATTCCAATTACACAGACTGCCTGAGTATCTAAATATCATTATGTAATTACAATGCCCTGCAAATTTTAGAAAGTCAGGATTTGGTTGTCTCACTGAACTAGCAGTTGGGGGGTACAATTTTTCATTATGACAGCAACAAGCATACACTTAGTCTTGACTTGTACACCTAAGAAAGAGTCCTTCTCATTTTTACATCCTGACAGTAGTCAAGGCCTCTGTGACACCAATTTTATTTTTCTATTTAAGAAAATCAATGTCTGTCAATGAGAAAGTATGCTGTCTTCTGAGCCAGAGTTCCTCACGATCTTTCTACTACTTTCCTCAGCATCGTACTAATACCTGTCCTAAAATATATGTTTAATTATTCAACCAATAAATAATGAGCATAAGTTGGTTCAGAAATAAAGCTGGATATGTAAACGAATATAGTTTTAATCACAAAATTTATTCACCCTTCATAAACAACATTTTTTAAATGGCTCACCATTGTTGGTGTCATGCACACTGAGTCTACCTTTATGAATGACATATACTTCTGCATCTGTTCCTTTACAGCATTAACATGAAGTAATTTTTAATAATAGTTCAGATATTCTTTTCAATTAGACTATAATCAACTGGAAACTACAGAGATATTAAGTTTAGATTTGCTGGTCCCAGTTAATTATAAGTTTACATTTGGATTCTACAGAACACTGGTGGGCAGGACTCTTCATGCACTGTTCCCATCATGGCTCCAGTCTCAACTGAGCAAGTTCCCAGGCATAATGACTTTAATTTCTTTAAATTTTGTATATTGGGATGTATCTTTACAATTACTATCCATGAATATTTCTATAGGACTAGTGGGTTGATGACTTTTATTATTTTGGCTATTCATACTGTTTTTGTGATTTGACCTGAGCATGTAGACTACTATTTTTTGGCTGTGCATCTGATGTATTTAGCCTGTCCATGCATTAGCTATGCCATCAGAATGAGGCCAGATAAAGCTGGTGCATGAACTGTTTGATTGAACCTAAGCTGGTCAAAGCCAGAATGTGAGCTTTGGTCTAGAGCAAGGACTGTGAATTCAGAGGTGAAAGAGAAGGAAGATGAGACTATGAGGGTGAGATCAAGAAATATGCTCGTGTGTGTGTGTGTGTGTGTGTGTGTGTGTGTGTGTGTGTGTGTGTGTGTGTGTATCATGGGAGAATGGGGAAATGGTAGGCCTATAGGTGTGGAAATGAAAAGGGAGAGAACAAGGCCTGAAGGCGCAACTTACAAGGCCTTAACTTAACTTTACTTCTCTCTATATCCTCAATCCTTGGTCAAGAAATGACTGCCAGAGCTTGAGGTATCTCATGATAATGGCATCACTATGGGATCTTTGTAAAGATAAGGAGAGCAACTAAGAATGCATCTGCTGCCAAAACAGCTCTTTCTTAGGGCTCCTATTGATGAAATATAACACCACTAAGAAAAAGTAAGTAGGTCAGGAAAGGTTTTGTTTGGCTTATACTTCCTTCATCAACGAAGAAACCTAAGACAGGGCCTGAAACAGAACAGGAACCTAGAGAGAAGCTGAGGCAGAAGCCTTGGAAGGATGTTGCTTACTGGCTTGCTCCATATGGCTTGCTCAGCTTGCTTTCTTAAAGAACCCAGGACCACCAGCTCAGGGACGGCACCACCTAAAATGAACTAGACCCTCTCCCATTAATCTTTATTTAAGAAAATGCCCTACAGGCTTGCATACAACCTGATCTTATGGAGGTATATTCTTAAATGAGGTTCTTTCCTATCAGGTGAGTTTAGGTTGTATCAAGTTGATGTAAAACTATCCAGCAACAACTCTACAGGCAATAAGTAAACTTAGCTAGATGTTCCAAAACTATACCTCCTTTCACATGTTGGCCAAAAAGACAGCATGAAGAGCCATAAAGTTTGTTTGAAGGATGAGTGAAGATTTCACTATTGAACCTCTAGTTCCTAGAAGATTGATCTTAGCAAAAGACATGGGGAGATAGATCTATTCATACATATGCAAAAAAATTATTTTAAAATATATGCTCTAAAATGTGAAATAAAATCTTGATACTTCTCAAAAGGATGGGAATATGAGTTGGCAGCATAAATATCAGATATGCTCGGTGGAAAGGGGATTGAAAATACTGAGTATGTGGCACTCACTCTCAGGAATATTGATTTAATGAGCTGGAGGCAAATGCCAGGTTTTCTAAAAACCTTCAAGGAGATTTTAAAATGAGAAAGTCAAAATAAAAACTCTGAAGAAGCCTTTTACACTTAACACATATTCGAAATAACTGAGAGGCTAGTCAATCACCTGCACATTCTGATTATGGTAACATTTCTAAGATCTCCTATAATGCTCACTTAAAATCTTGTGACTATCCCTTGAGGTGCAAGGTCCTTACATTTCTAGATCATGGGTCAGTCATGACAATTATAATCTGGCTGTTACATGATAGACTCTTCATCTGGCTATGGAAGTTTGTTTGTTTGTTTGCTTGTTTATCTATCTATCTATCTGTCTATCTATCTATTTATCATATAATAGAAACTTGCCCACTTGAGAGAATACAATTCATACTGGCTGGGTGTATGGATACTATCAAATACTACAGCAGACTGCCTATTTCTGAGCAGTCATGAGCAGATAGACACTATGTAACTGTGATGCTAGCAGAGGCAGAATTTTTGGATAATCAGAATAGCTCTTTTCATCCATCTGCCTGTGTAATTTTGAGGAGGGACAATGGGGTACATTAAAGAGGTTCATATGATTTCCAGGGTCAATGTGCCTGTGCCATGCTTGTATACAAATCTTCTTTTGGCTCAGAAGACTGGCTTCTCAAAATGATTAGATAAATACAAGTGGTAAAACCAGATATGGGCAGAAAGCCTCCTCTTCTGACACTGGCACTTTTTCAGAAGACAAGTTTATATATATATATATGTATGTATGTATGTATGTATGTATATATATATATATATATATATATATATATATATATATATATATATGTGTGTGTGTGTGTGTGTGTGTGTGTGTGTGTGTGTGTGTGTGTGTGTGTGCTTAAGATTATACCTGTGAGTCTGAGTCTTAGGGGTAAACTATATAAATCTATTATACATTAAGATGTCCACGGTCATTATTTTTAGAAAAGCAAAAGCCTTGCATTTTGACCAAGAGGAATCATCCCTGTTTGCACAAAAGCATAAAATCAAAGTTCACAGCACAGGAAAAAGAGGCAGCATGCAGCCATGATAGACACCTATGAGTGGCAATGACTTATTCTACAGTGATGCAAATGATCATTGTCCAAGAACAGTGAATCCATGCAGCTTTCCATTCCTAATTCATAAGACAGTAGTCCTGGATTATAAGACTGTTTCAAAGCAGCGTTCAGTCAAGGTAACCACATTGTGAAGCAGATGGTATACAGAATTATATAAACACTTGAAGGGACAAGTGTTGCCATGACAAGACTGTCACTTCAAGGTCTGTTGCTCTCAGCCACTGGAGACAGATTTGAAAGAAGTTTCAGATTAAAGGATTTGGAGTAAAGATTTATTGTATTTTTGTGTATGTATCTGTGACCTCATGAATGAATGCTATATGTTTGTATAATCTCCAGAAGGTATCATCAGGTTTCCTGGAGCTGCAGTTACATATGATCCTCTGCAAGAGTGTGTAGCTCTTAACTTCTGAGGCATCTCTCCAGTCCCTAATATCAGGCCACTAAATCTAACACTTGATGTAATTTTAATAGTGAAAATCTTTTCCAGAAGTCACTGGAACAGGTGCTGAATGTTGGTTAATTGAAGCCCATAAGCTCGGGCTTCTTTGAGTAGATGGAGAGATTGTCTACTCACAACTGCCTCGGTCCTTTGCTCACTCAGTATATAATTCTTTGCTTGTATTTATCTTATATGTGAGTTTCCTTGTTACTAATTTATTATGGGTAATGTGTTAATAAAGTTTGTGGAGTATGCACTTTCTTTCTTTCTTTCTTTCTTTCTTTCTTTCTTTCTTTCTTTCTTTCTTTCTTTCTTTTTTTCTTCACTAGAAGCAGAAGCACATAACTTAGATGAATCACCGCTAGGACAAAATAATGCTGATGTTTCTAAGTGTCCTAACAGTCATTTAGCCTAGAATAGAGAATCAGCATTTATTTGTAATTGTGTTTTTAAATTTATTTTCTACATTTTTCCCTATTTTATTACATACCGTTGTTATTTTAAGGATGTTGTCATTTAAGATTAACAGCTGTATTTATCTATGTTCTGTAAGAAGGAGGCATTATGGAGATCAAGGTCAGCTCTGAAAGCTGTCCTTTGGGTTTTGAATCCAGGCTTATTGTTATTATTATTGTTGTTGTTGGTGTTTTTTTTTATTGTTATAATTTCCTTCATTTTCTATGTGTGCATGTTTTGCATGCATGTATATTTGTGCAGTGCATACTTGCCTGGTTCCTAAGGAGGTCAAAAGATGGCATTGGATGGCCTGAAATCACAGTTATAGATAGGTGGGTGTAAGCTACCATATGAGTGCTGAACCTGATTCCACTGAAGGAACAAGTGCTCTTAACCACAAAGTGATCTCTACAACCCATGAATAAAAGGTTTAACTACTATTATTTACATCATATAAACTTCTTAAATGACTGTTCCACGTTTAAAATGTGACTAATAAAAGTCTTTATCACATGGAGGTAGTAAGTATTAAAAGCAAATGTGTTGTCTGTTTAAGGGTATCACTTGGTTCCTAGAAAATTAGATATGCTTGTTAAAGATTTTATATTGCCATGTTTATTTCCTGTTAGTAGCATATGGTGAATTCATTTTACCAATATTTATTTGTCTGTGTGTTTGTGCATGTCTGTGTGTATGCAGGTGTGCAAGTGTATACATGTTTTATATCTATAACTATATATACATATATAGTTATAGATATAGATAAATAGATATGTGTATGTATGTGCTTGAGTATATATATGTTATGTGTGTGTATACATGTGTTGTGTTGCTTCTTCTCAGTTCACATCACCACCTTTCATAAAAAGGCAGTTGTGTCCAGTTAGAACTGGTCTCACTATTTCTCAGTTCATAAAGCTGTAGCTCCTCAACTCATCATGCAACCGACTTGCACTGCTCCAGCTTGCTGCTCGGCGTATTTATCCCTTACTTGCTGCTTCTGGGCAGTGACTGTGCTTTATGGATTTTTGCCTCCAATATAACCATACACATTTTTGCTACTGTTAGAATGCCAAGGACATCTCACATTTTAGATGACCCTGTTTTCTAATCTGTGCATCTGGGTCTAAGTAAGGATAGAGTTTATAGGTAAGAAAGTAGAAACCTGCAACCTTTGAGACTTAGATGAGATAACATGTTATGGAGACCATAAACATCATTGATTTCATGTCATTGACTATTAGCCAGTTAAATTATATCATATATTCCTAAATTTCCTTTTTGTATGTCTATGTGCATGTGCATACAGTTTCACTTATGCATGCATTACATATATATGTGCCAGTACACATGACAGTATATGTGTATACAGATATTTGTTGCAGGAAATATTTAAAAGGAAGAAATATCTCACATGTTTCCATGCTATTCCCTGGTTATCTCATCCCTGGCGGGCTAGCCAGCCATGCACTGATGAGCAATGGCCAACTTGCTTTTATCTCATGAAGCTCTGAAGTTCCATAATCTCTCCATCCAGCTCGCTAGGTTCCCACTGGTGGGTCACTACCACGCCAGCCCCATGCTTCAATACCCTCATGGTCTCTGTGGTGCACATCAGGCAAATCCATGCTTTGCCACTGTACCTTTCTCTCTGGAACCCAGAAGAGCCGCCACATGAAGGAAAATGCAACACAAACTTAGCTCAGAAACAATAGTAACTCAATCTCTGAGCACAACAACTGAAACCTAATCTTGTAAGCCTTATCAATATCTGATTCCTCTGGTGGTGATTCTTTGTGGACCTGCCATACCAGGAGACTCTAGTAGCTATATCTTACCTATCTGCTGTCTCCGTTCCAAAAGGACCCTCTCTCTCTCCTCCTCCTCCTCTTTCTCCTCTCTGACTCAGAAGTCCCTCCTACATGCCCAGTGATTGTCTCCCTTATTCATTAGGGAATTGGCTCACAAGAAATCACAGGTATAACTCACCCCTTGTCTGAAGCCCCTCCCAGGAGGGCAGAATTAACATCAAATTACAAACAGCCCCAGGACTATCCACAACAGATATTTATCCATGCTGGTGGAGATTAGAGACTGAATTCGAGATCTCTTTCTATTACAAATCCCCTTATTTTTATGGACAATCTGGTTTATCACTAAACCCAGAGCTTACCTATTTGTCCCAGCCAACTGGCTATGAAGCCTCAGTGATCTTCCTATCTCTACTTTACCAGAACTTGAATTACTGGTATGTGCTGCCACATAGGTACTCAGAATCTGATTTCGTCTCCCCAAACCACCTGACTCACATATGTAGGGCAGAAAATTTTGAGTAATGTCAACATATAGGCTAAAGAAATATCCCACAGCCAACATCAACTAATACAGTAAGACCTAGCTTGGTATGAGTTTTGTGATACTAATTTATTATGGGTAATATGCTAATAAAGTTTATGGAGAAAGCAACAGTTACAAGTTTTGTTTCTCTGTCTTTTTCTCTACTAGAAAAGAATCACATAAATTAGATGAAATGCGGTCAGGGACAAAGCAAGGCTGATGTTTCTAAGTATCCTAATAGTCACTTAGCTTGGAATAGAGAAGCAGTATTTATTTGTATGTGTTTTTGGTTTTTTTGCCTATTTTATTACATACTGTTGTTGTTTTGAGATGTGTTGTCACTATATATCCTAGGCTGGCTTTGAACTCATATTCTGCTGACTGAATGTTAAGATTAGAGATGTGCAACATGATACCTAGCTCCTGATGTTGTCATTTTAAAAATGGAGAGAGATAGAAGAACATCTTTAAAACCAAATATGAAATGTTAACATCTCACCTTTAGTCATTCTTCATATTTTCTTACACATTCTCTTGATTTAAAGGTTTTCAGGCTGCAAACATTTCCCAGAAACTTCAGCAAGTGGATCTTCATAGATGTTTTCATTGAGGCTAAGTACTTACATTATTCTTGATTTTCTTCTGCTTTGAGGTCAACTCCCCCAAAACTCATATGCCTTCATAATAATTTTCATTTATATTTGGCAAATATTGTTGAAGCCTAAATAAAGCTGAATTTTAGAATTACCAAAATTCACCGTCCTGAGATTAAATGACAAAGTTCTAAAGAAATGCCCCATAGACGCATTTTTATATTTAGTAGCTTGTCCAGTTGCAGCAATATTAATATGAGAAATATAATTTTACTCCTTACACATGTGCTCTGAAAGGATGAAAATGCATGTTTTTGATCCCAAAGTAGCTGAGAGAATTGAAGAGAAAACATATATAGCTAGTTATATAATTAATATAATAATGCTGCGATCCTTATTATGTCACTCTTAAATACAGGAATGCACTGCTTACTTTGTTCAAGAAAGTTTTACTATATTTCACTAGAGGAACACCAGCAAAAACTAGTGAAAGAGCATATTTATGGTAAACATAAAACTTTCTTAGTTATTTTAGGTTCCTTGCTCTATGGATGTTCAACGCACCTAGAAAAGAATAATTAAGTTTTCTTTCTGCCACAACTCAGTGCTTCCTCTAAATAAACAAATACAGGCATTCAGTCATCAAGGCAGCAGTATTTAACCTGCCCAATATTATAATTTTATTGGGCCTTTATTATAATTCTTTATGTTGTGGTGACTACCTACCCAACTATAAAATAATTTATTACTTCACATTGTATAATTTTGCTGCTTTTATGAATTCTAATGTAAATATCAGATATGCAGGACATCTGATTTAGAAATGCTGCCCTGTCTTAGTCAGGGTTTCATTTCCTGCACAAATATCATGACCAAGAAGCAAGTTGGGGAGGAAGGGATTTATTCAGCTTACACTTCCACATTACTCTTCATCACCAAAGGAAGTCAGGACTGTAACTCAAGCAGGTCAGGAAGCAGGAGTTGATGCAGAGGCCATGGAGGGATGTTACATACTGGCTTGCTTCTCGTGGCTTGCTCAGCTTGCTTTCTTATAGAACCCAAGACTACCAGCCCAGGGATGGCACCACCCACAAGGGCCCCTCACCCTCTTGATCACTAATTGAGAAAATGCCTTACATCTGGATCTCATGGAGGCATTTCCTCACCTGAAGCTCCTTTCTCTGTGATAACTCCAGCATGTGTCAAGTTGACACAAAACCAGCCAGTACATGCCCTAAATGTTCCAGGTAATATGCCAAGCACTTTGTTTAAAAACAAACAATACCTTCATAAAAACAAGGAATATATTATGCTTATAAGAATATCTGTGTATACGCATATCTGATTATAATTTATCAATAATGGTATTTTCCTTTTAGATTTATATACAAAATATAATTATGTAATCATTTGATATTAAAATTGTCTGGATGTTGATCAGTTCTGCATATCTGTGTAAATTTCCTTCTGTTTCAAAAACAAGCTTTAATAATTAGAGTCAAGATATATACTAATCCATGGATATAAAAATAAGTCATTAGGAATCAGATTAATGTTCAATTACCAGAATAACAGTCGTAGGTTGTTTCCTAGGAACTGTGAGCTGTCTGGCCTCACCAGAGATTCTAGGCCATCATATTGGTGCCATGCATGTGCTTTAACTTGTGAGTGAGCCTTAAATGTAATCTTAAAATTATCTTATGACATCCATTGCTATTAATGCTCTAAGTCTTTTAAAGTGGATTATCATTGTAGCTCACAGAATTCATAGCTGGGTAAGATTGGTGTTTACGTTTCTCCTCTAGTATTGATCATTGAAATTTCCAGTATTATGAAAGCTAGCTCTACTGACTGAAGCATCCAGGTGAGTACCAGCTTGATATCTGTTTCCTCTATGTTCTCAAGTGTGTCAAGTATAGCAATAGGATCTTACTGTCAAAATCTGGGTGATAATTAATAGCAATAGCAATAACCTGTAATATTTATGGATCTCTGGAGACTCACTGGCCAAAAACTCTATTAACAGAATCCCATTACTATCACTGCACATTATATTTGCTAACAAGTGGTATTTAGTAGGGGAACTATCACTCCATTATAGAATTACTCCATATAAACATTTCATCTATGTGTATGCATGTAGTTTTAGAAGTTTCTATACTGATAGATTTCCATATGACATTTAAGAAATGTTTTTAGTGGCAGTTATCCATGCATTCTTTTCTCCTTTACCAAAACTCCTTAACCATCACCAGAGGAGAAGCTTCTTGTTGCAGTAAGTGGGTAGTGATACAAATATGCTTAACTCGTCAATATGCAAAGAGTAAGGGACTGTGAATGCTCACCCTAAGTAGGGAATCTATTTTATAGTCCCGCCTCTTCCGGCACAGGGATGATTGTGGAAGACAGGATGGAAACAGTTTAAAAGCCCAAGGCAAGTTTTTAAATGAAACAGTATTATTTCTAGATCCAGAATGCCAGGTGTTCATATAAATTTACAGTCATTGAAATACACATGACAAGGGGTTATTGACAATAAATAGCTTCTGGAAGAGGAAGAGTCAGTTTTCTCTACAAAATGTCACTACTGCTAAGTTGGCCATGCTCCAATGGAAGATCACACATCCAAAAATCTGTAGGAAAGAAAAGTAAACTTGATATTGAGGAGGGAAAAATAAGGACACAAATTTTTGTGGATAGGGATGGAGGATCTAGAAGAATTTAGAAGGGATGGGTAAATAAAAGCCAAATACAATATACAAAATCCTCAAGGCACTAATTTAAAAAGGAGAAACCTGTTGTCTGGAATGTGAAGGCTTACATCACGGATGGAAATTGTTCTAGGCCCTTTGTGCTTCCCATTCTGTTTCCAGTCTATGGAGAACAGGGTTAGAATAATCACTATGCCTTGCTAAACGAAGTATGTTTTGTTTCTCTTTCAAATGACAGCATCCTACAGTCATATATTTTCAGTGACTATTTCAACAACGATTTGTTATCCACCCATTAATGGACTGGTTGGATAATCCTGCTTTCCACAGTATTTGAATGGGATCTTAAAATTTTAATGATGTGACTTCAGAAATGATGAAATTTCCTAATATCTAGCTCTCTTCTCCATAAGTGCTTTTCATTTACAGCCGTCAATAATCAGTTCTTGACAATGCTCATGGGATGCTGTGTTAGTTAAAGCGTAGACATATGCATCCCTCCTTTAAAATTTCATTGCACATCCATCATTTTATAGCATTGCTGGTAATATTTTCCAGATGCCTCAAATTTATCATGCTCCATGCATATATAAAACAATGATTTCTTGACATGCTTATCAAAGATTTTATAAAGCTGTAAATCGGATATTTTGTACAGGCAAAAGTTAATGTTTACCAAATAACTCCCTCTTTGTAAAACATAAATGTGAATATTGAAAGACAAATGTGAAACTCTATAAATTCATAGTTTATAATGGAAATACCAAATAATACTGACATGAAAGGTTAACTATTGTTCAACATGAGATGATCACATTTCAAACATTTTGTTAATTATATAACATTCATTCCATTAGATAATTTTCATGGGTTCAGAAAGGTTAATATAGTTATCATTACTGTTATGATGGTTACTGACTATTCATCTAAACTACTCTACCTACATCATGGGTCAAACATCAATCCAGATGTTGCCATGAAATTTGATTTTATATATGATTAGCAATTAAATCAGTAGACTTGAAGAAGGAGATAGCTGTCTGTTGTGTGAATGGGCCATATCCAACCACTTGAAGTTCTTAATGAATAAACATTGAACTCCTTTGAGGAAAAGTTAATTCTGCTTCCAGGCCACCTATGACAGGAACTGCAACTAAGATGAACTCACTAGAGCCCACTACCCTGGACTGCCTGGTCCTGAAATCACATGAACCAACTTCTTAATCCCTCTCTTTCTCCTTCTCTTTCTCTACCTCTGTCTGTCTCTTTCCCTCCATGGATAAAGGATATATGATTTCCCTAAAGGGGAATTCTGCGGTATATTGACAAATGATGCATTTGATCTTTTCATCATAAAGTAGATATACTTTACCATCACTATAAATTTAAGATAATAATTATTTTTGTCAAATTACTGCACTTGTGGTAAAGCTATAATGCAAGGGTCAGGGAATCAGTGAAGAATCTGTTCTCCCTTCCATCAGGTAGTTAATCAGATGGATTAATTTTTCTCAAAGCAATTATAAATTTCTCAAATTATTAAACCTTCATCCCATGAAACAATCAATTTTTCTTAGCATGGAGGTAAAGATGGTACAAATTATGGATTCTTCCTTCCAGAGATAATATTTTCAAAATGTTATGTCTTAAAAGAAACAAACAAAATAACATAAAGTGGACATATTTAGAATGATATCTAATAAATTTTAAAGTTCTATTACTGTTTAACAAATGATACAGCTTTGGTAGCTTTTAAAAGCTATTGGATACAAATGTAGTCTACACATATTTTTACATTCAGAGAAATAAACAGGAGAAGATGATCTATGAAAGCAAGACAGCAGTCTCTTTGGGGCTTTTAAAAGTAGTGAAAGAAAATTAAGTATGCTTCATCTCTCATACTTTTTTTTAAAAAGCCTGTGCATGACAAAAAATTTTAATAAAAACATCTTTTATAAAGGATCTTCATAGCAATATGCTTTGGTTTTGCTGATTGTATTTTTTGCAGTACATCTCCCAATGTAAGAATGTAACACATGAAACAATGTAATTTTGAATAAATATTTCCCTGTAGTTGTACTACAAAGTAATTGCCACAATAAAACTTCAGAGAAATTGTCAGTTTACATATCAGAACATGAAAGGTATTTTCCCATTTATTTAATTATACAGAGAAACATTTTTGTCTTCGGGCCAGACAATGACATTTTCTCTATTTTTCATTTTCTAACCTTACAAATAAATTAGATGAAAAAGGGAATTTTCTTGATTCTGTCAATGGTTCTGAATCTGTTAACATATCCAACACAACTAATTGCAATAATAGCAAAACTATAGCTAGATAATGGGCAATGGTTTTCTTAGAAAGAAGGAAAGGAGGAGGGGAGCCGAGGAAGAGAGGAAAGAATGAGGAAAAATTAATCAATACTAAGCCTAGGCTGCACTCGAACTGTTATACGTTTTGTAATATTCCCAAGAGCTCATTGAAATGGTTTACTTTAGAATTATCTGGATTCAATCAGACTATTTTTTCTGTTTTGTTTTTGGTTTGTATTTTTTGTTTGTTTGTTTGGGTTTTTTTTTTTTGAAAAATTTTATTATTTCTTTGAGGATTTTATACAATGTGTTTTGATTGTTATTCACCCCTTCCCACCTCCTCCACGATCCACTCCTCTTCACTACCCACCCGTTTTTGTGTCTTTATTTTTTCCTTAACCATCAAGCGGAATTTGTGCTGCCTGTGTTCGTGCTCTTGAGGATGTGGCCATCCATATGAGTACCGTTGGCTTACCAAGTGCTATCATCTTAAAGCAAAACTGAATCTCTCTCTCTCTCTCTACCCTGGAAGCTAATAATGAGCAGTACCTCCACAATAGGGGTGGGACTTCATTCCCACTAGCACTCTCCAAGCTTGGATTTAATGTGGTTTGAGCTTGCACAGGTCTTGTACAGGCTCTGACAACTGCTCTGAATTCCTATGTGCAACTGCTATGTTATGTGCATGAGATGCAGTTTCCTGTTTACTATGTCTGGATCTTAGATTCATATTTTTCCTCTATCTGCAACCACTCCAGAATATTTGCAAAAGAGTTTACAATAAAGATGCTCCATTTAGGGCTGCTCTTTGAGCAGGTGTCTCTCCATTCATCACCATCTACTGCAAATCAAAGTTTCTCTGATATGGTGTGGGAGATGTGTTAACAGAAGGGCAATCATAAGTGATAATGAATCAGTTTCTTATGTCCACTTAGCAGAATGATAGTCGTAGGTTGTCTCTTAGGATCTATAATCTGTATAGCCGTAGGATCCTAGCCACGATACTAATGCCATGTTCTTAATATCTATACAGGTTTTAGGATATGTTTATGCTTATATAATACTTGTGTGATACTAGAGAGAGATTTCATGGCAGCTGTTATACTCTCTATACTACTAACATCTTGCATTAGTGAAATATGAAACTACAATTAATGGATCAGTGATGGTTTATAATTGACCACAGTCTACAGCTTTCCCTTTATTCTGTGCCCTTATATTGAAATGTGCTTCTTATATTTTTCTTTTGATTAAATTCATAACATGTATTTATATATATATATTTATATATATATGTATATATATGTGTGTGTGTGTGTTGTGTGTGTATGTATATATGATAGATTATAGATTATAGATATAGATATATAATAATTTTTCTAAATAGACTTCCCACAGTTATTAGATACTTTTTAATTTTTTTCTATTCCTCTTCATTTCAATCCAGTTGCTAGAAGTTAAATTTTCATGCTCTTAATTTCAGGGTTTCTTTCAATGGTTCTGTAAAATCTAATGAGAGGCTGTGAAGCCATTATTCACTGCTATTATGGGGGATTTGCTTTCCAGGCAAGTTTCTCTTCCCTTATTCCTTCTTTACTTCATTTTTCCTCACCATTTTCTCACTACTTCTTCTGCCTCTGGTAGTGGTTTGTTTGTTTATTTGTTTGTTTTTGTTTTTTAAATAATGTCTCCTTAGCCTAGGATGACATTGAACTCTCAGCAATCTACTGGCTTAAGCTTCTCATGTGTCAGATTTACAAGAATGAGTGAACGTGTTGAGTTTAACATTTCTGTTTTTTTACTTAAATCAAGGTTTTATCATCATAATCACCTTATTCATTTGTTCTAATCTGGTATCTACAGTTTTAATGTAATATCATATTAATTCTCTTGAGTTTTGTACAAGAATACAAGGTATTTTGATTATATTCAGCCCCTATTTCTCTTCTAATTCCTCCCAGATCCATCTCTATTTCTGTTCTTCCCAAATGCTGTCCATTTTTTTGTTTGTTTATAACCTAATGATTCTAATTTGTGCTTCCCACATATGTATTACCGTTGTGTGTATCACAGGAACAAGATCAACATAACAGGAGCCACACACCTAAAGAAAACTGACTGCCCCTCCCTCCAAAGTGAAAAACTTGTCAATAAGTCTTCAACTAATGAAGGATCATAAGGCCCTGACAGCCATGACAGAATGTTGCCTGGTTTGACCATGTGCAGGTATTATGTACAACTACTATGAATCCATCATGCAGAATTTCTATTATGCAATAGATAGTGTTTTGTTCTGACATTTGGTTCCTATAGTCTTCCTTCCTTGTCTTTTGCAATGGTCACCAAGAGTGCATACTTTGCTTATTAAACCTGCTATACACTATTCACAGTTATTTCAAAGTACTTATCTGACAATTCCAAAGTTGGCACTATGTTTCAATCTCAATCTGATGTACACTATGTCTATTCATGGTGTGGTTTCCTTGTATTTTGTTGTGATTTAAATTTTGCTTAAAACTAGATATAATGTAATATATATGAACAATTATGTAATTTTGTTTGCATTTTTATTCATTTGTTTGTTTATATTTGTTTTGTATTTATGTTACCAAAAAGTATTAGGTAACATTTGTCATAATTTTTAGTGTGGGCATCATTGATTTTCTTTCCTTCATCTTGTTTTCAAATGTTCCTTCATACTTCTTGCTGCTTTCTCAATCATAACTCACTCCCATTATACTAGCAATAACTACTAATAGTATTTACTACTGCATGATAATGCTAATATTTTGTTAGAAATAAACATTTTAATGAATAATAACAAGTTTGTAGATAATGAAATCAGAAACATTATATAATCCTATGGGTAAGTTTCACTGTTTTAGTTAATCTTGATCAAGCATATGAGGTTCAGACACATGACTATATATTTCCCCCCACTTGAAACAGAAAGGAGAATGGAACAGGACCTGGAATAAAGTATCATTCAGGTTCCACTACTGTTAGGTAAGGCCCTAGGAAATTAGATTTCACTGGAAGATGACCCCTTGCCTTGGAATCTTCTCCACAGTATTTCAGAAACAGGTATAGATGCTGGAGGTAAAACCTTGGAAGTATATCAATGACCTATGACTAGTCTCTCAAAGTTTCTATCTCTCAAGCTAGTAGCCATCCCTAATCTACCAACTATCAGTAACCATTTGAAGGTAGCTACCAATTCTCTATTCCATAGTTATATATTTTATTGTGTTTGTGACTTCTATATTTACCTGTCTGTTTGTCATGACAGTAGTTTATACTCCATGCTTGATAAATATAAGAAAATTCATTAATTGTCATTGTGTTCAGATTAAAACTTAGAAGAGGGAAGTAATCATATTTAGCGTTTAGCACAATAGAGCTGGAAGTGCAAGGCTTTGTAGATCCTTCTTGCATTCTTGCATTTCATATACTACAGTGGAGACATTTAGGCTTCTAAACATTCCTAAAGATTTCTTGCTTACTAGGGGCAAGGTAGGCACTTAACTCTGTGTAATCTTAGAAATTGTTTTCAATTGTATGTATATGTATGCTTTATGTTTGGGTTTGTTCAAGTGAGTAGAAGTGCCCAAGGAGCTACAGCTGTCACATACCCCTAGAAGTGGTGTAAGAGGAGGTTTTGAACCACCCAATATATGTGCTGGGAATCAAATGTAGGTCTTTTTCAACAGCAGTAGGAGCTCTTAATTGCTGAGCTATCTCTCTAACCCAAAAAGGCATTCATTCTGTTTTGCTGCTTTTACTATGGGAAGAAAGCCTCAGATGGCAGAACAGAAGACGGACAACCCCTTTCAAGTTTGAGTCTGTATCTCTGCATCTCACTGCCTGTAATATCTACAAACTACTCAGATTTTTAGAAATATCACCAAGTGTAAGCCCTTTAAAAAATGCCACATGTCCTAAAGGAAAGATTGATTATGTACAGCAACAGAAATCTGGACAACATATGTAAAAATGTCTAAAAATACTAGATCAGCAAAAAAGGAATGCGTTCAACAGGGTGCATTTACTAGCATCAATATACTGGGATAAAATTGTGTCTTTCCTTGAATATCTGTGAATCTATCCACACACGGTCCTGAGAGACTTTCACTGTGTAAGACTTGTCCTGCTTGTAACCCATAGGGGACTCTGGAGATGCTCTCATGTCTACACAGAGAGAATAATACTGGTGGGGATGAAAACAGTCCCCTTCCATTCTAAGCTGAAGCTCTGATTCTAATAGGAACACAAAAATCCCAGAACTGCACAGTTAAAGTGGTGATATTCAGCTGTCTAACTTAGGTGTCTAACTTAATGTAGAGTGCAGCGTAAGCCCTTACAAAAGTTTCCTAACGCACAAGACAACTGGCACTAGTAGACTCAGTGGTGGCCCTATGATTGAAAAATGTGGGAAAATGGTCAGTCAGTGATCACTCAGAAAACTTAGGATGTCAGGTGTTTGTTGTGGAACACAGAGGATTGTCTTTAAACTGGAAGCTCTTTCATGTTCAGGTGAATGTGGTGGTTCATACATCATCAAAGGCTTGTCTAACTTTAAATTATATGCCATAAACATACTTTTTAAATAACCTTTAACTTCTCTCTTCAGGCCCCCTGTAATCAATGTGTGTCAAAATTTCATTATTACCCTCATTTCTTAATATATTTGCAGGTGATTTTTAAGTTACACTTAAAAATAAACTACCAGTAATAGACAAAGAAATGTTAAAACAAGTTAGATAACAATATTGGACACCAGCATTATTTTCAATAGCAAATCAGGAAGTAAGATTACTTACACTTTGTTCTAAACTATTGATGTCTTTAGCAACTCACAGCGAATACAATTTTAACTTAATAACTATCAAGTTTCATGATAGCACAGGTCATTTTCTTACAAAGCAGTGTAGAGAAGTATAAAGGTACTGGTAAAAACATTACTCTAATTTCAAATTTGATAGCTTGAAAATAGAAAAGTAGATTGCAGGCATATGGAAGGAATGCTGATAAGCTTACTTTAACATCTGTATAAACATATTGATGCTATTGTATTCTGATTATAATTGTGCTTTACATGTGTCACAGCAGAAGAGATGTGAATGCCTTGTAAACCCTGCTCATAGGAAACACAATGGAAAGAGTAATTACTTGAAAAATAAAAACCACAGTTTGTATTTGGTTCACAAGAAAAATGATGGTTCTGGTTTGGTCCTATGATAAAATTTTAGAATCAATATACCATTTAATTAATTCAATGAATAGTATTACCTTTATCAAGTTTAATTTGATGAATTAGGAGCTGACACAATGGTTCAGTCAATAAGACATGCAAGTCCAAAGAGTTGAGTTCAGATACTAAGCACTACCATAAAAAGCCACAATGTATCTGCATATCAGTACTGGGCAGGCAGAGACAAAAGAATCACAGGTTATTGATGTGTAGATAGTCTCACAGAATCAGCAAGACCCAGGTTTAGTGAAAAACCCTCTATCACAATATTAGGGTGTAGATTCAAATGAGAGGGGAAGGAAGAAGAAACTGAGAGAAGTGGGGGTAGAGCAAATCATAATAAAAACATACCGTATGAAAAAAGTCTATTTTCAATAACATTTTTATTTTTTAATTTTTATTGGTTATTTTATTTATTTACATTTCACATGTTACCCTCCTTCCCTGTTTCCACTCCGCATACCCCCTATCCAACATCCTGCTTCTATGAGGGTTAACCCCTACCCACCCATCCCCTCCTGCCTCACCCTATGCTGGAGCATCAAGCCTTCACAGGACCAAGGGCTGCTCTTCCTATTGATGCCAGATAAGGCCATCCCCTGCTACATATGCAATTGAAGCCGTGGGTCCCTCCATGTGTATTTTTGGTTGGTGGTTTATTCCCAGGGAGCTTTGGGGGATCTGGTTGGTTGATAATGTTGTTCTTCCTATGGGTATTCGGAACCTTTTTTTCCTCATATCCATTTATGAGTGAGTACATACCATGTGTGGGCTTTTTGTTTGCCTCAGGGTTACCTCACTCAGAATGATATTTTCCAGTTCCATCCATTTGCTTATGCAGACAAATTTAAAAAAAGAGTTTGCTAGTGATAGAAATTCTGACTTATATATAAACTCGTGAATGGGCATACACACACACACTCACTCACACAAACAAATATACACACAAAGACACACACCACTGTGTACATACACATGAACATATACATATACATTCCCTGCATACACATGTGCATACATACATTTTCACACAAAGAGCATGGATAATCATCATTTGCAGAAATTATTTAGACTTGAGTAATTGACGTTTTCAAATGCTCAAGACTAAATATAAAAATTAACATTTGAATGAAGTGCTTAATAAATAGTAACAGTAGGATTTCAAGAATTTTTACATGTCTAACCAATCCAAGTAACTAGTGGGTTACAAATACTTATAGCAATGGTTGGACATTGTATAAAATAAAGAATATGCTCACTATTTAACTTTAAAATGAGATATTAAAGAAACAAACCAAACATACTGCATCTTCATATGATACTGATTTAAGGGTTGAGGGAGACTTTGGCATGAGAAAAATTTCTTTGTAAAACTATTTACACTTATTATGACTCAGTCCTGTCAATTGTTTATTTCTGTCTGTGTTCCTGTGTCTATGTGCCTGTGTATCTCTGCACATGTGTGTATGTATGTGATGGAAGTGTGTGTCACATGCTCATGAATATGGAACACATTTGTCCATGAGCTAGAATGCAATGTGCAGTCATCTTGTGTCTCTGTCTTATAGCTTAAGATAGAATTTTAGGACAAAGAGTCAGAACTGCCATGTAATCAGTTCTGGTAGGCTGCCTGGCCAGCATGGTTTTTAGATGCATCTATTTGTTCCATTAGTGCTGTATTTACAGGCATATTCAAACACTGTTTTATTACTACTTTATTTATTATTATTATTATTATTATTATATTGTGGTTTTCTTGATATTTATTTAGCATAGGCATTGGATATTTGAAGCTATGTTTTTTTACTTGGATATCAAGGTTTCATACCCACCAAGACATCTCTCCATCTCCTATACAAGGCCTCTAAACCTCTTCTTCTGCTTATTTCTAAAACTATAAAGTCAACATCACACTCCACAAACTGATTCATGCAACTAGTATATGATATTACAGAGGAAGAGTAGTATTCTTTCTACATTACCCAGGAGATGGCTAAAGGCACTAAACTAACAAAAATGTTCACCATCTCAAGGCATACTTCCACACTTCACAACTTAGGCTTCTATCACTCTCTTTTTGACTTCTTAGCAATTTAGAAATAGGAAAACAAGAAGTTTAACGTGACGCCACTCCAGTCCCTTCTGTGTGATACTGCTACATATTCAGTAGATGAATTTCACTGTCATAGGACAGTCCCTGCAGCTTTTCATCAATCTTTCTAATTCTAATATCACTACTAAACCCTTCATTTAGGGTTAAATGCTAAACATTTCACAACCCAAACATAAAAACCTAATACCAATTTTGTCTCACAACTCAGGATTACAAAATGCCCTTCTTTCATGAATCCTAAATAATTCATAACTGTGCCCTTCGCCCAGCCTTGAACAGGCTAAATAGATCTTCAGTGTTTGCCACAGTTGGACCTTAAGACCCAGGTGGAGTCATCTGCCCTGCTGCAGGTTCAGCTTCCTACAGGAGCTTAGAAGAATGGACTGCCCTGCTGAGCTTGCTTTGCAGGATAATCCACCTGAAACAAGGATGAGGTCTGTGGGCTCTCCCTATATAATTGCCCTGCTGAATATTAAACTTTGATTCTTGATCAGAAACTTTTGTCTTGGCTTCATCTTTCTCTTGCACCCCATCCCCATTTCATTTACAGCCCCCCCTTTCAGGTTCCCAGTTCTCCATAGCTGCTAGATGGGTACACATCACATACCCAAGAAAGCATGGAACCAGATAGGATGGTAGCAACTTTTGGTAAGAGGTATAAGAATTAAATATGTAAATCTACCTAAAAACAAGTGGTCAATCGCCATTATGTGTAAATCAACATACTGTATGGTATAATAGTTATTATTCCTGTTGATTATTGTTTTACTAGATGACTTCACAATGTGGGGGTGGGCTACCATCTCTCTTTATCTGAAAGGTGTCAGCATAAATCTGTGATTGCTATAGTTACAAAAATATTATCGTTGGCATTTGGTGAATAAATCCTGAAGTGTAACCACATATCATGAACATGGTACCGTCACACAATAAGGGTTATAATACTTAAGTTATAAGTGTCAGAGGTGAAAACCCATGCTAGTTTCTTTTTAGCCTTTCAAACAATTGTCTTGAAGTTCTCCTCATCATTTTCTTTTATTCAGTATTAACCATTAAACCCATCCATCAATGATGATTTGTGGTACCACCGTTTGCTGCTTCAGAACGGAATGGTACAAGTGTGCCTCTAAAGGAACTGCAGGGCTTGGGCTTTCTTGTTTTATAGATCCATTAATAGGATCAAATATCCAAGATTCCAGGAGTACAAAGGGCATTTTGAGTTGGAGAGCATGAAATCAGGGCGATTTTAATTGGAACTGTATCACCTCTAAGCAATTTATTACATCATTCATTCAGTCTATGCAGTAAAGAACGCACTTCTAGAAAAATACTCATGTAGAAGGCAGACAAGGAGCAATCAAATACATTTTGTTTGAAATTCACATAATTTCTGAACTTTGCATTTTAAGGAAATTATTGGTAGGTCATGTAAATTAGTGTTCTGAGACTGAACCTTTCTGTGAGAATTTTATTCAATTTATTTTTAGGATATTTTCCCCAAACTTCTACCACATCCATTGTCTACGCTTTTACCTCCCCATCCACCAACTTCATTTTTGTCTTCTTCTGTGATGATAATGATGATGGTGATGGTGATGGTGATGGTGATGGTGATGATGATGATGATGATGATGATGATGATGATGATGATGATGACGACGATGATTCTTCACAGGGAGTCTGTGTTACCCAACTACTTTTGTGAGTAGGATCTTCCAGGGTCTGTATTTGACCTCCAAAGCATTACACCATTAAAGAACACTGGCTGTTCCAATTTTATAATCTACCAAATACCAATAATTCCTTGGTGGCAAGATGTCTATGCTTCCCTGTCCAACTTGTGCTGGGACATTTGTTGGCTTAAGCTTGCTCATGTCTTGTGCCTGGTGTCATAATTACTATGAATTCATATGTGCACCTGCCCTGTTATGTCCAGAAAAAACTATTGTTTCTTTTAGATTATTTGCACCCTCTTCTATGAATATCCCTAAGCTTTAGGGATGGGGAGGATAACTATATTATATTTAGGGCTAAGTACTCTGTAGCTAAGACTCAACATTTTTTAAGACTTGAAAAAGTTTCCACTGCACGTAACTAGACCAGTGACTTCCTACTTTTTAGGAGTTGGAAAAGTTGAATAATAATACATCAATGGTTTAAAAACTTATCTTCAAACATCTAAAAATGAGAAGAACCACCCTCCATCCCCAAATTTCAACTGTTCTTATAGACTCAAATATATGCTCAACTGTGGGCACTTTAGTCTTGGGAATGAATCTTTAAAACTTGCCACTGGTATCCTTCAAGTCATAATGCCAAATAAAATCACCTCTCCAAAGAATGTTTCTGTAAGAGGTAAGATTGGGGGATTTTTATGCACAGTAAATACTCAGCATGTGGGAGGCCCTCTCCATCACTGCCACCAAAATAAGTAAATAAATGAAATGGGATTTTATTAGGTAACCTAGAACTTGTACTTGTTATCTCATTTTTTTTCAAGTAATGGTACTGATACTCATGGAAACACATCTGCCATGACCTTATCTGGGAAACATTAAATATGCTCCTGGTTGTTAAAAGAGGAATCTAAGGCAAATTATTACCAAAAGTCTACCTAGCTGTGACATACCTAGAAATTCTCTATTTTTAATATGTTTTTTTTCCTTTTTATATATTTTCAATGCATGTACTTTCTTACAGGTTTGATAGATAATTAATGTTTGCTCTTAACATATGTTTAATATCCCTTTACATAGGACAGTGACAAACAACCACTTTTAGCACACAATATGCAAATAATTTTCAGTGATCAAATGTCCTTCATAAAAATCTTTCCTGACAGATAAAAAGTCAACCAATAATAACCTGTTGCATGTAACCTCTCCTACCCCAAATCACCAGAAAGCCAGCTTTTATTCTTTTCAAAGATTTGAGGTCTGAGAGAAATCCTTGCCTCTTTGTTCACCCATGATTTAGATTGTTCAAAGACCAATAAACAATGCTTAGTAATTCTTAGAATCTTTGAGGTGTATTTGGTGACAGCTAACTAAGGTAAAAAGAGGAAATAATGACTTATAGATAAAAATAAACCTCTAAATGATTGAAATAAATTATGGGAAAAATAGTTGCCTTATAGGTAGATTAAGTCTCAATAAGTTCAATATGCAATGTGCCTGGGTCACATATCTAGGGGCATGTTAAACAGTGTGTGAAAATCTCTTATCACCAGAATTGCAAGGGATCTCTTCTACCTTTTGCAAACTGAAAGGTAAAGTACAACTCATTCCCAAGTGGAAGGATGAGGTTCTCTTGGGTATACAACTGAGTAATGAAAGTCATGTGTCAAAGATGCCAAGAACTCTGAGTCTTTGAATATCCTATCACTCTGAATTCCTCCCACGACCATGTCATGACTACCATGTCACAGACTTCTCATGTGTGGGAAGACAATCTTAGATATTTGAATCTACTGAAATCTTACAGCTTTTATTTTTCATTGCATTGCAAGTCATAACTCCAAATGAAACTTTACTCTCTTACTCTTAAGTACTATTTATTCAACAGTTTTCCTCAATACTTAGTTTATGCTGGACATGTGTTACTGTATTTGTGGTGCCTGCATAAAGTAAACAAAGACTCTCTCAAAACTTTAAGGACACCACCTTTCTTCTAACAGTTATTCTCTGGATTCAAACAAGTCCAAGAAAAATATAAATACTCAAATATTTATATATGCCCAGAGTACATATATCTAATTTAACTTATATTCCAAGTAGAATCTTGCCAGGTCAGGCACAACAAGAAAGTAAGGCAGTATCTCAGTTACTTTCTTGTAATGTTATTAAATACTTGGAAAGACCAAATTCTGGAGAAAAGGCTTACTTTGGCTCAAAGTTCAAGGATGAAGTCCATCATGACCAAGAAGCCTGACATAGTTTTACAATTATAAATAAGAGAAATTTTATCCATTGGAGTAAATATGATAATCAGAGAGAGAGAGAGAGAGAGAGAGAGAGAGAGAGAGAGAGAAGGAGAGAGAGAGAGAGAGAGAGAGAGAGGGAGAGAGAGAGAGAAATAGAGAGAAAGAGGGAGGGAGAGTAAGAGAGCAGGAGAGAAAGTAAAAGAGAGAAAGTAAGAGAGAGAGGAAAAGTAAGAGAGAGAGGTTGGGAGAAAGAGAGAGGTTGAGAGAGAGAGAGAGAGAGAGAGAGAGAGAGTTAAAAAGTGCTACTTTTAATTAGGAAGCTAATAAATCCCTCAGATTGATTTTTTTCTTATATATAAGTTCAAAAATAGAATTTAAAGTGTTGGTCTATGATCATTCTGAATGGAGTTGGTTCCTAAGCAAACAAGAAATGCATGCTTCGCTTACATTTAACTGACAATAGAAAGAAAATAACAAAATTTACTTATTAATAAACTAATAAAAAACCTCCATTGCTGTTTGAGGGGAAGTAACGCAGAATGCTTGTCCATGTTACTATGTCCCTCATGGCCTGCTGCATCCAGGTGGCCCACTGAAACTACAAGGGGTTAAGGACAGTGAGTGCTGTGGTACTAGAAATGGAAGTCTCAGAGAGGTGGCCCTTCACTCCTGTAGTCAACAAATGAATAACTGTGGCCTAAAATAAAAAGTAAGGCAAAAAGTAAACAAATATAACATTACCATTGGCCTACTTGGATTTTGATATGATAAATACTATGATTGAAAGCCACTTAAGGAGGAAAGGTTTATTTCAGTCTACCACTGGTAATTTTTCATAAAAGAGAGTTGTTGTGTGAAATACTATAAAAGCAATTCACACTATGCTGTCAGTGCCTGGCTGGCCGGCTCTCATCTCGGCAGACTCTGACCCTGAGCTTGGAGGACAAAATGTGACTAAAGAGAGGACCCCAGTTTAGATGGCAGATCCACCAGGATTCGCCACTGGAGGATTTAACTTAAAATGCCTTACTACCGGAGACTGGACCACCAACCAAAGAATACACATGGAGGGACCCATGTGCTGGCCACATATATGGCAGAGGAGGGCCTTGTTGGCCATCAGTGGGAGGAGAGGCCCTTGGGCCTGATAGTGTTATTTGCCCCAGTATAGGGGAATGCTAGGGAGGGAAGACAGAAGTGGGTGGTGGTGGGGGGAGCACCCTCATAGAGGCAGGGGAGGAGGGAGGGGATAGGGGGTTTCCAAAGGGAAGACATTTGAAATGTAAATAAGTTAAATATCCAAAAATAATAATAAAAAACTTTTAAAAAATGGCTTACAAGATTAGGATGCTAGTTGCTCCGCTCAGGGATTGAGCTAAGTTTGTGTGGTGGTTTCATTCACATGGCAACTAAACTGGGTTGAAGTGAGAAAGGTATGGTGACAAAGCATGGGTTTGTGAGAAGTGCACACCAAAAGGCCTTGGGGATTTGGAAGCATGGGGCTGGTGTGGCAGCGACCCTCCATGGGAATTTTGCAAGCCAAACGGAGAGAGTTTGGAGCTCCAAGTCAGAAAGTCTGCTGAGATGAGAGCAGACCAGCCAGGCACTGCTGGTGTAGTTTGGATTGATTTTTTAGTATGACATGCAACTGAGGGTCAGGGAAAGAATTCAGGGCAAAAGCCTGGGGACAGGATTTGAAGCAGGGACCATGGAGGAACACTGTTTTCTGACTTGCCATCCATGGCTTCTCAGCCTTCTTTCGTATACAGTTCAGGACCAAAGATGCAATGGTGGCACCACCCATCCTCCAGAGGGCTGGCTTCTCCTATGTTAATAAAAAATGAAAATATCCCCCACAGAATTGCCCATAGGCAGTTTCTCAGTTGGGGTTTTCTCTTGTCAGATGAGCCTAACTTGTGTCAAGTTGATGAAAATCTAACCTACACAACCATATGCAAATAGGAAATGAGGGCATGTTCTACTTTACTCTTCTCTACTTACCTCCCTCTGCTGCATCCTCCACCTCTCTCTCTCTCTCTTTCTCTCTCTCTCTCTCTCTCTCTCTCTCTCTCTCTCTCTCTCTCTCTCTCTGTTTCTTTCCTCTTTTCTTCTCAAATCCCAAGGTTCTTTAATTTATTATGGAAAAATGGCTAAGACTTTGATGACTTAGTTTTTTAGAGCAACAATGAAGACAGCCTCACACACTCTTGCCAGCAACAGAACAACAAAGCAGTGGTTCTTCCATGAGGTCTAAAAGAAATTACTATGAGTGAATATGCAAAGCAGACAGTAAAGACAAGACTTTTATCCTCAAACCTAGGATGCTGACAACATCCACATTGATTTAAGTTCGCTTCACCCTAGAATCCTTGGTCTACAGTAACCTAACTAGGAAGTAGCTGACAATATGTCAACACCTGAAATCAAGTATGTCCCTGTAATCTTTTTTTTTTGTAGTTCATGCTTAAGACCACCGCTGTTTGCTTCTGCTTGTCATATGTGAGCCTGATGCCACCGTTCATGCCTGACAGTCTGATCATTATTTGTATGAGGGCTTTAGTTTCCATGGCAATAGCTACACAGAACTGACATTGCTCTTCTCCCAGTTTCCATAAGATGAGCTTTCTCAGCTGCTGCAGGGCTTCTCTAGCCATCTGCAGTCAAGGATCATTTCATCTTATTTCCAGACCATCATACATTTCAATAGGTGGTCTCCTCTGTGTCACTTATATGAACTCATGCCACAGATGATCACCCATGAAAACTGGCATGCTTTCTTTGTTTAGTAACCAAATAAATTAGTTGTGTGATCCTGGCTGCAATAAAACTTCATTACTTCCTTACTAAAAATGTTCCTAAAGCTTAGTTTCATTTTTTGGGGGTAGATTTTTCATTAGTGATGATAGAAAAAGAGTTTGTTTACTAGCTACAGATCTGTAGTTCACATTATGTTACACGACATGTGTATCATTATCTCTCCCTCTCTCCATTTATCTATTACACACACACACACACACACACACACACACACACACACACACACACAGCCCCTGACAAGTAATTTAAAATATGAAATCTTCAAAATTTGGTGAAAATGTATTTGACTTTTTGAAAGTTTTACATTCCCAATTCACAAATAAAACCTACATTTTCTCAGGGCAAGTGACATTTATCCTGACTTGTTCTTCTCCCACTCACCACACTGAAAATCAAGCTTAATTTCATGATGTCTCCAAAATACGAGTCAAATTCTTTAAATAAGCCATTTATAGAATCGTCTAAACTGCTGGAAAACTATTTTCTAGTATGGCAACGTTCCATTTGCTTAGTGATCTCATTAGGTAGACAGCGAGAAATCTTAGTGGACAAAGCATTTATCCTACCACATTGAGAGCAGGAGTTCTGATGCCCAATATATACATAAAATCTGGAAAGGTATGGAGGTTATGTATAATCTCAGCACTTAGAATGTGAAACTATCTGGCTAGTCTACTCAAGATTGACTAACTCCAGCTCCAGTGAAAGACCCAGTCTTAATAAATGAAGTGGAAAGCAACTGAAGAAAAAATACAATGTGCACTTTGTACATGTACATCAATGCCCGTATGGGTGCCTTTACATACAAACTTGAACCTATACATATGAAAAATATGTATACATACAAGTGTATACCAGACACATACACATGTAAAAAGAAAAGTATCAGCAATTTATATATGGCTCTCTCTGATTTATTCGTCACCAAACATCTAAGTTTAAATTTTCAAGAATAAAGCCTAGCTCTTCTCTTACTCTGCTCAAACTATGTTTATGCCTGCCTTGCATTTAAGATGTGAAATTTACAATTCACCCCTTCTCTCTAATTTCACCTTTCTTACCATCCCTCACTTCTTTAAGATCTCTTGACCACTGACGATGACATTTACCTAGGATGATCATTTTGTTTGGAATCCATTCCCATTATTCAGAATGAACTAAAAGTAATTTCCCAGATTAAAAAGAAATATCACCAGTGACATTCTACATCCTTCCACTATAGAGTGGCCCATACTTTCAGACATCTTTTTAATATATATTTTTGTTTACTAAAATTAAAATATAATTACATCATTTCCCCTTCACTTTCCTCCATTCAACTCCTCATAAGTACACACCTTGTCTCACTCTCTCTCAAATCCATGTTTTTTCTCTTTAATTGCTACACACACACACCACTCACACACACACGCACACACACACAATTCTAAAACCTTTTGGTCTATATGGTGTTACTTGTATTATATAATTTCTGAGCTGACCACCTAGTCTTAGATAGCTAATTATGGAGGGGAGGGTCTCTTCTGTGGGGAAGACTCTTCCATGGCAGAATTCCTTAGCTGTCTATAGTTCTTTATTTAGATTTAATATCCCATGAGACTTTACTAAACCAGCATAACCCCTAACTACAATCTAAGTATTTAACCTGATACTCATAAGTAAATGTTGTCTTTGTCGCTCATCAAGGAATCTTCTCTTTTCAATAGAACAGAAAGCAACCACCAATCACAATGCAGAGAACAAGTAATTTTCTGTTCATGCCCAAATAATACATCTATAACACAACTGTTACACATACAATGCAAAGGCCATTGCAGAAGAGAGGATACAAGGATTGTAGAAGCCAGAGAAGTTGGGAGTTTTCTGTGAGACTGCATCTCCTAGAAATGTTGGAGAAGATATATCCATGAAGTCTTAATAATAAGGCTACCTAAACAAGATCTTAGCAGAGATGACACCAATAGTTTCCATGCTAACCTGGAAAGGGAAATATTTTCACATTTTCATTGATCATACATGTATAGATGACTTTAACATACTTAAATAATTTTAAAGACAACCTCTTCTCAAGTTTTCTAGGCAGAACTCTATGTCATGTTGCAAAGTTCTTTATTCGGAGTCATTTTAAAACTTTTTCTCTTTATTTCCTTCTCTTCATGTAACTGCACATCCCTGTTAGCATATATGTGTATTTGTGCATGTATATGTGAAGCACTGAAGTTTCCTTCCCACCTACAATGGAAATCCATGTTTGCAAGAAGTTTGCTCAGCTCAAATGTGCATTCTGGTACAAAATTACCCTTACTAAATGTTAGCCACATGTGATAATTTTGCATAGATTCCTCTACAGAAGAAAGGAGAATAAAGTGGAGTAAGTTATTCAAAGAAAACAAAAGTATTGAGGGTACAATTGGCTGAATGTTAGGGGACTGGCAAACACTAATTTGTCTTTCTAGACAGAGCCAGAGGTATTATGGAGCATTTTAAAGGAGGTGATGATAGTCAGAATCGAATGTCAGTGAAGTTATGACAAAATTGAGTTTAATTGATTCTAACTCACCAGTATTACACTCATAAGGATATTGGGCTCCATAATGTGATATAAACAATATAGTTCAAGTGAAATGAGAAATAAAAAACTAGGTCAATGGTAATTACTAATAAAAATAATAAATAAAAAACCTGTCTTTCTGAGAAATCATCAGTATCCAACATTCCTAAGGAGGCTGTAAACAGAGGTGGAATCCCACAACTACCTGTGGTCCATGCCTGAATGGATGACATTAAGAAGTGGGAGAAAATTAATTCCATTATCCATGGAAATTAACTGGAAGAAAGTGGTGAAATTATATAAAGAGTCAATTCAAAATTCATTTCATGTAGAAACTCATCAAAGGTGAATGGAAATGCTGAAAGGTTTAATTTATTTTCTCCTTTCAAATCTGGTGGAGAAAAGGGATACTCATGGTCAAAGAATAAACAATTAATGTCAGTCACCCAGCTGGTGGAGTGGTTTTATTTGAGTTTTCAGATTCGCCTATGCCTGGTGGCCAAAGATGGATGTCCAATGGACCACAGAGGAACCTTGGGCAACTAATTGTTCAGGTAGCCAGTGAGTCTATAACATTTTCAATAAACTTGGAAATGCTTGCTCTGCATTTTCTACTTATTCAGGTAAAATTTATCCTTCTCAGGTCTCTGATAGAGTTTAAGAAATCTGTTTAACAGCAGAAACCAAGGCTCCAGCTGCCTTCTCAATCTTCTTCATATGTTAAAAACCAGGCCTCACGCCTGGCTCTCCTGGAGCTGCCAGTACTAGATCTAGACACAACTTACCCCATTACCAGAAAAAAAAAAAAAAAAAGATTGCAATATAACGTTTTGCTTTCTTTTACCTAAAGTAGCTTCCTTTGCAATTTTTGTTCTTAATGGTCTAGTGGTAAATAGCTGTATGGAGAGAGATATGAGATTCATAAGAGACTTGAGGATATAAAGGCTCAAGATCTAAGGATCTCAGAAACGTTTTTTAGAGTCTAAGAAGGTATTTTAAAATTGATAAATACAAATTATTAAGGTTAGAAGTTCTAAAAAGACATTTTCAGATAAACGCATGTTGTAGATGTTGGAGAAAGTAAAAAAAAAAAAAACCAACTTAAATGGATAGAAAAAATGATTTAAGGTATATGAGACAAATAAAAAATGCTTCAGATTCCTTCTCTTAATGTTACTGCTGTATTAAGACTTTAAATGTTCAAAATTTTAACATTAGTCATTTGAGTTCTAATGAGCTATTAGTGAACTTTAATAAAGTCTCCGACTATATGATCTAATATAGTCACAAGCTCAAGATTTTAAAATTTCTCTCGTTTTCTAAATACATTTTTTTTTTTTTTTTTTTTTTTTTTTTTTTTTTTTGGTTTTTCCAGACAGGGTTTCTCTGTGTAGCCCTGGCTGTCCTGGAACTCACTCTGAAGACCAGGCTGGCCTCGAACTGCCTCTGCCTCCCAAGTGCTGGGATTAAAGGCGTGCGCCACCACTGCCCGGCTTTCTAAATACATTTTTAAAAGCCCTCTTTCATGGTCTGTGATTGCACTGAAAAGCATGATCAGGTGCGGTTTTGCCCCTTCTGTTTCATGGAAGTTTTGTCTTCCCTGAATTAGCCTTAAAGACTGTTTACATTTTAACCCAAAATCACTTCCCATGTTTGTACCTTGACACAAAGATATGAGTCTAGCCTCTTTTCTACATTGTGAGTTTCAACACAGATTACAAACAATGATAATGCTAACATGTCTAAGCCTTACCTCTTTTTGTAAATTTAGGAAGATTCTTATAAAACTAGAGGGCCCTTGACCTCCTCATGCCTGATAAGCGTGCCACCTGAAAGTTTCTGGGAAAAATAGGGCTGCTACTCCATCAATGAATCTCATGAAGACCCAGATTGTGCCACTCTAGTTTTCCTCTCCTGGCTGTACTGTTTGTGTTTACAAATATTGATGTTCTTGGACCAAACTTTTAAAAGCCTTTCATAAGATATAGTTCTCTATTTTATCCAATGCTTCCTGGTTCTATCTCTCGCCCTTGTCTCACTTTCTGTTCCAGCCAACCTAATCTGCATCCAGTCGTCTCTGCCCTTTATTTTACACTGGATTCCACAAGTTTCCCAGGCTCTTCCAGGGAGCAATACCCTGTCAGTCACTGGGCTTCAGCTTGGAAGAAAATCTTCCCTGAACACTCATTGCCCACCTGGTGTTCCTCCTTGTGCTCTGCCATGACAAGTATCAGCTTATAATTACCTTTGACATCGGGATGGTAACCATGTAACAACAAGCACCTGAGGATAGAATCTTTTCAGTGATGGGAATTACTTGTAGTCCTGAAAGATAACAGGTTTCTTTTTACTACTTAAATAGTGATAGAAAATAACTTTAGCAGCTATATAAATTGGATACTTACTTTATACCAGAACCAAATATGCCAACCATTTTATATATCTGCTAATATTTGTTCTTCAAAGTAATCTTATGAAATATATATTATCATTTAATTTTATAAATAAAAAAACATGGATACAGAGAATTAAATTGTTTCTCAATATCAAATAAATGAAGCTGACTTGAATTAGGCCTAATCCATGTCTCTTCAACACAGAATTCTATTCTTGTAGACCATATCTCTTTTCAAACAATTATATAAATTAAATATACCTTGTTATACTTGATTTTAAATGTTGGAACATTTTAGCTTCATGGTTCTAAATTAAGGAACATACATTTTTTAAAATTATGTTTAGGACTAAAGAGCTGACAGTGATCAAAAATATGCTATATATAAATGAAGGAATGCCTAAATAGTTTCAACCTAATTTGTTAATTTTATATTATTTGTTAACTCTTGTAACTATATATTTTACAATACTAAGTTGAGCCTTAAAGATCAGGCCTAGTCTATAAATCTAGGCCTATTTAATTTTTAAGTCTACCAAACAGACGGAAAAAAATCTGTGAACTGAAATTTCAAGAAAAGTGTGAAAAACAAGTTTTAAAACACTATTTAAAAGTTAGAGAAACGATCCTTTAATGTGATCTGGGCTGTTGTGCATTCATGAATTTTGAATATGTAAGAGGTTTAGAGGTAGAAAACAGCCTGCCAAACTCTGCATTAAAAATGAGTATTGATAACATTTTCCCTGAGAAATAATAAAAATCACATTAAATTTATGATTAGCTCTAATACCTCTTATGACTCCTGTATTTACTTTTCTTCAAAATTTCAATTTGATATCTCATAAGGGTTGTTACAGTAGGTACAGAAAAGTAAAGACACTTTCAGATCCACTTGATGTCATGTTCTTTCGGGTCCTGTGGATAAATTTATTGGGCCACATATTCCTCCAGAGTTAACAATAACCAAATATCCTTAGTAATAGTGTCTATCCTCTTTTGGTTCTTATTTGTGAATCAATGGCTGAACTAAATGCTTATGTGCATTATTACATAAAGCAATGTTCTCTCCTGTGCCCATAAAGCAGAGACCATCCTCATTTGTCGCATAATGATGCTGAAGACCCATGGTGAGTTCACAGAGTTAGGAAAGAGTTTACAAGAGTTTCTACCAGTAATTATGTTTACAGAGTCTAGTTCTGCTCTGGATAAAGGTCAAAGTGATCAGATTTTATTTTGTACTTGTGTGTTCAGTACTTTAAAAAAAAAATCTTTTTAATGTGCAAATGCTCGTCCACATATACACATCACTTCATGTAGTGCCCATGGTGGTCTGAAGAGTGCATTTGATCTACTGAAGCTGAAGCCACAGCAACTGAATACAGATCTTACATGTGAGAAAGAAGTGCCCTTAACTGCTGGGCCATATCCCCAGCCTATCTTCAATATTTTTAAGGGCGATAGATGCAGCTAGAAAATTCTATTTTTCCAAATTATTCATATTCTTAAAATTCCATATGATTTAATCAGTTCAATATAAGGATGTGAATAGACCCACCTCTTCCCTTAAGTGTGTCAGGGCAACCAAACTGGTCAGATAATCCATCCAAAGAAAACAAAGCCTATGGTTGTCTTGTTATGTAAACAGGACTGAAGTGTGTTATCAGTAAGGATAGGGTTTTGAAGAACTGGGATAAGATTGTAGAGGTGAAGCCAAATGCTGACACAATTAGGAAAGCATGGCTTAAATGAGTGGCCAAAGAGCAACTCTTCTTAATCAGGGAATCTAGTACTTATTAAGTTAATTCACACAGCTTTCCTACTGTCCTGTATCCTGCCCTTAAGTAGTATCTCTGTTGCAGGAGCTAGTTCTCTGTAAGTAGTAAAAGATAGACGAAAACCATGCTGAAAACTGCAAACTTCTGATATATATCCCAGTGAGGGCAGAGTGCAAATATCACTATTATTTATTCAGTTGAAGAGATGAGATGTGAGCCGTACACATGCTGTGTGCATACACAGATTAGACTGAGTCCAGAGTGTTTCTTTCTCTGTTCTATCTATCCCCAGCCCTAGACCTAGAAGCTTCTAGCCTCTGTACATTTCAATCTTCCAAGCTGACTGATTCAACCTGGCTTCTGTCAACTTCAGACTGAATTTCTCTGCCTGACCTCAGGCCAGCTGTGGCAATATGTTCTAATATTCTGGCTCCTGCTAATTCTCTGACTCATTCAGTATTGACCTGTGCCTATTTTGTTCTCTCCTTAACCTGTCTCTGTAACTGCCTCAATAAAACTGCCATACGCACCCACCACAGCATGCACATCACCACCCACCTTTATTTCTCTCTCCCAATTCTCATCCTATCTATTCATCTGATCTTAAGTAACCTTTCTTCCTATGCTGTTCTTGTATAAGTTGGGTGTATCCTATCTCCGAATCATTCTGTCAAATCTTTCTCTAATTCTGTCTGCCTCTCAATTAGACTTACTTTCAAACATGGCTGCTTCCTTCTGCAAACCTTCCTTGTATGTATCTTTATTTCAAATGCAGCTAACTGTAACATACTGAAATTAAAATGGTGGCTTCCATCAATATGTATAAATATGCATATATATGTGTGTGTGTGTGTGTGTATATATATATATATATATATACATACATACATACATGTGTGTGTGTGTGTGTGTGTGTGCTTGTTGACATGCATGTATCACCACACAGATGTAGAAATTAATGAAGAAGCACTTGCAGTCGTTGATTCCATCCATCTACCTTTTGGGTTAAGGGGAGTACACCCAAGTTATCAGGCTCGGCAGCAAGCATACTCACCCACTGAGCAATCCTGCCAACAATCATATGACCTATCTCCAGCCTCCCTTTTATGATGACCACAAAATCATTCAGTCATACCCTTTCAGTAGCCAGCTTCTGACCCTGTCATTATCTGATAATGCAAAGTTTTTACTTTCAGTTGGTTCACTTTTCTCCAGGTTAATTTTGTTTTACCCCTGTCCTTTCTTACTGTCTGTATAAATAACCTGCCAATTTTGAGCCACACTTACAATTTCTTCCCTTGACTTTCTTTTTGTTCAAAAACAAGTACTTGGACTGCTGATGAAGAGAGTTTGCCAAAAGGCCAGTGACCTGCATCTTTTGAGCAGAACAGCAATAACAATTTGCCAAAGGCACGGGAAACTCAATGATTTACTTGGTGTCACTCAGGAGGGGCAGCTTTCTCAGCCTTATTGCAAGCCTTTCTGTTTAAACTGGATGTTCCATACAGAGTCAATGAAGCAGTGAACATAAAGCTAAGGAAATGAGCAATATCTGTAGATAGATGTCATCTGGGTCTCACACAACATTGGACAAACTACAGTATTCTGTGTAGGAATGCAATGTAGATAGTCATAGTCATACATATTGAACAAAATCTAACCAATGTGTTCTTAGCAGCTTAATACCTTCCAAGATCCAAAAGCCTCCAAACTTGAATATCTGGTGAATTTCTGACATTATTGATTAAACAAACAAACAAACAAATGATTAGGAGAGGCTCCTAAGAGTGTCTTTCAAATTTGACATTTGTAACATGAATTGCAACTGAGCCCTGAATGCCACATAATTTATATTTAATAGATGGATAAATGCAGCAATGATATCTAAGTTGTGTTTTACCTTTATTAAACCTAAGGAATATTAGCTATAACTCTTTTAATTTAAATCACTCTCAAAACATTTAATGTACATTTTGCACAACTGCTATTATTTTCCAAGATCACTTCCTTTTAAGGATTAGTTGCAGATTCTGCACTTGAGGCTAAATCTTGCTTGAAAATCAATGTAAATATAAACAGCCTGTCTGGCAGAAAATGCCAAACAGTTTGTTTTTATGTATGACTTGCCTTAACTCTGCATCACCACAGAATGTATAAGCCCATAATATTATTTACTCTTTCACAAATTCTAAATTAATTTAAATAACACTTAAAATATCAAAGTAAGGGAGCAAAAGATCCCAGAGAGTGGTCCAGCATTGTATAATAATCAAATCAATATAATAATAATTATTATATATAAAACAAATAAATATAACCACAGCATTTCCATTCAATATAGCCATTAGTAAAATGATTTCTATATCTCCCCCATGGAAGAGGCATAAATATGTACCTGTGACTGTTGACTATAAAAATGCCAGCACTGAACATAGGTTTGAGGAGATTACAGTGAAGTCACTTGGAAAACAATCTATTAAGAAATACTAACTCAAGTATAAATTATGTAAGGTTATATGGAGTATGAAAACTATGATTTTCCCTATTTAAAGGATTTAATGAGACTTTGCACTTTTAATCAGATATTTTATAAGATTCTTTTATACAGCCTTTTATGGATATATATATATATATACATACATATATATATATATGTATATATATATCCCAATAGAATTATATTTAATTAAAAAATGTAGTTACAAAAATAAAAAATAGTTGAAAAATATTTTATGACAGTTTCAAAGTATTTGCTTAAAGTTAAATAAAGGTTACAATCAATTTATATAATGCCATAAATGTTAAATTTTTTAAAATCAGAATTTAACTAAAATTGGGGTGATTTAGGTTTTATAGCACAATAAATTTGTTTTTAATAAATCATATCTATATTTTATAATTTGAGTCAGTGTAAACCAATTTCCAAACCCATATATTTAGAGCACTATAAAATTTTCAGAAACTCCTGTGTAAAGGCATGAAGTATTTAACAGAGGAAAATGTTCTTGGAAGTTTTGTGTGCATTTATTTAGTTTATTATACTTTCATTTTTTGACAGAGTCTGCTTATGAATTTCTGACTGTCATAGAAGTTGCAAATCTTCTTTCTTAGACTCTTGAGTGTTTGAATAACAGCTATATACTAACATCTCTGACGGTGATTCACACACACACACACACACACACATTTATCTATAAACTTAATTACCATGTAGACTTATGTCACCAATTAAATAGCAAATCCTCTTACTAAGGAGAACTGTAATATTTTTCTTAATAAAATTTTCAGAAGGCCAAGGTTGCACATAGTTGCCTAACTTGATATCCCACTTACATTTTGCCCTGATGCTCTTTAACTATGGTGAGACATAGTTAAAGAAACATGAGATAAAATTAAGTGTACTTATATCTGTTTGGAAAGTACACTCACTGTACTTTCAGCCCTATTTGTAAAAATGCTTCCAATTTTTAATGAACATTGACATGGATCAATAACTTTTTTCATATTGTAGATATTTTTCCTGGATCTTTACTTGCTAAGAAGTTCACTGTTATGTCAGTAGAAACTCTTGTTCTCTAATTTCATAAGTGATAAACACTAATACACATTACACATTGTTATTTTCATGGGATTGGCAAATGTTTTCCCTATTTTCCAAGAGTGCTTAGAGAATTCTACAGCACCAAACAATGTGAAAGTGGTTAAGCCCTTACACAGCAGTTTTAGATCAGTAAAGAGATGGTTTCAGGACAATTACAAATTTACAGGTAACATGTATCTTTCAATGTATCACCTTATTATGACCATGGAAATGACTCTTCAAGGGATATTTAACACACACTAACAGCCAGAGGGCCACTGTGTACTCAAAATCCAAAAGGAAAACAGTCATGGAAGATGGTCCAAGCTACTTCAGTAGTGTCCTTTGATAAGCAGGGTAGGGAAAGTTCTGTCTTTCATCTATTACAATCAAGTGGATAACACATTGGTTGTAACTTGTTCTACATAATTATCTTTTGGCTTTAAGGCATATAACTCACTGGCTCTCATCTACAATATAAGCAATCAGTAAACCTATACACTTCACATTAAAAAGGGAAGGAGTCCATTGACAAGGAAAGGGTAATTTGTATATTGTCACCTACAGGCTGCTGCTCTGCATCAACAGTGCCATAGTTCCTACTCCCTGCTGGGTAGTTTATACGCTTGTGAACATGCATGTGTGTGTGGGCAGACCTATTCTCTTTCACCAAGAACATCTTATCACAAGGTCCCACACCTAAATGAAGAGCTATGAGTAATCGGTGGCTGCCGAGAGAGGGAGAATCAGATTCTCCAGGGATGAATAGGTTATCCAATCAGTGGTCTGAAGTGGTAACTTGTTAATCTGCTCTAAACTTCTTGTTGGGTGGATTAAGGAATGAAACACACACACACACACACACACACACACACACACACACACACACAAACATACACACCTTGTTTTTAATATGCTCTAAAGAGCTCAATTCCTGTGCACTTCCAAACCTCCCAAAAGTTAACACACTCTCCCCTTCTATATTCCTGTATTGTTTCTTACTAAAATTTATGTTTCATCTCTACTACCTCAGATACAGTCAGGGGAGGCTGCACTCCCCTGATTCTATCATGGCTGGTTCTCTGTCTTCTGCAGCTTCTATACTTGCATCCTATTCCTTTTCTGTCATAGCAATTCTAAAACCAACTTCTTCCTATGGTCCCTTGCCCGGGAAGTCCAAAGTCTTGCCTCTGCCTCCCTGCCCAGCCATTGGCCACCAACAACTTTATTTACCAATTAGAACCAGCTGGGGGCTGGAACCATCAGTGTCTCACATGCACAAGTGCAAATTCTCCTGTGATTTGGGGAGATGAATTAACACAAATAGCCTTAGAACCTGTAAGGTCCATGATTCACCAAAAAATGATATTTGGGACTCAAATAGTATATAAACATTAAGAATGTTTTATTATGCAGAAGTCCAGCATGCTGAGGTCTTTTGTTACCAAGACAGAAAGAGAACCAAGTGAGCTTGCAGGCCTAATTTAAAGCATCTTAGAGGAATTCCAGGGTAGGTGAGCATTGTCTTACTCTATCTCTAGTAACTGACTTGCTGTGCTTGCATGGACTTTCCCAGTTCTTTGGTCTAGTCTCCTAAACTGTCAATTTGAAGACTGTCATGGAGTCAGCCTAGCCTTCTCAAACCAATCTACAACAGAGGTCATCACTAAACACATAGAAATATGAAAAACACTAATGGAGGGTATTTATTTGTGCATGTGTGCGTGTATGTGTGTGTGTGTATGTGTGTAAATGATACAAATATAATACTCAAGAAAGAAATTTTTAAAAACTTATTTAATTGAAATATTTAAGAAAAAAGACCTTATCATTTTCTAGATAAAGTAGGTACTGAACATGAAGCAACAAGTGAGTTAGTGCTTCTGTAAAGAAGCTGTTTTGGAGGCATGTTCCAGGACAATCAGGGCTATATTACAGTCAGGGAAACCCTGTCTCAGAAGGAGGAGAAGGAGGAAGAGGAGGAGAAGGAGGAGGAGGAGGAGAAGGAGGAGAAGGAGGAGAAGGAGGAGAAGGAGGAGAAGGAGGAAGAGGAGGAGGAAGAGGAGGAGAAGGAGGAGGAGGAGGAGAAGGAGGAGGAGGAGAAGGAGGAGAAGGAGGAGGAGGAGGAGGAGGAGGAGGAGGAGGAGGAGGAGGAGGAGGAGGAGAGGGAGGAGGAAGGGGAGGAAGAGGAAGAAAGAAGAAAGAGAACTTTCCTTTCATGAAAGGTCTTCCCCCTGTCAACTCTACTTGAGGATCCCACTACATCCGTTCCTCCCTTCCTGATTTGTGTCATTTATTTCCCCCTTAGAGAATCATCTTTTTTCTTTCTGTACTTTTAAAAAATTGAATATTTTATCTATTTACATCTTAAATGTTATTCCCTTTCCAGGTTCCCCATCTGGAAACCTCCATCCCATCCTCCCTCCCTCTGCCTCCATGAGGGTGCTCCCCCACCCACCTACCCACTGACCCACTCCTGCCTCCCTGCCCTGACATTCCTCAACACTGGGGCAGCAAACCTTCACAGGAACAAGGACCTATCCTCCCACTGATGTCCAAAAAGGCCATCCTTTGTTACAGATGCTGCTGGAGCCATGGGTCCCTCCATGTGTACTCTTTGGTTGGTGGCCCCGTCTCTGGGAGCTCTGGGGTATCTGGTTGGTTGACATTTATGTTCATCCTATGGAGTTTCAAATCCCTTCAGCTCCTCCAGTTCCTTCTCTAACTCCTCTATTGGGGACCCCGTGTTCACTCCAATGATTGGCTGCAAGTATCCAACTCAGTATTTGTCAGGCTCAGGCAGAGCCTCTCAAAAGACAGTTCTATCAGGTACCCAAGAGCAAGCATTTCGTGGCATCCACAATAGTGTCTGGGTTTGGTGACTGTATATGGGATGGATCCCCAGGTGAGGCAGTCTCTGGATGGCCTTTCCTTCAGTCTCTGCTTCACACTTTGTCTACTTATTTCCTCCCTGAGTATTTTGTTCACCCTTCTAAAAGGACAGAAGCATTCATACTTTGGTCTTCCTTCTTCTTGAGATTCATGTGGTCTGTGAGTTGTATGTTAGATATTCTGAGCTTTTGGGGTAATATCCACTTATCAGTGAGTGTATACCATGTGTATTCTTTTGTGATTGGGTTAACCCACCCAGGAAGATATTTTCAAATTCCATTCATTTGCCTAAGAATTTCATGAATTCATTATTTTAAATAGCTGAGTAGTACTCCATTGTGTAAATTTACTATAATTTCTCTATCCATTCCTCTGTTGAAGGACATCTGGGTTCTTTCCAGATTCTGGCTATTATAAATAAGGCTGCTATGAACATACTGGAGCATGTCTCCTTGTTATATGTTGTAGAATCTTTTGGGTATATGCCCAAGAATGGTATAGCTGGGTCCTCAGGTAGTACTATATCCAATTTTCTGAGGAACCACTAGACTGATTTTCAGAGTGTTTGTACCAGCTCGCAATCCCACCAAGAGTGGAAGAGTGTTCCTCTTTCTCCACATCCTTGACAGCATCTGCTGTCACCTGAGTTTTTGATCTTAGCCATTCTGACTGGTGTGAGGTAGAATTTCAGCGTTGTTGTTTTGATTTATATTTCCCTGATGACTAAGTGTTGAACATTTCTTTAGGTGCTTCTCAGCCATTTGATATTCCTTAGTTGAGAATTCTTTGTTTAGCTCTGTATCTCATTTTTAATAGGGTTATTTGGTTCTCTGGAGTCTAACACCTTGAGTTCTTTGTATATATTAGATATTATTCCTCTATATGATGTAGGGTTGGTAAACATCTTTTCCCAATCTGTTGTTTGCCATTTTGAACTATTGACAGTGTCCTTTGCTTTACAGAAGCTTTACAATTTTATGAGATCCCATTTGTCAATTGTTGATCTTAGAACATAAGACCTTGGTATTATGTTCTGGAATTTCCCCCCTGTGCCCATGTGCTTGAGGTTCTTTCCCACTTTCCCTTCTATTAGTTTCAGTGTATCTGGTTTTATGTGGAGGTCATTGATCCACTTTGACTTGAGCTTTATACAAGGTAATAAGAATGGGTCAATTTTCATTCCTCTACATGCTGACGCCCCCCCCCCATTCAACCAGCACCATTTGTTAAAAATGTTATCTTTTTTCCAATGAATGGTTTTAGCTCCTTTGTCAATGATCAAGTGACCATAGGTGTGTGGGTTTATTTCTGGGCCTTCAATTCTATTCCATTGATCTACTTGCCTGTCTCTGTACTAATACCATGCAGTTGTTATCACGATTGCTCTGTATTACAGCTTGAGATCAGGGATAGTGATTCCCCCAGAAATTCTTTTCCTGTTGAGAATAGTTTTCATTATCCTGTTTTGTTGTTGTTGTTGTTTTGTTTTTTGTTTTGTTTTGTTTTTTGTTATTCCAATGAATTTGAGAATTGCTCTTTCTAAGTCTGTGAAGAATTGAGTTGGAATTTTGATGGGGATTGTATAGAATCTGTAGATTGCTTTCAGCAAGATGACCATTTTACTATATTAATTTTTCCAATCCATGAGCATGGGAGATCTTTCCATCTTCTGAGATCTTCTTTGATTTCTTTCTTCAGAGACTTGAAGTTTTTGTCATACACATCCTTCACTTGGTTGGTTAGAGTCACACCAAGGTATTTTATATTATTTGTGACTATTGGGAAGGGTGTCATTTCCCTAATTTCTTTCTCAGCCTGTTTATCCTTTGAGTAGAGGAAGGCTACTGATTTGTTTAAGTTAATTTTATATCCAGCCACTTTAATGAATGAAGTTGTTTATCATGTTTAGGAGTTCTCTGGTGGAATATTTGGGATCACTTAAGTATACTATCATATCATCTGCAAAGAGTGATATTTTGACTTCTTCCTTTCCAATTTGTATCCCTTTGACTGCCTTTTCTTGTCTAATATGCTTTGACGAGGACTTCGAGTTCTATATTGAATAGGTAGGAGAGAGTAGGCAGCCTTGACTAGTCCCTGATTTTAGTGGAATTGCTTCAAGTTTCTCTCCATTTAGTTTGATGTTGGCTACTGGTTTGCTGTATATTGTTCTTACTATATTAAGGTATAGCCCTTCAATTCCTGATCTTTCCAAGAATTTATCATGAAGGGGTGTTGAATTTTGTCAAATGCTTTCTCATTATTTAATTAGATGATCATGTGCTGTTTTTTTTCTTTGAGTTTGTTTGTGTAATGGATTACATTGATGGATTCCTGTATATTGAGCCATCCCTGCATCCCTGGGATGAAGCCTACTTGATCATGATAGATGATCATTTTGATGTGTTCTTGGATTCAGTTAGCAAGAATTTTATTGAGTATTTTTGCACTGATATTCATAAGTGAAATTGGTCTGAAGTTCTCTTTCTTTGTTGGGTCTTTGTGTGGTTTAGTTATGAGTGTAATTGTGGCTTCATAGAATGGATTGGATAGTGTTCCTCCTGTTTCTTTTTCAGCTTCCAATGAATGGCTCACATGTTATGGATGTATTTTCATTTCCTTGTGCTTGCTTCCCAGCATCCACAGTTTAAACCCTTTGTTTCTTTTCTCAGTGGAGCTGTGAACTTCCTCAAAACCTTCAGACTGCAGTTTTCCACTCTGAGTATTCTACCATTTCACCAAAGTACTCCTTCTATATGACTGACAGTCTGGATTCTGTTAACACCAGTGCTCAGTGCTCAGTCCTCATATGAGACTTGCTAAGATGGAGCACATCAGTTTCTTCTTGGTATTTTTTCACTTTCCTCAAGGATGCAGAAGGCTAGCTTCATGTCACTCCTGGGACATTCCTACCCAATATGACTTTTTTCTCCCTCTTCGTTGTTCTTATGTTTTAAATTACAGGACATGAAGTTTATACCTTGGCTATCTTTCTTTCTGATCTCATTCTCTTAGACATTTTATGGCTTAGTATTAAGTAACATACAAATAATTGCTTAATCGTTAGTCTTTATATCATCTCTTTCCAACTACAAGTATTAGACTTTCCCCACTTTGAGTCTCAGTTCTCATTTTCAAGTAAATCTATATAAAAACTGAAAGATCTAATATTCTCCTGTAAAACCTTATCCATCTTCCACCCTCCACATCTCAGTTCAGGATTACTCAATTTTTTTGTAACTGTTCAGACTGATATTTCTTCAGCCATCCGTCAGCCTCTCTTTTATCCACATATCATATGCATAGCTTCAAAAGAGATTTAAAACTCTGTCTACTTCTTTCCATTGCCTCTGCTAAATCCCTGGCCTGAGCCCTTATCATCCAGTTTAGATATTTTGGTTATAATAGCTTCGAAATCGTAGCCCAAATCTACTCTTATACCCTTCCTCCAGTTCACTCTCACTCTAGTTTTCTATTTCATTCAGAATGGAACCAGAATTCTCATTATAACCTAGAAAGCCTTTGAAAATCTGATTCAGTTGTATATTTCTGACACCATTTTCCATTATTGGAAGTGCCCACACTTACTGGGCCAATGTCACCTGATATGACCATAAAGAATTTAATCAGGTTAAATCAGCACAACAGAGACTATGGCAGTTTTATTAAGAGCAATCAGATTTTTTTGTACCTTTATCAGAAACAAAATATAATGGCAATTGCCAGGATAAATATAGTTGTAGTTACCACGATATAATGGTGTTTGCCAACTACACAGAGTACACAAGATTTATGTCTAAGACCAATTGTATTGTGAAGAGTTCATGCTTCCTTGACTGCTAAGGGGACATAGAGAAAAACCCAAAGTGGCCTGAAGGCTTCACTGCATTAGGTAGTGCATCAGTCTCTCAGGAATTAGAAGGCTCATTATGCCCCAGGAGCCATGGATGCTAACTTGAAAAATCAATATGGTGCATGTCTCTCAAGGCAGCTAGGCAAGGCCAACTCTATGTATCCCTGCATATTATCATCCTCCAACTCATTATTTCTAGATATCCTATCTGTGTCAATGTGCCTGGAACATTTACAGTATACATGTGCTTACATATACTATTGCACTCACTGTCTGTCATGCCTGAAATTTTGTTTTAGAAAGAGATATGTTTTCTGCCAAATATGAATTATTTTCTCACCTGTCCACAAGTACTTTTCTAATCTTTGTCTGTTTGGGAAGTTACAACAAGCCACCAACCAGCCAGAGAGATCAAAGATCAAAACACCAGCAGATTCCATGTTTCATGGGAACTTACATTCTAGTGCATAGATTGCATCTTCTCAATGCAACACATGAATCTATCTGGTGAAGCTATAGCAGGCATCCTTAATAAGGACAGTGATTTCTATTTTTGTGGCCTCAGTCTTTACAGCCTACATTTTTTCTTAAATGCTTAGACATTACATTTGTGATTAGCTTTTCATCTGTAAATCCTGGAGGTAGACATATAGTCAGACGATATCAAAACTATCAGGCTCTATGGAATAAGATTTAAGTTATATGAGGGGATACAGACGTGGCACCTAGAAAAATGGCTGTTTATAAAGCTAAAGGGGAAATTCTGTGTTAGCATGAGGTGTTTACTTTTAATTGGGCATGTTAATTGGGTGAGCCAAAGGGGTTTGGGTTTGCTGGTCTTCAATAATTTGGTAGCTAGACCTTGGTACTCAGCCTCAGGAGAAGGATGTGGCCATTTAAGGGAATAGAATTTGGTAGCTAGGGTTAGAAATGTCATCTAATTGTTTTTAGCAAGGCAGAGGGAATGGGAAAGAAGGAAAAGGCTTGCCAGAGCCATGCCTGTCATGCTTAATCTGGCTAGAGTCCCTTCTGGTACTGCATTCATGAAGGAAGAAGAGATTGGGTGATGGGATAAAGCAACTGCCAAAAATACATCAAAATTGTCATCTTTGATCCATCGCCATTGGTTTGCAGCTCAAACTACTTCCTTTTACTCTGTGACCTTTCACAAGTAACAGATCATTGCTGACTCCTAATTCCCTAACAATGAAGTAAGGATTGTATTACCTCCTCCACAGCATTGTTCTTCTAGCATGAAATAGGATTAAATTGTGCAAGGCATTTACTCACTGCTGGCATCTGCCTGATACTGAGAAGTAGTAATTCTCATCATTACTGCCTTTATTATCAATTTCCTCAGGCAACAGATTGGGTGGTAATATTGTGATGCAGCACTTGATAATTATTTTACTCTTAGCCATTATGATTGCTTAACAAGGAACTAAACTCTGGCATGCTACCATCTGCATTTATTTATTACTCTCAAGGAGGCTCTTTACATGAGGCATTTCCAGTATATACTCTATGTAGACAGGTATGGCTGTGGTTTATAAGTCACTCAGCCATGATAGCTATCATCTGGAAGTCTCCTGACTTCTCTCCAAGCTTGTCAGCTAGTGGACATGTACTTTGATGGAAGCCTCGGAAAGAAAAGTGATTGTACCCCAGAATCTTTCAGACAAGCTTGCCAGATGACCACTAATCCATAATACCAAAGTAAAGGCCGAGAAGTAAGCTCTGATTTTCATGGGAGTGTCTGAGAATTTACAAGGATGTACATAGTGGTGAGTGGAATAAGTTATAGACTGATCACTCATCATTCAACACTTGTCCACGATCCCTTCTCCTCTGTGCATATGCTCTTTAAGCAGGACAAGGAATTTGTATTAGATGCTAAAGCAAATTTTGCAGTAATATTAATATTCTGAAATAGAATTCTTAAACATTTTAAGATATAAAACAAGATTTAATGTAGGACACTTTCTAGTACAGCATGAGTTCTTTGGGATTCAGAAGAAAGTTTTAACAGCCATGCCATGAAAGGAATGTTCCTGCCAACCTGGCTTGGCCAGTGAGAATGTAGAAAGGACAGACACAGTTATACAGAAAATCTGGGGAAATTATGGCCATACAGACCAATTATGCAACAACAAGAAACCTCAGTACACTTATTATTGGCAGCACAGGAAAAGGTAGTAACTGGTCTCTGAAAAAGAGGCCTCAACCCTGGAAGAGGAAGTTGCAGTTGCTAGTTTTTACACACACTGGTCAATTGATAGAAAATGTTTATATTTGGAACAGAGGTTTTGCCACCCACCTGAGCCTCAACCAGAATAAAGCTTTGCCAAGTTCCATGGCACTGAGGCATTGGCCTTTGTTAGTAATACACACCAACTTGGGACCTTCTCCACCCGGTACACATTCATTCAGAGCTTCCTCAGTTTCCCATAATAAGCCTTTAAGTATTTTTTCCTTTCTTTTTGACTGGATCTTGATATGTATCCCAACTTGGTGTTATATTTCAATCCTTTTATCTCTACCCTCTGAGTTCTTTGACTACTGGTATTCATGACCAAATCTAGCTCATGTTATTTTTAAATGTTAAATGTCAAGATAGACAATGTTGGGGATGGAGAGAAGGCTCACAAGTTAAGAGAACGAACAGTTGGCTGTTCTTCCAGAGAATTTGGTCTTGTTCCCTGCACCCACAAGGTTCCTCACAAACTTTTGTAACCCTATTTTACAGAGGATTTGATATCTTCTTCTTGATTCTATAGGTATTCCATGTACATATCCAGGCAAGCTGAACACGAATACATATATAATAAAAATATTTTATTTTTTTTAAATTTATGCACAGATAAGAATAAACCAATGTAGATAATATAAAGAAATATGGGAAGGTACTAAGGTGAGTGATTACTGTCAATGATAACGAAAATAAATATAAGCATTTAAAAATTATAAATCTATGGATTTTATAGAGAACCAATAAAAGAAAAAGAAAGTTCTGAAAGAAATTAATTTAATTTGGTGCCAAAAATTGAATGGCATACAATCCTTTGTTATAGTTCTAGGTACATGCAGAGTTGAGGACTTTAAGCTTTTGAGTATACAGAAAATATGGCGTCTGAGAAATGAGCTTCCCTGAATGTAACCTTAGGTGGTTGAAAGAACAGGGACAGGTCTTGAATGCAAAGATGAAAGATTTGCATACGTTATCTGCACCAGTACAGCAATTATCTGCAAGTCATTATTTCTTGCCGACCAGTGATAATTTTATTTGCTTGGATAATCACACAGAAGCCTGTGTTTTAGATGAATATTTTTCATTTCACCTAATGAGGAACTGGAGAAGAAATTCATTTTTTCCCATTGAAAGCATTTAAGAAAACAAAACTTGTGTTCATGGGGTTAATCCTAGTGAAATAGACATAAAATTGTGTCCTTGATTTAGTGTTCTCTCACTGTTAGAAATTAAGCAAACTATGACTAATTATATTCCAGGGTAGGATTATTAGCTGTTCTTGCAAACTTGTTCATGTTTGTTATTCTGATGTATAGACACATACAAAGAGTAAACACAAAAGCTGTGAGTAATTTTCTTTTAGTATTTTTCAACATTTTTAAAACTAAATAATGAATTGACCATCCCAAATCTAAGAAAATAGTGTAGAAACTAACAAATATCACTACATTTAAGGAAACAGTTCTTAAATTCCGAAATGCAAGAGCATGGTATGATTACAAAGACTTCTTGGACAAATTAAAAGTAGTTGAACTTAATGTCTACTTTTTTTTACATGTATTTATTTACTTAATCACTTACTTATTTGTATATTTATTTATTTTTATGTATTCATGCTGTATTGAGGTCAAAGGACCTCTTTATACAGTGAATTCTCTTCTCCCATTGTGTGGTCTCAAGGATAGAACTCAAGTTTTCAGCCTTGATATCACATCCCTTTACTTGCTCAGTAATCTCACTGTCCTCTGTAGTATTGTTTTGTTATTTTTGTTGTTGTTATTGTTGTTTGTTTGGTTTGGTTTTGGCTTATTGTTGTTGCTGTTGTTTTTGTTTGGTAGGGGTGTAAATAAGGTGTCACTATGTAGCCCAGGCTGGGTTTGAACTCACCATCCTCTTACTACAGTCATGTGTTGAGCTTACAGAACTGCTTTACAATGCCTGAATGTAGCTAAAGTTATTTTCCTCCTGAGTATGTTCCTCAAATGCAAGTACTTCAGTTTCTCACCCATAGACAATTGTGTTAATCTGTTTTTTCTAATATTGAAACATCCCACCCTTCTAGGAATCTCCTTAATCAAGATGATAAACAACATAAAAGAACTTCAGGAAGTTCCTGAAACTGACCAGTCAATTAGACCCCTCCCTACAAGAATGTAAGCAATAAAAGCTGAGAATCTCTCTTAGAGACAAGCTGCAAACAAGAAGATTTTGAGACCAGACCAGACAGTTGGACAAAGCAGATATCAGCCGAGTTGCCTATAAGAGGTTTGGGCCACTTTAGACCTTCTCCAATCTGTTGAGCTTGGTTGTAGAGTTTGACTTAGTTTCCCAGATTTGTGAGAAGGCATCCATGCTAGTTTGGACTTTGGTGATATAGTAGTCTTTGAGTAATATTCTGCTCCTCTAAGTAAGCCCAAGAAAAATCATTAGTTTACCAAATTGGACTTTAGTAGTATCCATATTTTGGTCTGTTGTGGGATACTCTCTTTGGTAGGGTCCCCATCACTATGTTGAAATATCATTATCAAAAGCAATTTTGGAGAAATGGGTTTATTTGACTTTTCTATACTGTAGTCCATTTGTGAAGAAAATCAGGACAGAAACTCAGAAGGACTGGAATCTGGAGGCAGTATCCCATACAGCAGCCATGAAACAGTGCTGCTTACTGGCTTGCTCCCTCCATCCTGCTCAGCCTGCGTCCTTATAAAACCCAAAATCACGAGTCAAGTCATGGCCTCACCCACAATGGTCTAGGGCTTCCTACATCAATCACTAATTAAGAAAACACCCTACAGGTTTCAGAGTCATTTTCTTAATTGAGGTTCCTTCTTCTCAAATGATTTTAGTATTTGTAAGATGACATAAAACTAACCAGTATAGATTCCCATCTGGAGTGAGGTGATGTTTGTGGTGTACCTCCCCAGGAAAAGTTTTATCACACAACAAAAGTATAGGTTCATAACCATGTTTTTATAAATTAAATCTTGTCTTATAAATGGCCTCTGTGTTCAAATTAAAGTTATTTTAGTTTCATTTCAAATGACCGATCCTTAACTGTAGCTCTCAACAATTTGTTGAAAATATTTCATGCACTATCCACTGAAAATATCTGAGTCCTAAACTTTATGTGCAAAATGTCAATTGATTAGAAATCATGAATTCAACTAGAGAACAAACTTTCTTATATATGAGTAATATCTTGACTATTTAAACCATTCTTTCCTACTGGTCCATTTCTTTTGGACTTCTGCAGATGCTCTTTTCCATGTAGCCACATTTAGTAATGTTCTTAATTTTCAATTTAATGTAGTTTTGCTATTTACAAACCATAGCTTTTACTTCATTATATTCTTTAATTATGATTCTTATTTAGAGTCAATAAAGGTTGTTTCTTCCTGAAATAAACTGAAGAATTTCTTTAAAAGACATCAGTCTTTTCATGGAAATTTTAGAAGGGAAACACAGCTACGCATAGGACTCAGCGGTGAGAAAAACCACCTCTGGGTCATAGATAGAATCATGGTTTCTCAGAAAACTGCAAGGCAAGATTTGAGATACCGGGTAGAATATTCTGAACTTATAACTTTCTAAGAGTTTGGAACTATATTTAAGATCTTATTTTACACACAGTTGGGTATACATCCAACTGCCAGTTGTACTTCCACCATCTTTCTCCCCAAACTGAACTTTTTTTAGAAGTCCAAGGTATCCCTTAAAACCATGTTAAGGTAAAACCTGCTTCATCACCAGCCCTGGTCATAGGTCTTCAAGAGGAACTATGAAGATCATCACAGTATTACTTTGCTGGTGATTTGTTTCACTTGAGCATTTGACAAATGTCCAAACAGTGAATGCTGATGAAAACTGACTTGAAGATGGGGCTACAGGAAATTTTTATTGTATCTTCCAAACAATAAGTAAGATATAATCTATATTTCTATAGACTGCCATGTGTCATGTTTCACTGCTGTAGCAACAAAAGGTGTCAGTCTTCTGGTAAATGCTATATAAAAACAAGGCAGACACTCGGCATAAAAATACAGCCCTACAATCCAAGTATTCAGGATATTACAGTAAGAGAATGGCTATACAGAAGCCAACCTGGGTTACATAATGAGACTAAAACCAGTCTGGGCTAAGTATAAGAGCCTATCTCAAAATCAACAAACACAAACAACTAAACAATGATAACAGCTACTTACATAACAAACAAAAAATGACAGACTGAAAAACAACAATTCACTATCAAGTTAGTAGCATTATCATGTCTACAGGCATGTTTTGTTATATGAAAGAGTGTATTTTTCTTAATCTTTTAAAATACATTCTCAATAAAATATATTGAACATCCTATAAAATATGTTCTGTGGATTACCCTTAGGAAATAGCAAATATGCAATCTCCTGCAGTATTAAATCTAGTTTCAGGTAGAACATTACAAGTAATTGCTTTTCTGTGTGCATTCAAACAGATGAGTCCCCTTGTTCTATCATACTTAACCATCTGCCTTTTACATTACTGTGAAGTTCTAGCTTAACAATCAGGCAGGTAAAAGCACCTCGGAATTTTAGTTTGTTTCTGTTCTTGGTGCAAATGTGGATAAAAACATCAAATATGTCACTGTTGCCTCAGTAAGATACAGTGAGTCTAGCATTAAACTCAGCAGGAGATAGAATACTAAGTGAATCTTCAATGGAAGTCTAGATATGCAATTTCTTGAAGAAATGATAATTTTTTTGTGCATGAAAGTAAAGAATCCATGCGTGTTTTGAGACACTCAGTTTCCATAATTATAAACACACTTTCCAAATGCATTACCTCTATTTAGTGCTAAAATTGTATGGTCCACTCAGTGTTATCTATAAGTGGACAAAACTGCCTGGGAAATGGTGATCGTTTATGTAAAATCATTTATACAAACACACATTAAAAGGGCAAAGAAAAGGCATGAATTGTTTCTGACAGGGTACCAATTAAAAGATACAGTGTCTATTACAACATGAGAATATCGGTTCAGCTCCCTGGTCCTAGACAATCTCATAGGGTATACCCATCTCCCTGTGGCTTCCCCTTGGTGGAGGGGAACATAACCTCCCACTATGGAAGAATGTGAGGGAGAGCTACTGAGCTGTATATTCAACATAGTTACAAGACTCTGAGGATGGGAAACATTGCTAATGAAAGTAAAACAGAGAAAGAAGAGCAGGAGAAAGATAGAGTGAGGAGTCCTTCCTGTATCATGTTCACATCTCTCTTTAATTCTTTTTTCCTAACGCTTTTTACATTTCATATTTTTCTCTACCATGAAGAAATGTGGTAGATGATAGATTATAGGTAACTACATAAATAGATGGGAGAACATCCAGCATATGCATTTACAACAATAGGTTAATGAATAATTCCATTTTCTGTTGCTAACTAAATACTTAAATCTGTGACTCTACCAATAATAATAATTGAAAAAGGGTTTAGTTTTCTCACAATTCTGGATAATGAAACTCCAAGTTGAGGTTAGGTAGTTTCACTGTGCAGCCTTTGATGAGGGTCGTCTCATCTGCATTTCACCTTAATCAAAGACATTATGACAAGGATCCAAGGTAGAAGGGAGGATCTCACAGTGAGATGGCAAGGCAGAAACTAGAGAGGAACTGGCTCCCTCTTTGATGACAACTTGCACTTGTAAGAACTGATGTTAGAAGAGAAGCTTTAATCCCTTTAAAAGTTACTACCTACAAAGACTTAAAGTTCTTCCACCTAAGCTGTTTCACTCTTAAAGTTCCCATAACATCAACATTGCTACACCAAAGACCAGGCTTCAATAACATAATCTGCAGACAAATCATTCAAATCTTACGACTACTCTGAGCAGTTTCTCTTAAGAGATTTTCTTAAAATATTTCAATTACTTTTTCCTAAGAATCATACCTGTGTCACTTTTTACATATCTATATGCATCAGAACCCTTTTCCACTGCATTTCATCACAACAGAGAACTGTCTGATCTCAATGTGTCACTCTCAGTATTTTAAGGCCCTGTATTACATCCCTAGGTTTCCACCCCATAATTCAATTCTAGATAAGTCATCACTATAGAAACATAAGATGGTGTATGATCCTGTGAATATATCTATTTCTCAGCTGTTCTTAAATAAACTTACATGGACACTGGACTTCAGAAGCTACTGAAATTTGATTAAATTTTGTAAAGTTACAACCTTTTCTTTCCTGAACCTGCATTTTATCTAATTTATCCACTTATTGTACAAATATTTAAAGAGAATTATCACTTTATTTTTCAGAATTGAGAGGTTTTATAGTAATCTTGATGATAACCAAGCATGGCTCTCTCCCTGTGAGTACAGAGAACTCAGGTTGAAGAGCAGCATTTTGATTCCGTGTTTCCGTCACCTAGGGGACAGTGGGTTGTGATGCTGCCAACCTGAACAGGCCCTTGAAGGTAAGTGATGCCAGCGATGAATTCCTCATTCAATCTGCAATGGCTGCACCACTCTAATATTGATCTAGCCATACCCAGTATTTCTGCAGTTGAATCCCAGACATCCTTATTTCCCAATCTCTCAACCAGCCAAAGCGGGATTTGCTTTCTGTGTTAAGACACTTCCTGGCATAGTCTTTTTTTTTTTCTGATTTTTTTTTCTTCGGTTTTCGAGACAGGGTTTCTCTGTATAGCCCTGACTGTCCTGGAACTCACTCTGTAGACCAGGCTGGTCTCAAACTCAGAAATTCGCCTGCTTCCGCCTCCCAAGTGCTGGGATTAAAGGCTTGCGCCACAACCGCCCGGCCCTGGCATAGTCTTTAGTGATTCTCAACTCTGGTTACTTGTGCCTCTTGGGAAGTATGTCCAGTGACTCATGATGATGACAGGATGTCACTTGGAGATTAGATTGCAGATTGTAAAAGGCTGTGACTTCTAACTTACTCACCCATTTGTGTTCCATCACTGCTCATGTTTTTAGAACTGAGCTGTCATGTAATATGTTGCCCCTCAGAGAGGTAAACACACTAAAGAACCTATGCCAGAAGTCTGCAAGGAGCCAAGTCCTCCCAGTAAACATAGCAGAAAATTGATATCAATTGGCTTAAGGAGGTTTGTCACCTCAATAGTCATAATGGGTATGCTGACATTACAAAATCCAAGAGCACCTGGAATTTGCAACATTTTAGGTAAGGGAAACACAACTGTATAGAAGAGTTCTTCACAAACTTTGTTTGAGATGACCTCTTTTTATAAAGGAAATTTGGTGCACCATTCGTTAGTACAGGCTGATCCTAGTCATGTGACCTGAAAGAGTGGCAATGCTTCAGTTACATAAGGTAATAGAAAGGGGAACTCACAGTCCCCCATTGAACATCCTCTCACTCCTGGCTCGTCTTATTAAGATGCCAAAGTAAATATCAATATTTTCTTACCTGTGATTTGATTATGGTTTAGTTGTCTAAATATACAAGGAACCTGTTTCTATTCAGTCCTTAACTTTCATGATTTTCTTCATGCCAACTCCATTCACAACAATAATTAATCTAAAAATACCAAAAAGTCAAAGTTAAATAATGCAGAAAGCTTCTCTTTCTAGACATAGCTATAGCTATTCTAGAGGTGTAGTCTCAAAACATCCTGTTCTTAATTCCATAAGAAATGAGACATTCAGACAAGGAGCAGACATCTTTGCCACAATGGAAAGTGTTATTAATTCTTACTATTTATTGTCATATTTAAAGTAATTGAGATTTTTAAAAACTTCAGTGTAATTGGCCTAATAAGTTAAGAAGCTTAATAAATCAATGAAAAAACAAAGAATGCAATGTTAAATGCACTGCGGTATCACACACCGGCAGCTTTAAAACTCTGATTTAACATTAGAAGAAGAAAGGGTGATATAGTGAGATACGGAAATCATTGTTGCAATTTAAGCCTCATCAGTCCTCTTTAGCTGAAAACAAAGTCTGTATCAATGCAGAAAATAAATTCTCTCTATGCATCAATTGTCACTTGGAATAAGCTGTAATATTCAACTAACATATATGTCAATACCTTATGTAGCTTACTTAGAGCAGCAAGCACCTTGCTTCTCCATGTCCTTTCCTCTAGTAAAGGTAAACTTCCAAAATCTCTACATTAAACAATATTTAGTGGGTTCAAAGATAGGACAGGGATTCCATGCTTAATATTACTGTATTAGTCAGAAATATTAAGTCAGTTCTCTAGAGTCACAGAACTTCTGGTTAGTCTCTATATTGTAAGGGAATTTGTTGATGACTTACAGTCTGTAGTCCAACTCCCCAACAATGGTGAGCAGTAGCTGTGAATGAAAGTCCAAGGATCTAGCAGTTGCTCAGTCTCACAAGGCACCAGGCAAAGAAAAGCAAATCTTCCTTCTTCCAATGTATTTATGGAGGTCTCCAGCAGAAGGTGTAGTCCAGATTAAATGTACATACCACCACGCCTGGATCTGGGACTTGCTTTGTCCCAGGCTGACCTTGAACTCAGAGATCTCCTTGCCACAGTCTCCTGGGATTAAGTGCATGTACTACTTTGTTTGGACCTAAGCTTTTCATGGCCACTATGCCTCAAGATCTCCATCCCAAGATCCAGGTCAGAAACTTGTGTCTTCCAGCCTCAAGATCTGGTCACAGGTGAGCCTTATAATTCTGGATTGTAGTTCACTCAGAATATAGTCAAATTGACAATCAGGAATAGCCACTACAATTACCAAGTACCTTATCATTGTGTTTCATTCTAAACAAATTTTGTCTGCCATTAATAAAGCTATAGGTAATAATTACTCACTAATTGATATAGCACCTATATCAATTAGGCAAGGCAATATTTTAATCTTTTCTGAGTTATATGATTTAGATTTTATGTAAAGTCTCTAAGTCAGACATAATCCTGGTGTACTGATTAATACTGAGACAGAGCATATGCCACTTAGTGAATGACTTAAGACGTGAGTCTAAGTCCCTCTGACCCTCGGAGTCCATGTTTCTTCCCTTTAGTGTTTGGTGACATATATGTGTGACTAATATGTTCAATACTGTAAATTTTCTAGTCCCAAACGTAGAGGCACAAATGGAGAAACCCAGCCTGGTGAAGGTCTGGGGTAATTCTTCAGTTGCTACTATAGAGTTATGGCAGGTATATTTTACCTCCCCTATTCCATGTCATACAAAGCTGAAAAATGTACAATCAGGAAGCAGTTGGCCCAGTTTTGGAAATCTTAAGCTTTAAGACTGGCAGGAAATAATGTTTCTTAGCAAAACATGAATTCAGGTGATGCAAGCAACACAAAACAAATGGGCATTGACTTCTAATATGTTGTTAGACTTCTTTTCTTGAGCTCTCTAAAAGTCTGAATCCAAGAGGAATTGAGTTCTCTTTGCAAAGAGTGATAGGAGGCATGTGTCATTATCTGCTAACTCACGACTCCAGTACAGTGACATTATCTTTGTTGTGCATAGGCACAGAGGCTGAGGCTGTGTCCGTGCATAGGAAACAGGCGTGGGTGAGAACAGTTTTCCCAGACATCGAAGCTCTCCAGCCTAGCAGCATCCATCTAAGTTCTGCCCACATGATGCTTTGGCAAAGCACAAAACTAAAAGATGTTTCCTTTGAAAGAAGATAATGAATTATGTCACAAGTTGTGAATTAAGGCACTGTGTAACAAAGCCAAACCCAGCACTGCACAGAGTTTGGTATAGATGAGGAAAGAATGAAGCCTTGATTGCACCTTCTGTTTTCTTTCAACCATCACTCACAGATTTTTTTCGTCTCCATTGCATTTTTCAGTTGTTTCTGGGAGCTGATTTGAATTAAGCATTAATAAACCTGACAGCCAGGCATAATAACTTATTGCTTTAATGTGTTCTTTATATTCAGACTTTTATTTTCTTTGAAGGGTGGCAAGTGTTAAATAGAAAAAAAAATGGTTCTATTAGGTAATATTCACGTTTTCTTAGGAAATGTTAGAAATACTTTCCAGTTGTCAGAATAAACATTTCCAATATTACTATTCTTAAGAACACTGAATATACTCTCAGAAAACCCTACTAAAATAAAATAAATGCATAACCTTTATATTGTTTTAAAACCATTTTATATTATTTTTACACAATCACATTAAGAACTGTACGGGAGATAGATTATCTTAAGAAAATTTATGTGTGTAATTTGATATCTTAAAACAAGAACATGTGTATTGTATACTTTATCTTATATCAATATTTTATGTGATGGGGACAGCAAAGGGAATTTACATGCTCTATAAACTGATATTTAATTGAGTAACAATAGATAATAGATGTGCATATAACTACTTGATAACTTAAAATATTTGGAAAAATATAGTTTTAAATATTGAATGTACTATTACAAAACACTCTAATGGGGAAAATCCTTTCAGTTTGAATTCTTGAGGAAAATTCCATTGAATTATAACTTGTAGACTTCCTAAGGCCATTATATTCCCATATTAAGTCTAAATAGACAGTACAAAATTCTGCCTGGCATCACCTTAGAAGAGCAAAGTTTCACTAACAAGTGTCCTAAGTCTTGAGATCATGGTCTTGTAGCAAATGTCCTCATTCTAGGCCCTTTCCACCATTTAATAGTACCATGGACTGTGTGCTAACCCTGTAAGACAGGACTTCTTTGGAATGCTTATTAAAGTCAAAATAACATGTGGTTAAATAAAGTTCTATTTTATCAATGGGGTAGGAGGAAAAATAATTTGTTTCTGTGCATGGTAGAGTGAAAACTGATAGTGGTAATAGGGATCAAAACAAAACAAATATTAAAAAATAATGACAACAAAAACCATAAAGAAAACCTAACTTTAAACTAAGAGTATGGAATCTGTAAAGACAGAAAAAACCAAACAGGTATTCAGTGAGCTCTGAGGCTTGAGAATCAGGTTGTTGAAGAAAGTAGGCTCTTCATAAAAATCTTTGTCTTTATTAGATATACTAGGAGAGTAAATGTATATAAGATAGTATAATAGTCACCGCCATCATGCTCTACAGGATAGCTATTTCAATTCTGACTTTAAGAGAATTCTAAATCTTCTACTCCCCAGAATTGCTTTACGTTGCTTACAAATGTCCTTGTCTGTGCTTGCCTCCAATACACTGAGTTAGGAAGTACCATGGAGCTATTTCCTGGATTTAATGAAATGGTTTGTGGGAGGTTCTTAGAACAGTAACAAGTGGATAGGTATACATTAACCAACTCAAGAATCGGCTACACGTTAAGAACAAAGCAGGTTGAAAGTATTTGATGAAAGTGCATTGAAGTTAAACATGAAGTCTTGAATTTTGCAACAGAATAGAGGTTGTTCTTGAAGCAGGCATCTTATTGGGTTTAGGTAAAGAAAAGAAAACTCTAGAATTGTTACCACAATCTGAGAACTATTTCTGATATGAAGAAACGATACAAATGTGGATATAACTGGTGTTTTGTGGTTGAAAGAGCTGCAGGCCCGTAAGGCTGACCAACTGAAGCTCCCATAACCTCTTGAGAAGACCTGCACTGACCTAGCAGTCATCTTGGGATCCCCAGATCAGTGATTTGTTTGTTCATTGGCTTCCAGTAGTAGTAGAATCATGATACTTTTAGGCAAAAAGAGATTCTCAAGTACTTTTCAATACAGGAAGCTATAAGTTGGGCTTAACTTGATCTTGGTGATATATTTTCTACTCCTTGTCACCCAAATCAAGCCAGGTCTTGCAAAAGACATTCAGTTCCCAACACCTCTTTTGCAAAACAATGACAGTTACACTATAGCAGACATCTAGAAGTTGGGCTTTTGACATCTTATCTTATTAGTAATATAATTTTATTAATTGGAGTTTAAATTTGGCTAGGAAGGTTGAGTACTTGTAATTGCAACTGTTTAGTTACTATCAATTATTCTTCAATGCTTGAATTTATGTGTCAGCCTCAGTCGAGTAGCTCATGCTCTGATAGCTGGTAGAACTATCTGTTGAAGGTTTCAATATAATAAAAATAAAGGAGAGATATCCATCTCTTTCCTCTTATAACCACATAAATCAGAGCCTTCATAGCCACATAAATCATAGGCCTTCAGCTGGGTTTGGGGATTGGCCAAATTGTTTGGCTTTGGTTTAGGCTTTCAGAGTCATTCAGGAGGAGTCCATGACCATTATTCCTACTTTTGCTTGGAGATAGCAGGTTGTAAGCTTTCTCTGCCTCTATAACAATGTGGTCAGCTTTCATCATGAATCTCATGTTTTCTTCCTAATGGTTCTATAACTCTGGAGAAAGCATGGCCACTTTATCTCTTAGCTGTGGATATCTCCTAATAAGAACTCATCATAGTCAGGATCTCTCTATTACTAGGTTCCTCTGTACCCTGGGAATCAATTTCCAATCATCCACCACTCACATTGTGTAGATGAGAGCCAAGTTCATAGTATATTACAACCATTTGATATACATTCACTTTTTTTCAAAAGCTGAGAGTATATTTTCCATTAGAGACAAAATAAATCATGTACTGAGGCTGTGGATGATGTCCTCTGACTCACAAACCAGTGGGATTTGCTAGACGGAGATATTTTTGGTGACAAGTCCTAATCTCAGAATTACCCCACTCTAACACCTCTATTTTAAGATTCTGTTGCCATTTTTGAAGCTTCAGAGTTAAAACTGAATGTAATATTGTAGAATAAAAAAGCCAGAGGGACATTTTTTTAGTTTTTATATTTTTTAATTTTGTATCTTGTCGGAAGGTCTAGGAAATGACCCTGCTAGGTCAGTGCAGGTCTTTTCAACAGGTTATGGGAGCTTCAGCTGGTCAGCCTTATGGGCCTGCAGCTCTTTCAACCACAAAACACCAGTTATATCCATTCCTTTCTAATTTTCCAGGCCATAAGATAAAGCCTTTGGGAGAACCACCAGGTACTTTGGAGAATAGGCTCTTTTTCTAAGGAAGATCATTGCTCATTTCTTAACTCATATTTTAAAGTTACAGGTAAAGGAAAGAGTTAGACACAAGCCTACTCCAGTCTTAAAGCTGACTTTTATCAGTTGGATAATTTCTTGAAACTTGTACCTTGATGTTTCAAGTGCTCGTATAAAGCTACTTTTAACAACACAAATAATATTACAATAACTCTCCATGATTTAGCTTTCTTCCAGGTTTTTCAATCTCAAAGCGACGTATTAAATAGCTACTTTGAGCTTGGAAATATTTGCTTTTGCATCATGAGAGGTAAAACTCAGTATGCTTAAATGATAGCCTGAAATTTTCAGTTTAATAAATTATACGTATATCAGTTTGGATAACTCCAAACTATTTTAGGATTTGATGTAGTTGTGAACTTGAGAAAGGAAGCTTGTCATGAATATGAGGCCAACACAAACTCTATAGTGAATTCTGGACCAGCCTTAGCTACAAAGTAAAATGAGTCTTGTGACTTGAGGCACCAGGGTAGGTTGGGACTCAGAGGGGAACTCCCTTTTCTCAAAGTTGAAGAAGGACGAGTAGGGGGAGGGACTGTATGAGGAGGAGACTGCGATAAGGATGTAAAGTGAATAAACAAATTACCTAATGGGAAGAGGATCAAGGCTATGAAGTAGATAGTATCTAATAATGTTTTATTTTTAAGTAAACATTATTTTTTATCATCAAAAGAACAAAGAAAATTACAACTTTTAAGATTTTTAAGAAGCATTCTTGATTTTAGTCTATACAGTATCCCTGTATTCATCAATACCCCTGCTGATTACTTAGCAAGAGATCATGAAAATAGGATTACAGGCATGTGATCAGCAGCTAACACCAAATCTCTTGCTCAGGGCTCTGTGTAAAGGCAGCAACAGAAGTTGGCATGAGTTCTTCTTTTCAACTTGGATAGCTCCAGCTTTCCCACCGTTCACTGTTATTCTGTGGGCATATAAGTCTGTCTTTAGTTTCAGTTTCCTACCTGGAAAACAGCAAGTGCCTCATTTTCTCTGTTGGAGTTACTGTAATATTAGTATTACTGTTACTATTTTGTAATAGTATTTTCAAATGATTTTGTATAATACTAATTTAGGAATAGTGTTATTTCTTTTAAATATATAATGCATATTGTTTTTTGAAGCTTATGTCAAGCATTCCTAGACGTACAGAAATCCTCAATAGCAAAATGTCATCATTTTTCTAGAGCTTCTTTCAATCTTATTTACAGTTCAACTCACAAAGCACAAAGAAAGTGATCTAGTATAGATAAATCAATTCACTGTTGAGGTCTCAGCATGTGGACCTACATTCCTACTTCTTCACAGGTGTCTTGAGAAGACATGGGAAGATAAAGCAATGGAGATGTGTATACAAGCCATATTTGTTTTGAAGCAGGCAGGGTTTATTTTGAAAGCTAACTTCTCCTTTGACTGCTGATTAGTCAGACAAACTACCTTACTGAGTCCAAGCTTCTTCAAAAGGAAAATAAGAATAAATGAAGACATTCAGAAGGCAGAGAAAATGATGAATGGAAAAATAAAATCTAGTTAATCTGTAATACTAATATAAAATTGTACTCACTAGTTGAAAGACACCAGTTATCTGAATGACTTCACACACACACACACACATACACACATACATACACAAATATATGTACACGTTCACACACAAAAATGTTCCTTTTCTAAATATGTGGTATATATATACCATACTGTTGAGTAATCATTTGGCTTCAGGAAATTCAACCAGAATCCTCGGGAATCCTCTTGATCACTGAAGGTCATTCCAGCACCCACATAAATATTTCATATAGTATATTTATTCATTATATTCATATATTCTTATATTATCCTCATCATAAGTATATATGAAATTAATAAAATAGAGCCTGACAAATACAGAGGCAGAGGCTCGCAGCCAACCATTGGACTGAGCACGAGATCCCCAATAGAGGAGCTAGAGAAAGGACTGAAGGAGTTGAAGGGGTTTGCAACCCCATAGAAAGAATAACAGTATCAACCAACCTGCCCACCTAGAGCCTCCAGGGACTAAACCAACAACCAAGGAGTACACATGGAGGGATCCATGGCTCCAGCCACATATGTAGCAGAGGATGGCCTTGTTGAACATCAATGCCAGGATAAGCTCTTGGTCCTGTGAAAGCTTGATGCCCCAGTGTAGGGGAATGCAAGGGCAGGAGTGTGTGGGCAGGGAGCACCCTCATAGAAGCAGGGGCAGAGGGAAGGGATAGGAAGTTTCAGGGGACCGGGAAAGAGGATAACATTTGAAATGTAAATAAAGGAAATATCCAATAATAAAAAGAGAGGTAAAAAATAATAAAATAAAGTAAAAGGATGTAAACTACCCATGTAGACAGATATATAAAACAACCACAAAAGCCAACCAAGTATGTTATTTTACCTATAGTCCCAGCCCTCAGGAAACAGGCAGGGAGATTCCCATGAGTTCAAAGCCAGTCTTCTCTACGTAGTGAGTTTCTAGACAGCCAGAGATATGTAGTGATACTTTCTCTCAAAACATCAACAAATGAACAAACTAGCCACAAACTAACCAAATCTAAGACATACCTATGAATAAACAATAGTAATTTTCAGAAGTATATGTTCCTTTAAAAGTGTACACTTGGTTAGCAAGATGGCTTAAGAGCTAAAGATGCCCAGTGCCAAGACTAAGCAGATAAGTTTGACCCCTAAAACCCACATAATGGGAGAAGTAGACCAACTCCACAAATTGACCTCTGACTTCCTCATTTATGCCATGGCTTAGAGGAGTATATCTTCGTTCTACATCCCCTCATACACAAGCTAAATAAATAAATAAAATGTAATTTTAAAGTATACATTATTTAAGATAATAAAATGTCATGAAGTGTGCTGCTTCTTTTTTATTATACAATTACATATTTAATCTTCTTTGCAAATGTCTAGCCTTATGTAAGACCTTCTCTTTAACTAAGGTGATTTTTTGATGTTTTTATTGGATATTTTATTTGTTTACATTTCAAATGTTATCCTCTTTTCCAGTTTCCCCTCTGGAAACCCCCTATCCCTTTCCTCCTCCCTCTGCTTCTATGAGGTTGCTACCCCACCCAGCACCCAATCTCACTTCATCACTCTGGCATATTGTGGGTATATGGTGGTTACGTTTTTTATTCCCCTATACTGGGGTATCAAGTCTTCACAGGACCAAGGGCCTCTCTTCCCAGTGTGCTACTTCTGAAGACAGTGTTAGAAAAGAATAAAATAATAGCTAAAACACATTTGGATTTATGACAAAAACCAAAAACATTGCAAACTAAAGATATCAGTATCAAATATTAGATTCTACAGGTTTTCTTTAATATTCTTCATATGATCTCAATTTAAACATATTAAAAATCATTTTATGAGGTTACACTGAGAGAGATAACATAAAATATTCGGTAATTCATATTTTTAAGCTATCTCCATCATAATTTTGAGATTACAGTATAATTACATGATTTCCCTTTACCTCTTCCTCCCTGCAAATCCTTCCATATAACCCTCCTTGCTCTCTTTCAAATTCAGGGCCTCTTTTATCATTAACTGTTGATAAAATAATAAATGTATATGTATAAGTAAGTAAATAAGTACCATCTACTGAGTATATACAATGTTAGTGGCAGTTACGTCTTTTAATAAGATGTTAATTTTGTTCAAATTCATAAGAAATATGAACATGGCACAGGTACAGAAGAAAATCTTCGGAATGAGAGCCCTGGAAGAGTTTCCTTGGTGTTGAAGCAAGGGCATAAAAAATCTCATAGGCACAGGGTAGGCAGGACCAAGTCTTCTCATTTCTAGATTCAGACATCATGTCTTGGCAACAGTCTCCCAAGACTAGTCTCAGATACTCAAGCACCAAGATGATAAACTAAATCAAAGTGTGTGTGTGGGGGGGAGGGGGGGGTCTGAAAATAAGAGTGGAGGAAGATTTATATTTTTGTCTGAAAATAAGAGTGGAGGAAGATTTATATTTTTAAAAATATTTATTTATTTTACTTATATGAGTACACTGTAGCTGTCTTCAGACATCTACATAGGGCATTGGATCCCATTACAGTTAGTTGTGAGCCACTGTGTGGTCCTGGGAATTGAATACCGGACATGTGGAAGAGCAGTCATTGCTCTTAACCTCTGAGACATCTCTCCAACCCTGATGAAGATGTTTTTAAAGGGAAGGCAGAAGGAGAAAATGAAGGTAATGATGTGCATGTAACATGAAAGCTGAAGGGAGGATTTTGGGGGGAAAATGGGACCAGGAAGAGCAGAGTAAGAGAAAATTGAGACATTATTTAGAGAGATGGCTGAATAATAACAAAGTCTGTTGAACTTATGGGAAAGTGTTGCAACAAAATCCATTAGTTAATATACTAATTTAATGTTTTGTTTTTTTTTTTTCAAAAAGAATGTAGTTCTAAAATTGGGGCTAGAACAGAATAGTACTAGAAAATTTTCTCAGGTAGGAATAAAAATATCTCCTAATTTCTGAGTCAGAAAAATACATAGAAAACACACCATTAAATTTCTCAGCCTACAGTACCTGAGAGAAAGCTCATAACTCCAGCCCTATTGCAGAAACCACAGCCAAGAACATGTCCTAAGTGCATATAAATCACACTCTTCCTTCAAGCAATGTTTCCAATTCTGCTTCTTTCTAAGGCCGTGCTCTTAGACCAGAGAAGTAACCAGACATTAGGAACGCAACCATAAATCATTGGTGTAGTACCCTGGATAAAGCAGACACTGGCAGCCTCTATCGGGTGTGCTTTAATATCTACTTCCCATTCTCAGCTAAGTTACCTATAGATAATTCCAAAATGTATAAACTGCAACCTCTTTATAGACACAATGGAATTCATTGCACCCTCCAACTCAGGAGCTATTGATATGTAAAACGTATAAGAGCTGCAAGCACCTCTGAGTGACAGAGCAGTAATCTAACAAATAGGAAGCCCCAGTTCAATCCACAGTCCCATCAAACAATATAAAATCAAGGATAATAAAATATAATACACACATACTGAAAAGTTAAAATGTGTTAACTTTGTGTGTTATCATATCGATAACACATAAAGCTTGTGTTATGTTGTGTGATGGAGTGTTATCATATTGTAAAGTTTACAAAATTAGGTCCTGTAATGCCTATTTTATGAGTTGATAGTTGTTTGAATAAACCCAAAAGTTGGGATAGCACCCACTCTTTATATCCACTTTCATTCATTTCTTATCCACACAGCAATCCTACTTAAATAAAACACAGAATCTTTTTGTTCTCATTGCTTCTTTTCTTTTCTTCTTTTCCTATTCTTCTTCCTTTTCCACCTCCCTTTTCTCTTCTTATTTTCACTTCTTGGATAGATAGAAAATATTGTTAAGGAAACTGGACAGAGGCTTAAGATCAAGCCCAGGGTGTGTCAATTTGTGAATCACCACATCCAAGATAACCCTGCTTAACACAAAGGGAAAAAAACAGCTATTTCTTGAATTCTAAGAAAAATAAATGTGAGTTTTTCAGAGTTTGCTTGATGATGAAGATTATTTGCTGCTCTTTCCAAGGACTCAGATTTGGTTTCCATTACCCACATTGTGGCGCACAAGTATCTGTATCTCCAGTTTCAGAGAATCTGAAGTATTTTTCTAGTCTCTGCAGGCGACCGGAAGGCATGTGTTGTGGTACACAAACACATCCACAGGCAAAACAACCATATGCATAAAATTAATAAATCATTTTAAAAGTAGATATAAGATTAAAATTTATTTATTTTTTATTTTATTTTATTTTTTACAGCATGGCCTCAGTTAATTCTGAGACTGAAGGAAGGTTTAATTTTTTCCAATCTGCTTTTATAAACTTTATTTCTTAACATTTTTCTCAATTTACCCATACAAGGTAATATCATTAAGACATTATTAGTGTATATTAACATGGTAGCATTTATTCTTGAATAATGTTACATGTTGTTATATACCTCTTCCAAGGGATTACCAAAAGCAGAGGGTAATAGTAAAGCTGAAGCAATAAATTACTGTGGTGTGATCAAGGTAATATTGGGTGCTACACCCAATACAGGGATAAGACCTTCAAACTTTGTACCTTTTGAAAAACAAACAAAATTATCAAAAGCCTCCAATTTGCCTCATTTTATATTACTAAAGAGATTACTCATCTACATAGTTAATGGTTAATAGTTACTAAAATTTATTATGCATGTGTGAAACTGTAATAAAAAATATAAATAATCTTAAAAATTCCTGAGCCTCTATTTTCTTTGTCTGCATTTCAGATGATTCTTTTAGAAAAATTTTTAATATTTGTGTATGTGTGTGTGTGTGTGTGTGTGCTTATGTGTGTGCATGTGTATAGAAACAAAGACAACTTGCAAAGCATATTATTTAATTGCTCCATGTGGGTCCCACAGATTAAACTAGGGTAAAGAGGCTTAGAAGCAAGTGTCCTAACTTGCTGAGCCAATTCTGCTGACTCTCTTCAGATGATACCAATGCAATATGTTTGTGTTTGAGAATCACTGATGAAAATGTGCACGTTTGCAAGGAAAGAAACAACTTAAAATGAAGGCATTTAAGAATAAAAATATCTGCATTTGAGATCATTGACATGATATTCTTTTTAAAAAATTATTACTTTTAGTTTTGTATAGTCCAGTCTCTCCCCCCTCCCAGTTCTTCATCCCATTCCTCCTCACTCTGTTTCCAAGAGGATGTCCCCATCCCCCACACCCACCCCTACCCCCACCAGGCCTTCCAACTCCCTGAGGCCACAAGTCTTTCTAGGCTTAGGCACATCTTCTCTCACTGAAGCCAGACCAGGCAGTCCTCTGCTGTATATGTGTCAAGGCTTAAGACCAGCTAGTGTATGCTGTCTGGTTGGTGGCTCAATGTCTGACAGATCTCAGAGGTCTAGGTTATTTGAGAAGGCTGGTCTTCCTATGGGGAAACCCTCCTCCTCAGCTTCTTCCAACCTTCCCCTAATTCAACCACAGGGGTACCTGATTTCAGTCCATAGGTTAGATGTAATGCTGTCTCAGTCATTTGCGTGTTGGATCTTTTAGAAGACAGCCATGCTAGGTTCTTGTCTGTATGCACACCATAGCATTAATATTAGTCTCAGGCCTTGGAGCCTCCCTTTGATATGGATTCCAAGTTGGGCTGGTAACGGTACCTCCTTTCCCTCAGTCTCTTCTCCATTTTTGTCCCTGTAGTTCTTTTAGACAGGAATAATTCTGGGTCAGAGTTTTTGATGTAGAGTGGCAACCCCACCCCTCCATTTGATGCTCTGTCTTTCTACTGGAGGTGGACTCTATGAGTTACCTCCCCCACCACACTGTAGTGCATTTCATCTAAGGTCCTTCCCTTTGAGTCCTCAGAGTTTCTAACCTCCCAGTTCTCTGATACATTCTAGAGGGTCTTATTTGATGTGGTTCTGTTTTTCTCTTCCTTTCTCTCTCTCTGCTTTCCTTGTTCCTTTTACTTCCCCCATCTAACATTTTCTCTCAGCTCTCTTTAAAGTCATATCACATTTAGAAAGACAATATTTACTATCCCTTGTTCCACAGCTTCTGGAAATGTATTATAATACACTCAAGATATAGTGCCACAGACTCCCAAAAGCCTTCTTCTAATACATATCCATTATATTATTGACATTTCAGATAAAAAAAATAATGTGGAAAACTGTCCTTTACATTTTAGTATAGACTTTCACGCATTACATGTCTGTGTCCTTCCCTCCATACATGTTACATGCTTGCACATATGCACACACATACAAAAGCATGCACATACCCCCCCCCCACATACACACATACATAGATGTCTTGGCAGAAGTGATCCAGGCATTTACAACTTGGAATTTTGGAGGCAAAGTTTCCCCTAGTTAAGAACTGACTGTTTACTGTGATAATGTTAGAACCTTATTGAAGAGCAAGGAGAAGAGAATGAAATTAAATGTTAACCTTCAGTTCAGTTAAATATAAAAATGACCATGGAGCACTCTAGTACTACAGAATACTAGGTAGAGTAGGGGTGGCGTTTTGACAACTATGTTTTCCATTTAAGTTGTAGTATTAATAAGACTGAAACGTAATTTTTATATAAAGGAATCACTTACCCAAAATGATATTCTCAAGATCCATTGATTTGCCGGCAAGATTCATAATGTCTTTGTTTTTAATAGCTGAATAGTATTCCATTTTCATTATCTGTTCTTCAGTTGAGAAATATCCAGATTGTTTCCAGCTTCTAGCTCTTTCGAATAAAGCTGCTATGTTCATACTTGGGCAAGTGTCTTTGTGGGATGGTGGAGCATATTTTGAGAATCTGCCCATGAGTTGTATATCTGGGTCTTGAGGTAGAACTATTTCCAGTTTTCTGAGAAACCACAAAATTGATTTCCAAAGTGGTTGTACAAGTTTTCACTCCCACTAGCAATGAGGGAGTATTCCCTTTGCTCCACATCCTCACCAGTATGTGTATTGATTGAGTATTTGATCTTAGCCATTCTGGCCAGTATAAGATGAAATCTCAGAGTTGTTTTGATTTGCAATACCCTGATTACTAATGACTTTGAATTTATCTTGTCTACAAGAAATGCAAAGACAGGGGATATAACAGAGAGTGAGGAAGTAACCAACCAATAACTGGCCCTGCTTGAGACCCGTCTCATGGGCAACCCCAATCTCTGACGCTCTTCATTAATACTCTGTTATGCTTGCAGACAGTAGTTTAGCATGGTTGTCCTCTTAGAGGCTCCACCCATCAGCTGTCTCAGATGGATGCTGAGACCCACAGACGAACAGTGGATGGAACTTATAAGCGAATCTTACAGAAGAATAGGAGGAAGGATTTCAACCTCAAAGGAGATAGGAACTCCACAGGAAGACCAACAGAGTCATCTAACCTGGATCCTTGTGGATTTCAGAGACTGAACCACCAACAAAAGAACATACATTGGCTCAACTTAGGCCTCCCCTCACACATGTAGCACATGCGTAGCTTGGTCTTCACGTGGGTCCTGAAAAACTGGAACGGCAGTTATCCCAAAAGCTGTTGCCTGTCTGTGGAATATGTTCTTCTAGCTAGGCTGCCTTGTCTAGCCTTAGTGGGAGAGGATGCACATAGCCACATAGAGACTTGATGTGCCAAGATGGTGTCATACCCAAGGGCCTTCCGTCTGCTGAGAGAAGGGGATAAGGGATGAGGGAAGGGTTGTAGAAGGGGGTGACAGTGATGAATCACCCAATGATCTTTATTATACATTTCTTTGATTCTCCTATTAACTTATTTAGAATTTATCAACTTTCCAGTCTGTATCAAGTAGAATTTATGTACTGAGGAAAGAGTAGTGAATGATTTACTTATACTCAATACAGCAGTATTTGCTTAATTATCTTCAAAGAGATTTACTCTTCTATAGGCAGTAAAGTATTTTTTATGCACTGTGTAAAGATTATCCTAGTACCAATTGCATATGCCTCTGTTTGCATTCTTGGGCATTGCATGTAATGGCATTCCAAGTATCTCCTGTTTCAAGATGGGTAAACATTGCTCCTCATTTATTCTCTGAATTGTCCATAAAAGCTGATCAGCCAATGGTTGCGAAAAGAGAAAATAGGGCAGGACTTCTGCCAGCTAGGGGAGTGGGGTGATCGAGAAGTGGGGGAGAAAGAAGAGGAGATTCTCCATGAGGAAGGCTTAGAAGAGACATGCTGGAAGAACACCTAAAGCCTAGAGAACCAGTCCAATACTGAAATGCAAGTATCTGGGGATTTTGGTGGGAAGGTAGCCAGATTAGCTTAAGGGCTTAGAATAGACCATGACTGCCCAGTTATTGTGTTAGAAGCTAATGAAATGAATTTTAGTGTCAGTCTCATTTATTTGGTAACTAGCCAGGGATAGAGAAAAACTGGCATTTGTAAAATTACTTTTATACTCTTCAACCTATGTGAAGTGAGTTCCTCTAAATATTAATTAACACAAATGGATTGCATTAATTATGAATTCTGTTTTTTTTTTCATTTTTATAGATGTGTGTGTATACATGAATGCATACATGCATATGTCTGTGTCTATGTGTATGGGGGAACTGTTGAATAAAATATCATTCTGAATACTTGACTGGCTTGGTATTCTCTTGGTGTCCTATAATTGCCTCAAAGTGGAGAAGATCTACATTTGGGGTTGAAGTTAGCCAGGATCAAGCCTGTGTAACATGAAAAGTTTAAGTTTCATATGGGAAAACATGGTATATATTCCTTTTGCTTTGTACACTTTATATTTGGTAAAAGTATTTGTCATGTAGCAATAGTGAATTATTTAGCTGTAAAGATGATTTTTGAAATATTTGTTCAAGACAAAATAAAAATTGTAGAGTATTTTAGCAAACTACAGTGCTCAGAAAAGTAGAAAGGAAAGGAGAGGAAATGATGGGGGGAAAATAGAGCATGGAAAGGAAGAAAATGAAATAAGAAAATACAAACCATTCATTGGAAAAAGGAATATAGTGATTCACTGTCAGACAAGCAAAATTAACCTCACCCAAAGGAAGCTCACTTTGCAATCTAGATCAGTCTTCACCACCACAAAATTACAATTCAAAACAAATCAAATCACTGGAAGTAGTCCCATTTTAAATTAAACATCATCTCTACACCTGGATCAGCTGCATACACTGTTTAGTTTGTTAATTATGTTATGTGAAGAGTAGAGCAAGTCATTCATACTCAATGATTTATTGACTTAAACAATAGAAGTTCCATGTTTTTAAAACACTTTGGGCATTCATGAGACAAAGGAGATAATAACTCTGCCCAAAGCATCCTGGATACATTTGTTCTTTGCTCTTATATATGTATTCACAGAAAAGAAGTAATTTTGCTTCATTTCTACTCATAGGTCCATAGTATAGGCTAAATTACATTCTTTTATTCTTAGAAAAGAAAATTCCCAGCATTGGAATAATTTTGTCTTATAAAGTTGATGAAAAGCAAATGTTTCTCTTGCACCTATGGGCACTTTCAGACTGTCAATAGATGTTCAACAACCAAGGTTTAAGAAAGCATTACTTTAATGTTTCTGACATGTAACATGTAAGTTCAAAATTAATTCGCTTTTGCTTTATTCTATTTTCAATAATGGGAAATAGCTCCAGCCAGCACATTCATGTCCCTGAAAGTTATGTTGAAACTTAATCCCTAAAGGGTAGTGAGGAAACTATTTCAATTGTGTTCACTATTTCCTGCTTTATTCAAGTGACAGAATCAGGATTTATTACAATAAAATCTGAACTCCTCCTACAGAAAAGGATTCACAAACTAATACTCTTCTTTGTAAGCTTCAGAGGGTAGGGAATTTTTGCTTCTCCCAGTTTACTTTCATTCCTTCCTTCTTGGTAAGCATGATCTGGGGCTTTCTTATCTTTTTCCTATATACTTTTTTCTTTCCCATTCAACTGGATTTTGTTGTTTGTTCATGTGTGTTTGGGGCATTTACATTTTATTTATTTGTCTCATTTGCATATTTTATTAATTAATTTATTTTTTGGGGTTTGGAAACACTGACGTTTAAAATTTCTATATAGGAGATCACTGTTTTAAAATGTTAGAGCCCAAGACCATCATGGGAAGGATAAACACAGCAGTAGCTAAGTGCTCAAGTCTCTTCCACAAGGACAAGGCAGAGATAGAAATAAGGAGAGAGAGAGAGACAGAGAGACAGAGAGAGACAGACAGACAGAGAGAGAGGGAGGGAGCTAATGAGGAATGGCATAGGCTTTTGAAACCTTAAAGTCCACTCCCCAGTAACACACTTCCTCCAACAAGGCCACAACTCCTAGTCCTTCTCATAAAACTTCTCAAAAAATTCCACAGATTGGGAACCAAATATACATGAGCCTATGGGGACTTTTCTCATTCAAATAATCATATATACCTCACAAATTTCTTCAGGATGGAAAACAATAAGGGGATGAGAAATGTGTTTTATTATACATTCTAAGACTTGCTTATATACATACACAAAATTGAAAAGCAGAACATCATTAGTAAACAACCCCAACATGAGTTTCCACAGTGCATCTGAATCGAAGACAATTCATATATTGCATACATTTCAGCAAGTAAACATTTCTCATACATCCAAATAATATACTCATTAGCCTACTTTTAAATTCATAGTATGGTGATTATACTACATCAAAAGTCATGTATTTTTGTAATTAATTAGTAGTAGTTTCATATTTTTACTCTGTCTTTGTTAGGTTTCTATTGATGTGAAAAAAGGCCGTAACAATAAGCAATCTGGAAATGAAAGGGTTTATTTACTTTCACAGCTTATAGCTGACTTTCCAGGGATCTCCAGGAAAGGAGTCAAGAGAGGATCTTGGAGATAGGAGCTGATTCAGAAGCCACTGAGGTAGGAGGTGCTTAGTGACTTAATTCCTCATGGCTTGCTCAGTCTACTTTCTAATAGCACCCAGGACCATGTGCCTAGAGATGGCCCCATCAACATTGGGCTGGACCCTTCCACAACAATCATCAAGCCAGAACATGCCCAATATATTTGCCTTCATGCCAACTCTCTGGAGTCATTTTGTCCATTCATGTTCCTTCTCCCCAGATGATTCTATCTTGTGTGAAGTTGACATAAAGATTTGTCAACACTGTCTGTAAATGTATTTTTAGAAACTGACCCATTAAAAGTTACCCATTTCTTTATTTTTTTTCTGCCTTACTTTATTTGACATGGATGAATCCATACTTCACTAAAGTATTTTCACAAATAATATAAAGCAAAGCAATTTTCTGACAAGTTGGGTAAAAAATAAATAGATAAACAAACAAATAAACAAATCCCCTTTGCAACCAATGGCCACATGCCAAACTTTTGTTGTTGTTGTTGTTGTTGATGTTGTTGTTTTTAACATACAAAGAACTCTTTGGTAAGTTCTTAGAAGGCTTTCCCTTGACCTCTTTGTATCACAAACAAGGAAATAAACCAAAACTTTCCCAGGAGGGAAATACTTGGACATAAAAACAACATTTATAATTTACAGTGAATGAATCTAATACTCAGAGGTTTCCAGGCAATGGAGGATGCTATATAATCTTGTTTAATATACCATAAAGTTCTGCTTAATGCACAGAATATGTTCCCATTGAGTCATCTCCCACTTGGTTCCACTTCACAATCCAAACATGATTTTCTGTGTAATCCTCTCAGCACACCCATGTCGCTTATTCTTGTTCTAGTAGACTACAGGAGATGCCTTTCTTTGTAGCTGCTACTTTTCACTGTTATCTCTTTGAAATCAAAATGGCAATTTTTCCCCTCAGGAGTTCTTTCTTTTTGTTCTTCACTTTCATTGCCTTTATGTACATTATTTATATGTATGTAAAGTGACACAGTAGTTAGCACATTATATATGTCTGTCTTAAGTAGATATTATTTATACCATATAGTCAAGTGATATGCAGTCACATCACTTAAAACACAATTTGCAACTTTAATAGGTAAGTCTGAATTCAGAATATTAAAACAAGAAATCAGATTATTTTTTTCTTCTTCATGTTTTGTGAAGTCATTTGCAAATAATTATAGCTATGAATGGGGTATTCAGGGATATTTAAGCCACTTAACATATTCTTATTAATTCTCTGAAATTTTCATACACTGAATTTTGATCATATTCATTACTTTACCCCTATATCCTCCAATAACTTCTTTTACACTCCATAAACACCCAACTTTGTATGCTTGCTGCATTGTTTTTAAAGCCACTGAGTCTCATTAGTTCTGCCTATACACTGGGGTATGTGGCATCCCCTGGAGGTTGGTAGCCCTACTAGAGGCCACACTAGTAAGGAAAGCTAATTCTTCCATTCTGGGAAGCTATCCTTTACCTTAGCTCCTCATATGAGGTGGGACTTCATGCAGATTTCCCTGCTGTATGCTGGCATTTTGTCTTGCTTGATCTCTTGCAGGTCTTTTGCATATTCCCACAAAGCTATAATTTCATATGTGCAACTTCCCTGTGACTAGAAACACCTTTTCTACTTCTTGCTCTTGCTATATCTCTGCCCTGTCCTTCTCTACTAATGTTGTAAAAAGTGTCTTGATTTCCATTTGTGTTTGAGGTTCTTATACATTTAGGTTACAACACTCTAGCATTCTGACAAATTTTTCCTTGATTGTCAATAAAGAAAGAAAGCGAGAAAGTGATAAAGATAAATGGAGGAATGAAGGAAGGGGAGGAGCAGTACATAGGTGCATAGGAAAGGAGGGAAGGAAAAAAGGAAGGAAGGAACTCTGTGAGTCTGTGTCCCTTTACTCTGTTTATGGCTTTTGTTTCCTACTTCCTCTTTCATTCTACTCCTTCCATTTTCATATTCCTATTAGAAACTTCTAGCCCTCTATTATTTCTTTGTAGACCCTAGTTCCAATATGTCTATAATTACTCATTGAATACTTTTCATAAAGGCTGAATTAAATCTTGGTTGGGTCACACAAACCTCTTGCCCTCTTACGTTAACATATCTTGACTACATGGTGTAGGTTAGGCCCAGAGAAACCACCAAAGAAGACCACTCCATGTGTAGAAAGATAGTTTATTTGGGGAAATAAACTGCTGGGCTGTCTACCAGGAGCTGAGAAAAAGCAGCCAGTGCGACAGCCAATGGGGACAGGTAGCAGTTAGAGGAAGGGTGAGGGCTGGAACCATCTCAGAGTTAGCACCAGGACTTTGATCTCTTACTGGCTGTTTGTGTTAGTCAGGAAATAGGTTCCCTTTGCCCAAAGTAGTTGACAAATGAGGGTAGTTAAGTGAAGTACCAGCTCTTTTGACAAATAGGACCAGCCTTGTGAGATTCCTGATGAAGGCTAAATTTAGGTTTATATTTATTTCCTAGGAATCTCATTTACCCCTGAGAGCCCTGCCTGGTCCAGGTTGAGATCATCATTAAGGATATTGCCGGTACACTGCCATTTGGGGAGCAGGGGTATTTTGGACATAAAATAAAGATTTGTTTAATTTAAGTTTTCTTCCTTTTGGTAGGACAAGTAATGTTTCTACACAATAAGAGTCATGAGGGTCCCCTGTGGTCATAGAGAAGTACTAAGGAAACCAGGAATGTTAAATATACATGGTTGTCTTTTTAATGGGAAAGCTGTTTTTACACCAAGGAGGCAGGGAATGAATGAGATTAATACCCTGGTGACCTCTGCACTGTCTCTCTAGTCAGGCCACACTAGTCCCCCAGACCTTATTTTGAACTTGTTTACCTTAAAGTCTGATTTATCAGTTAATCTACAATACCTATCTCTATGGAAGATGACACTTGTACTTTTCAAGAGTTTCAACATCATCATTACTTAAGCTTTGTTGTGCATACTGGATTAAGTTAATTCTCACCTGGATACATTTTTTTCCAAATTGTGTTGTGTCTAAATATGTCTAAAATTAACTTAAGGGTCAGCTCTGGAAAACTTGAACCAATACTATGTCACGTTGAACCAGACTTCTGTTTTGCTTTTTGTAGATCTACAGTTTCTTGGCCATCATATTTGCAGAGACTTTCAATATATACAAACCTGAATAATATTTTGCTGCATTGCATCATTTTATGAGACTCTACATTTCTTTCAAGTATGTTTTAATGACACAAAGGTGGTGTGTGCAGAATTTAAATCTGGTATCATATACTATTAACAATTGAGAGGGAAGAGCCTTTATATAGTGGGTGGTGGGAAATAGGCATCCCTATATGTTTCTGGCTGTGAAAGAAAAGAATGCCTATTGCTACTGACATTGCCCATTTTGGCATGCCACTACAAGACATTGTTACCCATTTTTGTATATAACTTTGCCTTTGATAAAATATGATAGGGGAAATAGTTCCTTGTTACTCTCTGATGAGGTTAGAAACTCAAGTTTTCCATACGGTTACCCTGGATCGTCTTGCGCTATTGGACAGTTCATTGCTTTATGGAAGGAAGGCATGTCTGCCTTCTTACCTGAGCTTCCCTTAACTACTCTGGTAGAGGAATAGATGTCTCTCAATCTATATATCTGAGGAAAATGATGCAACTCCTCATTTTAATGTTGCTACTGTGTGTTTTGAAGTTATCTTATGGTTATTATCAAATTCTCTGCCTCTCTGGATCTCTCCATCTACTTCTTTCTACTACAGAGAATAGTCTATTAGAGGGCCTTCTGAATCTCAACTTACTGGCTTGTTGCATTGCCAGTACTTAAGCCACAAAAATGATATATGAGGCTAGAAGAAAACTCATGGGATTCAACATTATGAAAATCATATCAATATTAAAGATAAAAACTAATGAGAAATACTGTTTCTCTAAGTTCTAATTTTCTTCCATGAAGTAGGAGAAGAACCTTCAGATTTACAGATACTAAATTATCACAGTAATATCAGGTGCCAATGTTCTCTGTGAACATAAGAAACAACTCAGGTGGCAGATATTATCCCACCCATTTCACAGATGAACAGAGAGGATAAGAAATCAGCTCGCTTGCTTAAGAAATAGATACCAAGAAATGGGAAGAGAGAATAAACACAGATGCTGGTTTCAACAGCCCACTGTTCTCACTTGACAAATGATCAAGCCATTGGATAAAAGATGATTCACTCCAGAAACACTGTCCATGAGGGAGTGGCAGGAGCCTGTCTTTAGGAGAGAACAGCAGAGATCTTTATAGTTATTGAACTTGTCAACAAGAGTGAGGGTCAAGAATAGAATCCATTCACTCCAGATATATTCATTGATTGCACAGTACACACTAACAACTCTTATGAGCTCTGTGGAGAGAAATAGCATTTCCAGGCTTAAGAAACAGCAAGCACAAATGACTTATTTTTAAGAGGAGCTCTCTCCTGAACAGTCTTTGATATTTTTTTCTTCTCTGTAGGAATTATTATGTTCTTAGAATACTTTATAGTTAAGGAAAGATAGATAGATGATAGATAGATAGATAGATAGATAGATAGATAGATAGATAGATAGATATCACAATTTCACCATATATTCTGGGTTTATTGCTCAATGTGAGAATATGTTTTGCTGGTTCAGAATCACTATTTCCTCTCTTCTCTGCTGAAGTTAGTTTTGCCATATAGCACCTAACAAACACAGTACTGTAACTCTTCCTGAAGGGAGGTGGTAAGACCCACATTCTACAGTCTGAGAGAGGTGCATATAGCTATTAGCACAGTAGATTTGGAATATAGATTAGGATAATTTCTTATCAAAAATCCTAAGCCTCTTTCAGAACATTGTTAGGTGCAAAGAACCAGCACTAACAGTTACAGCTGAGCTTGCCTTTTCTTTTCTCCTCACGACTAAATCTTCCCCTATCTAGTAAAGATTTGCCAGTGTGGAAGATTGCTCTGCACTGGCAAAGAGTAAGTGGTGGGGCAAGTAGGCAGAAATCACAGTATGAAACATTTGGGAAAATGCAGTAAGTTGCATGAGCTTTGTTCCAAGTGTGTTAACAGATTATTTCTTAGTTGTTTTAAAGCTGTTAACAGACTATTTCTTAGTTGTTTTAAAGCAGAGATCAGTCTTGTGTTGTGGAATTTGTATTGACGACCATAGCTATGTTTTCAAGGGGGCAAATGAAGAGGCATAATTCAGGAGGATGTCTCTTAATTTTAGCAGCAGGAGTTTTATTTTCTTTATTGATCCCAGAATAGCAATGGGAATTGGACCATTCTGCCAAAGTAGCATAGATTTGTTATACATACAAATATGATTATAAATATGCTTTAATGAGCACATACTTGTGTTAGGTGCTGTTCTAAACACCACATGTATATTATATTTATCAGTTTTCTCTTCGTCCAAGGAAGAAGTTATTAATACCTCATTTGACTTAGAAAAAGATCCAAATCATAAAGAGGTCATGTAACTTATCAAATGTCCTGCAGCTAATTATTTAAATCAAAAGACAAACAATTTAAACATTAAAAAAGAAAAAGTAGTTACAGAGTCTGGTTCCTTTTGATTTTGTTTTTACTTTTGTTTTGTTATTGTTGTTTAATTGTTGTCAATGATGGACATCTATGATGAAAGAAGTTTTAATGAAGAAAATTGTAAAAGATCTTTCTCACTTCTTCCAATGCTGAGTCTAATAATTCTAAGCACAGACTGAAAAACAAGCTACAGACAAGTTGACTATTCTGACTTACTTATTTTGGGCAAGAAATTGCTACTTTTAAAGGAAATGGATTTTAAATTGCATGTCATTCTTGGCTAGTATAAGAAATGTTTGCAAATTTTAAAATTGTTCGATAAATATAATTGAAATACAAACTCATCCCATATATTGGCACAGTGGGAACAGGATGTCTTGTTACTAATAGGTATTTAAATTTTTAACTAACACAACTGTTGAACTGAATATCAGAGCTCATGACCCAGGGGTGGTTTCTGCTCGCAATTTCACATCTTTGCCTAGACCAGCACATTTCTTCTGTGTTTTTCTTCAGATTTTGGTAAATATTGTATCACCATGTCCTTAAGAGCATAAGCTCCTTAGAGGAACCAAACATCCTATGGGGTCTCTCTTTGTTCTTCGATCATTCTACTCTATCCCTCAGAGACTCCAATATATTTAACTACATATGCATATGTTAACATTTTATTACAATCCACTATTTTGTATATCTTAAGGATCATGGAAGCAGATCATTTTATTTTCCTGGCTGTCTGCTGCAAAACATTGTCTGTTGAGTAATAATTACCGAAAAGCAAACAATGAATGAATAACTAAAAAATACCCTAAATAATAATATTAAGACAGAATGTAAAAGCCAAGCACTGGTGCATGTAATTCATTATGAAAGATGTTGCTTTATTGTAAGTACTGAACAAGGGATAACATTAAATTAATTTAGACAATAAGATTAGAGGAAACAGACAATGACAGAATAGATGTCAACAATTATTCTACTTTATATTTTTTGCTGATATTACTGTTTATCATATATCCAGTAAGACTCTTGACATGCAAAAAAGCCTACTAATTTCTTTAGCTAAAGCTATATAAGATTCTAGCATACTAATTTAAAACTACTCCACGAACACTAGCAAATTAGCATGTGCCTAGAGCTTTACTAAATTCCATAAGGATTACTAAATAAAATTTGCAAATCAAGGATCTCATAATTATACAGATAAGATAGTAATATTATACATTAACATTTGAGTATACGAACATTCAGAATCTAATGATGTCTAAACTCAGCAGTATTTACTCTATCAGTAAAAACTTAATCTCATTGCAAACAGGATCTCAGCCAAATTTACTAAGATATAAAAATTAACATTCCTATATTTATGTCATGATACTTGATGTGCTTGGAGTAAGGGACTGTGTATTTTACTGTGATTTTAAGTTGAACAAATGTATTTTCAAAGCAAATGTTAGATTACTGAATAGACATTTCAAAAGCAACTGTGTCCTATAATTCTACTTACTAGCATACTATTGAATTTTTTTCTTGAAATCACAATATAAATGGTGAATAGAAAATTTAAAATTCACATTGTTTAACAGTTTCTCATTTTTAACCATATTACAACTAGCATGAGTAGTTAATATAGATTTTTATCTTCCCATGCAATGCATGAAATACATTATAAATATTGCAAGTATAATTCCACTCTATTGAGTTATGTCTTTGTGTGTGTGTGTGTGTGTGTGTGTGTGTGTGTGTGTGTGTGTGTGTATGCTTTACATCATAAAAGTGACATGGGTATAATATGTTAATTGTTGTGTGTGATATAGATTGGAGTGCTAAAATTTTAAGAAAAAATGCACCAGATTTTTCTCACATATAGAATGTGATATTTTTCTTTTGTTTAGTTTATTTTCAGATGAAGATGTATGGAGATTTATATTTCTTTACCTTGTATAAAGCAAATGACATAGATACAAATTACTGGTCTTGAATTTGTCTTTGTACTACAGTATCCTCAGCTCCAAACTTTCTATCCTTGTAATGATACATTTACAGGAGAGTGGCGATAAAATTTTACTAATTCAGTTTTAAAATTAAACTTTCATTGAGTGTACCATAGATAGCAAAAAGACTGTATACAAATTGAAAAATACAAAACCAAAAAGAGAAGAAAAGCCATAATCAAAGAATATACTGAGCATGAACATAAATTACTAACACATTAAGAAACAATATTCTCTATACAACAAGGACCTTCTTTTAGGCAATCTAGTTGCTAAAATCACTACCTTCCATAAACATGAATTGTTGAATAAGATGCTTTATGAACTAAGATTCTGGAATGGCTCAAATTTTACAGAGGACTTGGGTCCAGTTTGCAGCACTCATATCATGTTAGCGAATTCTTATAGCAGAAAATCTTGTAGAATCATTATATCTGGGGTAGAAATAAGAATGAATAGTTGAATAGTTGCTTTCTAGAAATACTTTGACCTGGAATAAATCATCATAGAAAATAATAGTTGTTTTCTATTTATCTACAGAGATTTTTTTTTTCCTTGATGGAACCCTATAGCCTTTGAATCACTCTGGTCACAAGACAGTTCTGGCACACCTGGAGCGTCTTGCATTATTGAGTACTTCATCCAGTACACAATAAGGACTGAGGTTGCAGGGACATAAATAATGCTTTCCTTTGGGAAACATAAAGACTAGACTATGGGCTTTGGTAGGAGGGACTTATTTTACCCGAAAAGCAACTTTTGTTGCTTTTGAGCGGCTATTCAAGATTCAGTCCACAGAAGCTGGCTCTCCCTCTGCCATCAAGGCCTGAACTTATCTGTGAGTGACTCTTTTCCGTTTATCATCCTGTGCAACTCAGAACTCAAATCCCACCCCCTCTTTTAACCATTTTAGGCACCAGGCACATACATGACATACAAACATACATGCAGGCTTAACACTCACATACAAAAAGTAAAACTAAATAAATATAAAGTAGAAACCACAGATGCCAAATGGTACTTCCTGGGAGACTCAACAATCAGCAACATAGTGGTGGGAACCCCAGCCCTGAAGTCCTGGAACCTCTCAGGCTTTGTTGACCTTCAGGGATATAATTGTGTACTTCTTGTAAGAAAAGTGGGAATGCATAGATCCTGTTGACAGGTATTTTTGCAGAGATCTTTCTTGTTGAGGAATTGCAACAGTCTGATTTCAATGGTTCTTACACTGCTCAGCCAGACCTACTCACCTGTGAATTTGAACAAATTATCCTGGAGAAGACAGGAAATTGTAGCAAAGAATCTAGACTTTGAAACCTTGTTTTACTCTTCTAGAAGCCTGCTGTCATGACCCACCAGCTCTAAGCTGCAATCCTAGAGGCCTGCTGCCATCAGAAACTGCCCAAACCAGGAGCAACCAGATAGCTAAAGATCAGTGTAAGAACATAATCAGCAAAATCCAGGGCGTTGTGGTCTCCCCAGAATCCAAGTACCCTACTACAACGAACTCTGGAGACACTAATACTTGAAGCACGAGAAAATGACCTTATATCTAACCTTATGAAGATGATAGAGGCCTTTAAAGGAGAAATTAATAAACCCCTTACAGAAATATAGGAAAATACAATCAAACTGGTAGAGACCTTTAAAGAGGATACAAAAAATATATAAAGAAATAAAGGAAAATATAGTCAAACAGGTGTAGGAAATGAATAAAACTGTTCAAGATCTAAAAATGAAAATGGAAGCAATAAAGAAAATACACACTGATACAATGCTGGAGATGGAAAACCTAGGGAAGAAAATTAGATCTATAGACACAAGCATCACCAACAGAGTACAAGAGATGGAAGAGAGAATTTCAAGTGTAAAAGATACAGTAGAAGAAATTGATACTTCAGTCAAAGAAAATGCTAACTCCAAAACGTTTCTAACACAAAACACCCAGAGAGTTTGGGACAAAATGAAAAGGTCAAGCCCAAGAATAATGGGAAAAGAAAAGGGGGAAGTTTCCAGATCAAAGGCCCAGGAATATCTTCAACAAAATCAGAGAAGAAATGTCTCTAACCTAAATAAAGAGATATATAAAAGCATACAAGAAGCTTACAGAACACCAAATAGATTGGACCAGAAAAGAAAATCTTCCTGCCACATAATAATAAAAAAATAATAATTACAGAACATACAAAGAAAAAAGGCTAAGTAATATATAAATTAAGTCCTATCAGAATTATACTTGACTTCTCAACAGAGATTCTAAAGCCAGAAGGGCCTGAGCAGATGTCTTGCAGACCCTAAGAGACCACTGATGTCAGCCCATATAACTGTTTGCAGCAAAACTTCCAATAACCATAAACACCCTGCACAAAACTCAAGTCCAAGTTTAGCAAAGTCCTCAACATAAAACTGAACACACTAAGTCTAATAGAAGGAGGAAGTGGGAAATGGCCTTGAATGCATTGTTGCAGGAGACAATTTCTTAGACAGAACACCTTGTCATAAAACTGAAAAGCTTCTGTAAGGCTATGGACACCTACAACAACAAAAAAACAGCAGCCTACAAATTGGGAAAATATCTTCACCAACCCTAAATCTGACAGAGAGCTAATGTCCAAAATATAGAAAGAACTCAAGAGTTAGACTCCAAAAAAAGCAAATAACCCAATTAAAAAGTGGGTTACACAGCTAAACAGAGAATTTTCAATAGAACAATCTCTAGTGGCTGAGAAACACTTAAGGAAATATTAAACATACTTAGTCACCAGGAAAATGCAAATCGAAATAACTCTGTGATTCTACCTTATACCCATCAGATTGCTAAGATCAAAACCTCAAGTGGCAGCATATGCTGGCGAGGACTGTAGCAAGAGGAAAATTCCTCCAGTGCTGGTGGGAGTGCAAACTTGTACAACTCTGGAAATCAACTTGGCAGTTTCTCAGAAAATTGGGAATAGTTTTACCTTAACACCCAGTTTTAACACTCCTGGACATATAGCCAAAAGATGCTCTACCATACAATAAGGACACTTGCACCACTATGATCATAACAGCTTTATTCATAATATCCAGAAACTTAAAACCACCCAGATATCTCAATACTAAAGAATGGATGAATAAAATGTGGTTCATTTACACAATAGAATATTACTCAGCTACTAAATAAGGACATCATGAATTTTGTAGGTTAGTGGATAGAATTAGAAAATATTATCCTGAGTGAGGTAACCCAGATCCAAAAGTCTATGCATGATATGTATTCACTTATAAGTGGATATTAGCCATAAAGTACAGGATATCCACACTACAATCCGCAGACCTAAAGAACATAAATAATCTCACTCAGAAGGAGAAATAAATTAATCATAGGAGTTTCATGGAGGGAGAGGAGATGGGGAAGAGAACTATGAAAGGGAGAGGGCATCATGTGAAAGGGGCTGGAGAGTGAACAAAAGTCAGCTGCAGGATGTGCTTGAGACCTGGGATGGGGGAGCTCCAGGGAGTCTATGAGGGTGATTCTAACTGATAGGCCTCACCCTGCAACTTACAGAAACAGATGCAGAGATCCACAGCCAAACATTAAATGGAGCTCAGCAAGTCTTATGGAAGATTTGGGGGAAGGACTGAGACACCCAGAGAGGGTAAAGACATCGAAAGAAGGCAAACAGAGTCAAATAACCTGGACCCTTGGGGGGTTCCCAGAAACTGGACCACCAACCAAAGAATATACACGGGCTGGATGTAGGCCCCCTGCATATATGTAGAAGATGTGAAGCTTGGTCATCATGAAGGTCCCCCAAAAACTGGTATGGGGTTTTCCCTGACTATTTATTGCCTGCCCATGAATCTGGTTCCCCTAACTGGGCTGCCTTGTCTGGCCTCACTGGGAGAAAATGTGCCTCATCCTACAATGATTTGCTGTGCCAGGGTGGGTTGGTACTCAGGGAGTCCCACTTCTCAGAGGATAAAGCGGAGAGGTATGGAGAAGGGGCTATGTGAAGGGATACTGGGAAGTAGTGGGAGCTGCAGACAGGGTATATAGCAAATAATCTTAAAAGTGGATGAAATCTTAAGATACAAGTAAAGCTAACAACAACAACAAAAAGTGTCCAAATCTTCTCTAAAAGTGTAGAATAGTTTTGTTTAAAGAAATAAAACTTTTCTATGAAAAGAAAAATATCTAAAATAATTTTTAACTAAGATTCAAAGATAATTATTATTTTTATTAAGGACCAGATAGGCCAGGCTTTGGTGGTGCATGCCTTTAATCCCAGCACTCAGTAGGTAGAGGCAGCATGATCTCTGAGTTTGAGACCAGCCTGTTCTACAGAACTAATTTTAGGACACTCAGGACTACATAAAGAAACTCTTTCTACAACCCCACCTACAAAGAAAAAGACAAGATAATTTTCCCTAAATATTTGCCTATGTTAATTAGATACTACTCTTTATGATTATTATATAGTCATCATTCTCCATATTAATATTGTGCTTGCTTATTAATCAACATAAAATCTTTTTATATTCTAGAATATCTCTGTATATTCATGATCTTTCTAAATATGTTAGACAAATTATGCCTAGTTATTATTCTATATAAATGCTTTCATGTTAAAATGCATGCAATTTTTATGATTGTCTGTTATATGTACAAACAGATAAAATAGGATCCATTGTATGTACATACATAGAATATAAACACATACAATAATAGTATAGAAGAAGACATCATGGAAATGAGATTTTTTAAAGCTCTTTGATATGTATGCTGTCTTTTAAATGTTACCTGTTTATTAACAAAGAATTTGACAGTCCAAAATATATGTTCAGTTTAACAAAGTATTCTTCTCTTAATTGTTTTTATCTTTTATTTATTTATTTACACTCCAGATTTTTTCCCTCCCAGTTCACCCTCCAACTGTTACACATCCCATACCACCTCTCCTGCCCGTCTCCACTAGGATGTCCCCAGCCCCTAACCTCCCACCCCAACAGACTTCTAAACTCCCTGGGGCCTCCAGACTCTTGAGGGTTAGGTGCATCTTCACTGACAAAACCTAGACCCGGCAGTCCTCTGCTGTATGTGTTGGAAGCCTCATATCAGCTGGTGTATGCTGCCTGGTTGAGAGATCTTGGGGTCCATGTTAATTGAGACTGCTGATCCTCCTACAGGGTTGCCCTCACCTTCTTTCAGCCTGTCCCTAATTCAGCCACAGGAGTCAGCAGCTTCTGTCCATTGATTAGGTGCAAATATCTGCATCTGACTCTTTCAGCTGCTTGCTGTGTCTTCTGGAATGTGGTCATGTTAGGTCTCTTTTTGTGAGTGCTCCATAGCCTCAGTGATAGTGTCAGGCCTTGGGACCTCTTCTTGAGCTGGATCGCACTTTGGTCCTGTTGCTGGACCTTCTTTTCCTCAGGTTCCTCAACATTTCCACCCCTGCAATTGTTTCAGACAGGAACAATCATGGGTCAGAGTTTTGACTGAGGGATGGCAAGCCCATTCCTAACTTGATGCCCTGTCTTTCTGCTGGAGGTGGGTTCTTTAAGTTCCCTTTCCCCACTATAAGGCAAGTTGCCTAAGGTCCTTACCCTTGAGTCCTGACAGTCTCTCACCTCCCAGGTCTCTAGTACATTCTAGAGCCTGCCCCCCAACCTCCTACCTCCAAAGGTTACCTGTTTCCATTCTTTCTGATGGCCCTTAGGGCTTCAGTTCTTTTCCCATGTCTAGCACCACATCATGTTCCTGTCTTCCAGTCCTCCCCAGCATTCCATGGTGTAAATGAATCACATTTTCTGTATCCATTCTTCTGTTGTGGGACATTTAGGTTTGTTCCAGCTTCTGGCTATCACAAACAAGGCCACTATGAACATGGTGGAGCACATGCCCCTGTGTCATGGTGGGGCATCTTTTAGGTATATTCCCAAGAGGGTTATTGCTGCGTCTTCATGTAGATCCATTTCCAATTTTCTGAGGAACCTCCAGATTGATTTCAAGAATGGTTGTACCATTTGCAATCCCACTAGCAATGGAGGAATATTCCTCTTTCTACAAGTCTTCGCCAACATGTGCTGTCTCCTGAGGTTTTGATCTTAGTCATTCTGTTTGGTATAAGGTAGAATCTCAAGGTCATTTTTATTTGCATTTGTCTGGTCACTAAGGACTTTGAACATTTCTTTAGGTGTTTCTCAGTCATTGGAGATTCCTCTGTTGTAAATTCTCCATTTAGTTCTATACCCCATTTTTTGATTGGGTTGTTTGGTGTTTTGATGGTTAGTTTCTTGAGTTCTTTATATATTTTGTATATTACCCCTCTATGGGATGTGGGGTTAGTGAACACTTTTTTTCTGTACAATCTGTAGGTTGCTGATTTGTCTTATTGGCTATGTGTTATGCCTTACAGAAGCTTTCCAGTTTCATGAAGTCCTATTTATCAATTCTTGATCGTAGAGCATGAGCCATTGGAGTTCTGTATAAGAAAATTTCCCCTGTGTCAATGATTTCAGGGCTCTTTTCTACTTTCTCTTCTACTAGATTCAGTGTACATAGTTTTATGTTGCAGTTCTTGATCCACTCAAACTTGAGCTTTGTGCAAGATGACAAATATGAGACTATTTTCTACATAGCAACAGCCAGTTAGACCAGCACCATTTGTTGAAGATTCTTTCTTTTTGCCATTGTATATGTTTGGCTTATTTGTCAAAGATCAAGTGTCTGTAAGTGTCTGGTTTTATTTCTGGATATTCAATTTTATTCCATTGATCAATGTGTCTGTCTCTGTAAAAATACCATGCAGTTTTAATCACTATTGCTCTGTAATAAAGCTTGAGATCAGGGATGGTGGATCTCCCAACCGTTCTTTTATTGTTAAAAATTGTTTTCTCTATTCTAGGTTTTTTGCCTTTCCATATGAATTTGAGAATTGCTCTTTTCATGTCTTTGAAGAATTGTGTTGGGATTTTGATGGGGATTGCATTGAATCTTTGGTAGCACAGCAATTTTTACTATGTTAATTCCACCAATCCATTAGCATGGGAGACCTCTCCATTTTCTGATATCTTCTTCAATTTCTTTCTTGAGATACTTGAAGTTATTGTCATACAGACCTTTCACTTTTTTGGTTTGAGTTAACCCAAGATATTTTATATTATTTGTGGCTATTGTGAAGAGAGTTATTTCCCTAATTTCTTTCTCATTCTGTTTATCATTTGTATAAAGGAAGGCTACTGATTTATTTGAGTTAATTTTATATCTGGTCACTTTGCTGAAGTTGTTTATTAGCTGGAGAAATTCTCTGGTAGAGTTTTTGGAGTCCCTTATATATCCCATCATATCATCTACAAATAGTTATACCTTTATTTCTTCTTTGCCAATTTGTATCCCCTTGTTGTCTTTTTGTTGTCTTATTTTTCTAGCTAGCACTTCAGTACTCTATTGAATATATTTGGAGAGAGCGCGCATCCCTGTCCCCAATTTTAGTGGGATTGCTTCAAGTATGTCTCCATTTAATTTGTTATTGGCTATTGGTTTATAAACAATTAATTGTTTGAGATTTTATTAGTTTTCATAGTTTCAAGTACTTTTGTGTGAGTGTAATGTACCATGCCTAGTATGTGTAAGACCTAATCAAATAACTATACCACTGAGCTAGATTCTAAAACTAAAATATATTTTTTTATCTGAGTAAATAATTCTTGGAGAAAAATATAATAAAAACCACAAATAGGAACAATCTCTCTGTGTCCTGTCTTATAAGTTTAGCCTAGGCAATATGCCAATATTTCACTAAAATGCTGATAGTTTTAAAAGTGTAAAAAAGAAAAGAAAATGATCCTAAGACTAGAGGCAGCTCTTGTGTTAAGTATTGTTTATGAACATACATTTATGCAAATATATGTGTGTGCATGTACAAGTGTGTGTGTGAATGCATATCAGCCAGATGTTTGAAAAAACTTTCGATTAGTCATGAGGTTTCACAACAAAGTCTAGATGGAACTTGTGTGATGTTCAATAGTTATAGTGTGGCTTCGACTAAATACAAATTGTCATGGTGGAAATTTGTCTTATTCTATGACTTATCAACCATTTTTAATAATTTGAATAATGGTACCATTTGGTTGTGAGTCCTTAAGCACATATTATCAGGTAGAGTGTTTGGTGACATGCATACATAATAGCACTCAACTGCATACTTGACGTGCTCATAAAATTTACTGATGATTCAAACCAGAAGGAACAGGTAATATTTTGTACAACCACATAAGCATTCTCTACAATATCAATCAGTAGTTATCATAATCTGTTTAATAAAAATGAAATATAGGCTACCTCAGAAAGAAATGAAAATGACAGTATATTTCAGAATTTAGTTCTAAAGGAAATTCCTATGCTAATGATGTATCTGCTATAAAGAATAATAATGAAGAAAATTGACCACAATAAATTCAGTAGTGATGTAGTAGACAGATAAGATTATGTCTAATGTGAATAACTTTCCCACAGATAAAAATGTTATCTAGAACAGACCGAGTTTTCTAAGCTCAAAGCCAAAGCTTTAATTATGACACACACTTTAGGGCCAAACTCCACCTGGTCAATTATGCCTTCAGCCAACAAATAATCTTTTTTGCTTAATGTAGTTTGCACTGGTTTTCTGTAGCTTGCAGCAAATTCTTTCCATCTGGAACTTGAGAGAGTGGTAAGACTCTTTCCATGTGAACCCAAACTAAGAAATCCTTCACTCCTTTATACATTTTACCTAAAATCTCCTAGTAAGAAAAACAAATGCATGGAATTTTGTCCACTAATTTAAAATAAATTAAAATTGTGGAACTCTAAAAATAGCCAAAATAAAATATAAAAATGCTCCATTTGCATTTTAAATAAGAGGAACAGGATTTAGCTCACTGAAGAAGTTTGTCTAAATGTAAGCAATGTGATCCAGAAAATCCTGCCAAATAAGATAATGTGCTCCAGGTTGAACAAGGTATTCATAGAGATATTTGCAAAATGTGCCTACACTTTAAGCTACAGATAGCAAGGTACATATGTTAACCTACAAAGTCCCAACAATTGGAAGATCTACAATTGTGATTGCAGCTTTATATTTAAGTGTCCAGTCTGTCATTAAAGAAGTTTGTTCTGCATATGGTCAAAAAGCCACTTTGTGCTGTGCCTTAAAAGGCATCACTTTAAAATAAAATGAACAATCCCTTTAAATTTCACATGAAGGGAACACATTCCTAAGTATATGGGCAGCATACATTAGATATGGATGTTTTTTATCAAAGGACACACAATTTGGTAGGGTGGAAAGACAGCTGGATCTGGGGGAGTGGGCGCAATGGGCAGAGTGGCTGAATATGATCAAAATACATAAAATTCTCAGAGAAATAATGAACAATGAGGGATAAAAAGAAATTTTGTGCTAATGAAGATGCCTTAAAATTAAAGTTCTAATTCTTCTAACACTGTAAAAATTCAAAACTATTAGGGTAATTTTATTTCTTAGTCAAGCATAATTCCATATAAGAAAATAATACGTTTACAAAATCAAAGTTTTGTTACCATGGTTATGTAGTTTAATTCATAATGATTTTTAAGAAATGGTAATTTTACTGAAAGAGGTTTAGTTATGAAGCTTGATAAACACATACATTTTAATATTCACTAATAATATTAAGGTTTTAAAAAAATTACTTTCCTGTGAGTGAACATAAATACTGTAGGAAGCACACTGGATTTGGAATTGGATGAAGTAGGAATGACAGTGTATATCCTTAGCATGTATATGACTTTATTAAATATTGCTCCACTTAATGGATTTTGGAATTTGTACAAAATGTTACCTTAATGAAAATAGCTGTGGCCCCAACTCCTGAACTGGCTATGAGCAGACCTTATGTAAGTCTTTGTCTCATCATATGTTAACAGGCCTGGTGATGCCCTCTGCAGGATAGTTCTAATTATTTTTGAAAAGAGACAGAACTGATACTAAAAAATTCATTTGTATTCTCAGTAATAAATATAGGATAATGGGTGTCTTGGCTGAAATTTTAACCTTTGCAACTTTTCTACTTACCCAGGGAAAGTAGGTTTATATTCTTTTTCTTTTCTATTTTACCCCAAATAACTTGATATCTTTACTGATTATCTTATTATTTGTCTTTTTTGCTTTCATTGGATTATTTTTCAGCTATTGAATGAATGAACTTGAAGCATGGTTGTGTCTCAATATCTGTGAGGGACTAGTTCCGGATTCTGTCTATAGTATTTTTGTATCACTCTCAATGATCTCTAGGTGGCTTTTCATGAACACATAATAAAAGGCAGCTCTTCTACTCTATCACTTGGGAAATGATGATAAGAACAGCATGCCTATATGCATTCAGTTCATACACAAGCTTCTACCTTACAAACATATTCAATGTGCAGTTGGTTGGATCTCTGGCTGTAGATCTTGTAGATACAAAGAAAAGACTTAATAGACTGCTACAAGCAGAAATTTCATGGTATTGAAGTAAGCATACATCCATGGGAATCTCTGGGATCTTATCTACATGGTCTTCTAAACATCTGTTGCAAATTTTCTCTACAGGAAAATTTATGATTAATGCCTGATTGACCATATGATCAGTTACTTTTAAATCCTGTGTTCTCCATGTAGGGAATATTACTGCATAACGATGCAAAAATAGAAACATATCTAACATGAAGCTAGTACAAGAAGTGGCTTTATTCACTCAAAAATAAAATACACTAATTTGGCAGAATTAAATCAAAGAGAAATTTGAATTCAACGTGTGCTATTCCTATACATATTGAAATTATTTCAAGTTTAGGACCTAAAACGGTAGCTCAGCAGTTCAAAGAATTTGCTGCTTTTGCAGAGGAATCAAATTTAATTCCATGCATCCACATGACACCTCAACCATCTGTAGCATTGGTTCCAGGGCATTAAATTCTTTTATTTTTCATTTTCAGAGTCACAATGCATATATATATATGAAAAATACCCACATATATAAAATAAATTTTTTTAAAAGAGATTTAAGTTTAATTTATAAAAATGGAAAGTTATCAAAGAGATTTGTGTACGAATGATATTTCCTATATTCTATTATGTGCGAAATCAGGTACATAATAATCTTTAATAGATGTTTCTTTCATTCATGCTAAGGCTGTTAAGGTAACACTTTATGATTTATATCACACTTATAAACAATAGCCGTATGAGGATCATAATTATTATTTAATAGTTACCCATTTCAGCAAAATGACATGTCATAGCTGCCAGAAATTTTACACAAAATCAACTATAGAACCTCTAAGAATAGGTGGAAAATAATACATATATTAACCAATTTGCTACATATTATATGTACATTTTTAAGACATAAAGAATTATTCTAGAATACATTCATCATTCTAAAAAATTGACATTATAAGCATATATTTAATACTTCCTAACAAAATATGCTGTATTAGCATTAAAAGAGATTTTGAAAAACCTCAAATATATTTGATTACTGAATAACGCATATAGAATATATGTGTACTGGGAACACAATATATTTACAATTCACTGTATTTAAAAACATGCTGACTTATCAATTCACATATATTCACAAAAATACTAGATGACTATGCTAAACTTAATTGCTTTCACTTTATTTGTAATTATTACTAATCAATGTAAGGCATGTAATTCAGTGTCAATCATGACATTCCATCATGCAGTTATTGACCTTTATCAATATATGTAATATTATATGAAAATTAATCTGATTACCTTCTACCATATTCTAATAGCAAAAGAAATTTCAACATTTCTTAGTACTTATTGTGGGACAATTAGCATTCACATTCTAAAATTGTTTAATGTTAAGGATCTTAATGAGTCCAGTAACCATTCCTACAAGTACGCAATGTAGACGTTACGAGTTTTACTTGACAGAGAGAAAATGTAGACTATGTAGCTCATAGGTAAGAATTTTCATAATTGAGTTCTGAACTTGGGCAATGAAACTCTGAGGCTTATAATTTTAATGAATTTTAACAATATTGTGTTGATGCTAATTATTATCACTATATCCTAATTAAAATAATTCCCATGTGCTTCATTAAGTAAAAGACAGCCACTCATATGTTCTGACTTCAATGTAGAATTCTTCCCATAAGCGCATGTGTTTGAGTAATTTTCCCCGGAAAATGGAGCAGGTAGGAAAAAAAGTAGATACATGAAAGCAGCGTACTATAGTCTGGAAGAAAAATAAGGTTGTTAAGGGAAGAAAGACCCAGTAAAAAGGCTGTTTTTCCAGAAATACATCCCATGAAGCTGTGGTAATTCAGCAAGCTCAAGGCAGGTCGTTTTGAAGATGGAAATATAATAAAGTTCTTGCAAGAAGCCGATCAACTTGGTAAACACCTGTAACTTGGAAATATCCCCATAACAGAACTCGAAGTATAAAGACTTTGCAGAGATTTGGTTTATGACAGTCATTAAAACAATGGCTACACATAGTACATAGTACAAGGCTAACGTGGAGAACATACAACAAGTATAAAAGAAATAGAAAAATTGTAAGAACTGTAGAGGCAGGTAAATAACACAGCGAATGGTGAGTTCTATGAAAACTGAGTAAGAGGTGGGAGAAAATTGCATTAACTAAATCATGGCTTAAGAGACATCAGGGACAAAGTATGGAATTAGGATGTTTTAAGAAAAAAAGGTAGTGATATTTTACAAGAATAAGTGATTACTACACAACCATGGGGGATTTATTAAGTAAGTTAGGCTTCTTTTTTCTGTCTTTGCTTCAATGGATTAAAATGATTATAATTATATTTTAAAATGCCTTTGAGAAATCTGTTGTTTTCTCAGAGTGTCATAGTCTTAATACATGTCCTTTGTGAAAGAGCTTAATGAAAAAATTGTTAAGGGGCAAAGGTATTGTGAAAAATTTGACTAGTAACATATTTTGGGGCCTTTACAACATGTACCAGACTTGTTCTGAATAGCAAGCAAGTCTTTTTATTATGTAGGTAAAAATGATACTATCTTTCCACTGAAAGAACTCTAGATTCCATCACTGATCAAACCAAATATTCATCAATTAATGGCTCTTTCAAATTATTAGGTTGGTCCATATAAATCAATAATAAGTATGTCATCAATTATTAAGTTTTCCCAAAATAAGGAGGACGTAGTAGCAAATAGCTCTTAGTTTGCTTTGGAAAGAAAAATCTACACAGGGATTTGATGTTTCAGTGAGGCTAAATCTAATATATTCAATGATACAAAGCATAAAATGTGGAATATTTGAGTAACAGTGGAAGAACAAATGTAGAAAATGATTCTATTTTTAAGCTAGATCATATTCTCATAAAAGGTAAAGAGCTTAATTAGAGAAATTAGATAGAAAGGAGGAAGGACAATTTCTGTTTGAACATGGAAAAGACACAGCATTATGAATAAAAAAAATGAAAACTGGAACCAAGTGTGTGCTAAATAAGTATTGTATTACCAAGCTACATCATCTGATGCCCCATGTCTACGACCCATCCATGCAACAGAGGTGACTGTCATGTTTAGAGTTGGGTTCCATCCAGCATAGGTCATCATGGATATACCAATTTTGCCAAACTTAAAAAGAAAATGTTCCAATTTTCAAAACATTACTTGTCTCAAACATTCTTCCTAAGGTATATTTAACCTGGGACATTTTATGTATGAAAAACTGAAAGAAACTAATACATACCCACACACATGCACATGTACACAAACACACACACACACACACACACACACACAAACAACTTTAGTTTTTTATCATAGAGCTTTATAAATCTCTGTTAATTTTCAGTGTATTCTAGCACTTGGTCTTATAATTATCAGGTAAACCCAGTAATTTAAAGGCCTTTTATTTTAAGGGTTTATAGATAAATCTTTTGATACATTTATTTTTCCATCTTAATTTAATCTAATCCCATTTAGTTTTCACAAAAACAGTCTAGGACTTGCTGTCCATTGAGAACATTACCAAACCATGCAGGTAAATTGATCAGAATCTTTTGAAATTTCTCATTTAAAGGAAGGGCAAACAGTTTAGAAAATTTCATTTCTCAGAATAAGTGCATATGTACATGAGGGTTTATAAAGGTGGTAGACCTAGTAGTTTACAGAAAATTTTACATAGCAATGGACATTAATCCACACATCTGATTTTATGCAATTTCTTCATTATTTGAGAATCCTTTAAAAGGTAGCAATTTCTCTCACTCACTTTTAAAACATTTGTGTTGAAGATAGAAATTATGTGTGACAACAACACAAAAGATCAGAGGAATCATGGAACTTTCATCAAATGTGTTCCAAGGGAGACAGGAAACAAGACCAGTGGCTGTCAAAGTTAAAAACTCTATAACAAGTATGCAGATATAGAAATGTAACTGAGTACTTATATATCCATATATATACACACATGTATACATATATGTATATATGATACACACAGATATAAAGAAAGAGAGTGTGAAGACATAGGTATAAACACAAGAGAAGAAAGATGGTATGCTTGTATCAATCAAAGAAGTATTTGATTGTCAATTCACCTTTCTTAAAAGTTCACCTGTACATCCCCACAAAAGAAGAAATTAAAATCATTATGGATTTAGAACAATTGTAGGATTCACCAATACTAAGCATCAGGGGTTTGGATTGAACTTAGAAGCATCTTACTCAAAAATAATGTAATCGACAACCTTCAGCCTCTATTTCTCATTTAGTTTGGTTTAGAGGTAAGGACATGAATAAGTTAAACAGTCTAGGTTCCAATGTATACTCAGTTTTTCAAACAGGGGTAGAATTGAGGTATGCAGAGTGATTGTATTGATAAGAGAATGATTAAATAAGCACATTTAAATGCGTTACAAAGTTTCTTCAGATGTGTAATCTTTTTATATAAACAATAGTAAAAATAATACCTCTACAAATAAAATGAGGCAGACAAAACATCACTCTATGAGTCTAGAGAAGATAGGCTTGGGACATTTCCAGTACATGCAAGGAATTGCTAAAATTGTCAAATTGTCAGAAACAAAAGCAAAGTAAAAATGAGTTTAAGTATAGTTTAGCTGCTTCTTTTCCTTTTAGCCTCTCTTGTTCTGATCCTAGAAGAGTCTGACCATCAATTATGCATGCCCAGCAAGAGCTTGTGGCTCCCTAGTCATGAAACAGTCATCTTCTGTTCTCTATAACAGCTGCTGTTATGAGAATAAGGAACTTATCTCCGACAGCAAAAGGACATTTTCATGCAAAAAGAAAAGAAGCAACATCTCTCATACCAGGCTCTCAATGTTAGTATCCAAAAAGTGTTAATGAGAAAATAAATACCGACTATATAGCTAAATCTAATTTCTAAAGAGGAAATGAGAAAGCAAAACAAGCAAGCAGGCAAATACCAAATGTTATATGGAAGCATTATTTTTATGGGCATGAATTTAGTACTTATGAATTATGTAGCAAATCTACAACATAGTCATACCCAGAAGAAGAGAAGTGAAGAGGGGGCTAAGTGATATCCAAAGCAGAGCTATGAAGAAGTCTGATGGACATGGGAAGTTAAGAGTCCTGATGTACACTCAGAGCAAAGGAGAGAGATGTTGAGCAGGACCATGGAAACACACATGAAATGCCTGTGGTTCCTTGTTTAACCTATGCTGATGTGTGCTGACTGCCCTTTTCCTCACACTGATAGCTCCCTAAAAGGAAGAGGAAACACAGATGACGCCCTAGTAGGAACTAACTGCAAACTTTTTCTCACTTCTTCTTTCAGACTAAAAATCTCTGACCTGGAATAGAAAATGGGCTTTTAAATGAGGCCATGTGATATGAGTCAGTATTCATTTCCATAAGATGAAAATGAATTAAATTTGATGAGGAAGAGCATGTGATATATCTGACACAGCTACAAGAAAATTATGAATCTAGTCATTACACAACCCTGATTTGGGAACAGACAGAGAAATAAGGTCAATGAGTTGATAATTGCTTATGTTAGGTTACAGGCCAATGGCTTTGTATTTGGTCTTTTTCCTTTAATTTTGTATAATTTGAAACTGTATATAACTTTGTACAAGTTGAAGATTTGTAATTTCAGTTTTTCCAAATTAAAAATATAATTGAAAAAAACCTCTGTTTTTGTTATAAAACTCTTAGCCTAATAATAATTAATGATCAATTGTATTTTTATATATTATTAATAATAATAATAAATAATAAGCATAAATTGATATTTGTAGATAAATATGATTTGTTATGCATTTAAAATGCAAAGATGTCATTTCTCTTACAGCTGATTAATAAATGCTCCATTACGTAAATATACCACATTTTCTTTATCCATTCTTAGGTTGAGGATAAAATAAATACATACACCTAAATTTGTGTGCAAATGGGTTGAAGTTGAAAATATCATCACCCCAAGTGAGGTAGCCCAGACTCAGAAAAATAAGCATGATATATACTCACTTATAACTGAATGTTAACTGTTAAGCAAAGGATAAACATACAACAATCCACAGACCCAGAGAAGTTAGATAAAGAGGAGGCCTCTATCAGGGGACATAGGAATTTGCCTGGGAAGAGGAAATGCAGTGAACTGGGGCAGGTAGAGATGAGGAGAACAGGGATCAGGTTGGGGTAAGAGGGAGAGAGGGAGAGAGTATAAGAAGAGATGACTAGAACAGGTAGGCATTTAGGGGTTGATGTGAAAACCTTGTGAAAAGGAAATTTCTTGAAACCTATGAGGGTGACCACTGGTAGTGGAGGATATGGAGCCTGAACTGGCCATCTTGTGTATTCCGGCTAGGCTCCTAGTGGTTAGACTGTGACACCAATCCAGCCACAAGACCTATGACCACAACCACAACCAGTCCTGCCCGCAAGAAGCACTGTGGCAATGTTGGTTCAGACCTTGTGAGAGTGGCCAATCTGTGTCAAGCAAGCCAGAGGGAATCCATGCCTGACACTGACTAGATGGCCAGGATCCAATAGCTCAGAAACTTAAGGTAGAACCAAAGAGGATTGAAAAAAAGAGAAAAGAAAGTCAATAAAATAAATCCTCTGTATTCACAGATTAGTGCCATGTTTACTCAAAACCAGAGAGACTGCTCCTATCAGCTGAGGAGAGCACATGCAGAGACCCACAGACAAACATGAGGACAAATCTAGGTAATTCACCAGAATATGGTGAGGAAGGATTGATTGTAAGAGTTTGAGGGGTTGGGGACACCAGGAAAATATGGCCCAAAGAATCAACTGACCTGGGCTCATAAGGGTTCACAAACACTGATGTAGCAACCACAGAACCTGGATGGGGGTCTGTGATAGGTCCTCTGCATATATGCAGTTTGTTGTTTAGGTTGGCGTTTTTTGTGGGGCTCCTAACAGTGGGGATGTGAGCATCTCTGACCTTTTCGCCTATATATGGGACGCTTTTCTTCTTCCTTGGTTGCTTCCTCCAGCCTTAATATGAAGATTTGTGCCTAGTCTCATTGCATCTTGTTATGCCATGTTTAGTAATTTCACCGGAAGGTCTGCTCTTTTCTGAAGTTTAATGAAGGAACAGTGGATCTGGGGGAAAGGAGAAGTGGTGCTGGGGTATTCAGAGGGATGGAGGGAGAAGGTGTGGAAGGGTTGTGTTGTATGGGAGAATGAAGAAAACTGCAAAGAGGTCACACAAATAGAATTTTGATGCAAAAGTTGCTGAACACAAAAGGAAACAACAGTCTTGGAGTTGGAAAGATGACTCTGTGGTTAAGAGTGCTTCTTCATCTTCCAGAAATACATCTCTACATACTTGGACAAGAAGCTACTCTAAAGCAAGTTTCTGTCTTTGAAAGGTGGGGACTATCATAAAACTCAAGCACAGATGTTTATGAGAACAGCTGAATGAAGAGATATAAGGGACAACAGATGGAAAAGTTGCTAGCTTTATTTTTTTTCCTCCTTTTTTATTTTTGATACTTTATATACATTTCCAATGTTTCCCCTTTTCTGAGTCTCCTCTTTGTATACCCCCCATCCCCTCCCCAACCCGCCTCTAGGAGGGAATTCCACCTCCCACCCACCCCCCACCCCGTCCACCCATCCCCATTTTCCCGCCTTGATATTCCCCTTTACTGAGGCCTCTAACATCCTCAGGCCCAAGGGCCTTTCGTCTCTCCCTGATGGCCATCGAGGTCATCCTCTGCCACAGATGTGGTCCAAACCATAAGTCCATCAATGTGTATTCTTTGGTTGGTGGTCCGAACTCCAGGAGGACCGGGGGAAGGGGGGGGAGGTCAGGCCCATTGACTCTCTTGCTCCCTCCATGGGGCTGCAAATTCCCTCAGCTCCTTCAGACTTTCCTCCATCTCCTCCATCTGGGACCTCACTCTCAGTCCAGCGATTACTGGTAAGTGAAACTTGGGCGTTCTGAACTTTTGGGCTAATATCCGCTTATCAGTGAGTACATACCATGTTCCTTCTTTTGTGACTGAGTTACCTCGCTCAATGTGGTACATCTACACAATGGAGTACTACTCAGCTATTAAAAACAATGACTTAATGAAATTTGCAGGCAAATGGATGGAACTGGAAAATATCATCCTGAGCGAGTTGCTAGCTTTATAACCAATGTGTGTCCTGTAATTTATCTTAGTGGAGTCTCTAAGAGGGACTGATATGTTGTGTGGAGCTAAGAGTGAAAGGAATTCAACTAGTAACAAATTCGAATGGGGTAGGCTTGTAGTAGGAAGAAACCATACAAAAACAAATAAACAAACAAAAAGCAAACAAGCAAAAATAACACTACCTGTCAAGAAAACACAAGTCCCAAACTTCATTCTATGGCAACATTGTGTAAAGAGGACAAAGTGATCCAGACAACCAGCACCCATGCTGCAAGGTATTGTCTTTACACATGACAGGGAAGCCGCGCCCAAAAGAAATCTCAATGTATTTACATAAGCAAACCCAATACACACACACACACACACACACACACACACACACACACACACACACACACACACACCAGTATACATGCTAATGTGGATGGAACAATTCTCACAAGGCCCTGTCCCTAGATGAAAAGTTGCTGAGAGAGGGAGACTCAGTCTTCTCCAGGTATGAATCCCTGATAGGTTATCCAATCCTAAGAGGTCAGCCCTAGACACATATGATCAACATTAAATAGGCTTATCAGGCTATGTATATAAAATAATAATTAAACAATAAGAGATCATGAATTTGAGTATGAGTGTGAGGAAAATGGGAGGAATTGGAGAGAGAAGACGGAGTGTAAATAGAGTGTTCGCATATGAAGTTGTCAACAAATCAATTTGAAAACCAAAGAGGCAATAACAAGTATAGGTCCTGAGGATGGCCTTGTGATGCAAGGCTTAGACACAGAGGATGGAGTCCTGAGAGAAGAGATTGGGAAGATGAGCAGTTTTCGTCTTATAAGTCTTATGTGTCAGGCCAGCTTGTGAGGCTAGGACACAATGGCTGCACTCTTCCTGATAAGATCATTTAAGCCATGAATAACCAGAATTTATTCCTAGGAGTTATCATTTTATACATCTTGATGGAGTTGAAGGATGTGTTTCAACAGTTATTTTAAGTGATTTTTATATTCAGGAAAATTAAAACACTAAAGTTCAGTCTATTTGTATGTTTTACACATTTTGACATAATGTATGCTACAGCTACTAGAATAACAGCATATATTATAAATATTATGCAATATTATATGCTATAAATATATGATATTTACAATCAAAAAGCAAACTAGAGTCTTTCTGTGGTATACCAAAAATATTCGTAATCATAGACAAATATAGACAAGCTGTCACTTTCTTTGGTTTTACTGTAATACATAGTATTTCTAAATACAAATATGATATTCTAACATATACTGACATGTATATAATAATTGGAGTTTTAACACATATACATTTAAATATAGATAAATTTTCACCTAATAAAAAGATCCTTAAATTTCATTTGCTTGCTTGTATTTTTTCAGAGTGAAATATTAGAAGAGCCTTCATTTATATTGTATGTCAATGGATAGAGAGACAGACATGACTGAAAATAGTTAAAAGTCTAATCATTGAATTATTTGTCAAATTTTGCTGAATGGCCTCTTGGAATGATTGAACAAACTGATCTCTAGTACACTGACTTGTTTTAAGGACACTGATAGGGTGAGGTAAAAGAAAACAAAACTAAGCTTTCCTTGATTTTGAGGATGTCTTAACATTCCAAATGAATTCAAGGAACTGGCCCCTTCTTTCAAGCCTTTTACAATTCTCAGCAGTAGTCTGCACTAACCATGAAACAGTGGTTAACAAATTACAAAGAGAGGGATTGCTACAGAAGGTCAGCTAAACATAATCAAGGTTGCAAAGAGCCTTTCCATGCCAAAGATGATGCTCCTTCTGAAGTCTTATACTTTAAAGAAACAAACAAACAAAACAACAAAATCAACAACACAGGAAAACAAATTTAGGTTCCAAGGACATGGAGATAAACAAAAAGTAAAAAAGAATTCAAAATTCATTTTATTTTTAAGGAAGAACAACATGAAAACCTCAGCAGCAATCAGATGTTAAAATACAGGAAGTCATCAGCATTAATTCCCCTTGAAAGAGCTTCAGGAAAACATCAAAGACGCCTGTGAAGACATCTTTGTGATCAGTTTAAGAAAATGTTATTTCTCAGAGACAGTAATTTTGTACAATTTCATTATATAAGAAACAGGCTTTAAAAACAGAATTTCTTGAACAAGTCGTCCCACCTAAAATAAAGCCAAAATGAGGAGGAACCTAGGCTGACAATGGCCGCCTCATATGATGGTCACCATTGCCAAAGGAGGATACCACAGGAACACAGGTTGAGAAAACACCTTGAAACTGTTAAAAAAAAAACAAAAAAAAAAAACAAAAAAAAAAACTGAACTTCTGCATTACTGAAATGTGTTGATGGGAAAAGAAAAAAGAAGAGAAAGAAAACTTTCCTAATAGTCAGTTTCTGAGGGAAAAAAGAGTACTTTGATGGGAAAAAAGCATCCTTTTAACCTGACAATCTCTTTCTTGTCTAATGTTATCAAGTGTGATAAATTAGCTTTCTAACTTCACTATTATTATTCCTGCTCTAGACCGTGCTGCAGTTTAAAAAGGGAATTGTGGGGGGAGGGAGAAAAAGAGCACATTCACCTGTCAGACTACATGTGAAATCCTTAATAAGGCTTCTAGTAAGTGGCCACACCAAAGATACTTCCTTCCATTGAAAAGTCTACCTAGAAAAGAAAATGCCTATTTCAGCTTTTTAATTAAAATGGAAAGGACTTCATCTCATTTTATAAAAAACATCTTTATCCTTCCCCCCAAAATTTGTCACAATAAACTTGAGAAAGCAGACCAATAAATGTTTCAATAGAAAACTCACAAAAAAAGGAATTGTGAATTTAGATGCTACACAAATCACCTATGAAAACATGAAAGAATCTAAACAATAAAGGATGAAAACGAATTATAGAAATTTCTTCTTCTATTCAAATGAGAATTGTTAAGTTTTAGCAATAGATTTGGGGATGATATGACGAAATGGCATAACAAAACAGGCTGTACAATTTTATGTAAAAATCCATGGATTTATCTATGCTAATTCGACTTCTGAGTAGAACAATAAACAAGATAAGAATGAAAGGTGAGAAGTCTTGTCCAAGGAAAGAGTTCGGCATCATTTAGGATAATGAAAGGGAACAAAACTCCTATAGAATGTCCAGAAGTGAAGTCTTGAACTGGGTCTGTGAGCTACTGAACATGCTCAAATGGATGAGATATTACTTATCTCTATACAAGAGAATGATACAGAATCCTAAAAACTAGAAAGTTATGTAATGAAGTTTTTAGGAATATCTAAGTGATTGTTATGGAATGCATAAGAATACAATGGTCAGAATGAATGTACAATGAGAAAAAACAGTGTCAAAAGAATAAACAGAATTTGAAAAGAGAGATGTGTTGAGAGAGTGAAAAATGAACCTTTAATAATAAGCATATTTAATCTTATGTCAATATCTATATCTATATCTATATCTATCTATCTATCTATCTTGTATTTATCCTCATACAGTCTGCATCATTATAGAGAAATTATAGCAAAGAAATTTAATTTTACATATATTAAATATAAGTGAAATGCACCCTGATTCTTGTGTCATAGGCATTTTGAAAAACTAGCACATATTTGATCATCTACTCCTTTGCGTAACCTGTTCTTGGTTATCCAATAATCAGGCCTATGCACATATAGGAGACAGACTTACAAGGACACGTGTAACTGCATAATAGATTAATTAATGATTTCACCAAGTGTAACCTATTAATGCCAATAATATTTTATCAGACTTGGAGGAAGACTCCAATTACTATTTTTCAGTTGTTTATGGCTTTACTACTTTCCTTTTACAAAGCTACCTACAGTTAAACTTTGGAGTAACAGAAATATGATTCAATATGTATCAATAATGTTGATGATTTAAACCATATATTTTCAGGTGAAAATCTGAGCAAAGAACATAAACTTAACATAGGCAAATGAACATGAAAGAACTGTAAAGTTTTATTACTTTTGGAAACAATTTACAGTATTATACAACTGGTTATCATTCAAGAGAAACACATATACCATATATAATATAGTTGCCTACATAGTAAGCATATGTTATGTTTATCATATGCTTTAGTATCTTCTAATCAGAAACTAAAGTGAAGTAATTAAAGATACAAGGTTACATAGATGAAATTTTCTTCACAAGCATAAGAAAGAAATAATTCTTTTGATGATGTAATTTTGACACTGTTTAGGAGACATGAGACAGAAAGACAAAAGGCAAATTAATGATTTACTTGAAAACCGATGTGATTTTTACACTACTGAATTGAAAAGTTCAACATAGGTCAGTAACAATCACTAATTTTTTTATAAAGCAGATGTAGTTTTTTAAGATTCATTTCAATAGCCGGGCAGTGGTGGTGCACGCCTTTAATCCCAGCACTTGGGAGGCAGAGGCAGGTGGGTTTCTGAGTTCGAGACCAGCCTGGTCTACAGAGTGAGTTGCAGGACAGCCAGGGCTACACAGAGAAACCCTGTCTCGAAAAACCAAAAAAAAAAAAAAAAAAAAAGATTCATTTCAATAAATGATATTTTAAATGAATATATCAAAACATGTCATTTAATTGTTCACACTTACTTGATAATAACATAACTTCTTGCATAATTATAAAAATGTTCATGCTTCAGAAACATAATGCCACATGGGAAAAATATATAGAAATTATAATACTCTATATAATACTAAAAAATATGTGTGTGAATGTTTGTATAAGTCTGTGAGTGTGTGTTGTGTGTGTCAATCTATCAACAGAGATAAAGGAAACTACTAATTTTCTAATTATCAGTTTTATATTTTTTCAAGACAAATGAAAATTTGACATTTACCTAAAAGTATCTCAAATATAATAATTTATAACTGTCAACTAAAATTATTGAAAAAATCTTCATGTGTCTAATGTGAAAAAAGGCTGATGCTGCATGGACTTCAATGCACCACTGAAAAAGTGAATTATAATACTGAATTCGATTTTTCAAACATCACAAAGTATTTAAAAAGCAGAATAAAGTTAATCTAGGAAATGAAAGATTTTCATACTAAAACCGCAAAGCATTTATAAAAAAATTAAAGAGACACCACTAAATGGGAGATTATTTTTTATCGTGGAAGATTTTTAACAAGAACTATGACCAGCATGGCATGATATCCCTAAAGAGGAAGTAGTGGCACTCGTGTATTGATGGTAACCAGCAGCCCTCTAATTAGATTTAGGCACATTCAGCAAGAGGAAATCATCCCTGGTAACAGAAATCTACCCAACTTCCTAGGGCTTATAAGGCCATGAATCATAGAGGAGAACATTCTATCACCGGTTTACTAAATCAGCATATTTCCTAACAGCATTTGATATGATTATATTTCTTTCCACAGACAAGTGTAACTCTCACTACTCATCAAAGAAGTTTCACTTTTCAACAAAGTTCATACTTCATCAAAATGTAGAGATCAATTCACTGTTGAGTTTCCAGTCCTATTAGGTATGGATTCTATAACACAACTTCTACACCTGAGAGTAAGGGTACATGATTGTAGTAGATCTCAAACTATGTATTTCATTTTAATTAAACAGTAGGTTTTAAATTGCTTTCCTGTGTAAGGATGTTTTACCAATATGTTCATAATGATACCTGGTACAGTACCAGCAGATGCTAGGAGAGATAGACTCCCTTGAACTGGAGTTACATCTCTACTGCCCTGTATGCTGGGAAGCTAAGCCAGGTGCTTTGCCAAGAGCAGCAGCACATGCTCTTCAGCACTCAACCAGCTCTCCAGCCCTTAAACAGTGTGGTTTTGTTGTTGCTACTGCGGCTGCTGCTGCTGTTGTTGTTGTTGTTGTTGTTGTTGTTGTTGTTGTTGTTGTTTTATTCCTAAGAATTATCACCCCAGTGTAAGGGAATTGAGCCTGGAGTGGGTGGGTGGGTTGAGAAACACCCTCAGACTCAGGGGCAGGGGGGGATCGGATAGGGGGTTTCCAGAATGAGGGGGGGACCTGGAAAGGGGATAACATTTGAAATGTAAATAAAGAAACTATAAAAAAAAAAACAACCCTCCAAACCTCTGAGCAGTATAATATATTGGAACCTCACAAACAAGCATAATATCTAGCATTAATGATGCAACAATTCACATCCTTTGTGTCACAGGTTATGTTTGGGAAGAGTGTATGTGATCCAAAATACTTACAACATAATGAATATCATGTGACCACGTGGTCTTTTCAGTTTTCTAGGAGTTTGCACAATCATAAAACATGAACAATGGCACAACATTAGTATTCAGTAAAAGCTGAGGAACTCACTTCTTGCATTTGAGAGGGTGATTAAATATTCAATTCCCCTCAGGTTCTAAAAGATCAGAGACATAGTAATGACTTAATGATGTCTTTCTGCAAGGAAAGTTTGGCTAAGGCTAAGACATCAGAAGAAAAAAAGCATAGACGTGAATAAAATTCATGAATAATACTAAAAATATTGTTTTTATTAAAATAAATAATGAATAGTAGTCAGTATGCCTATGTGAAGTTGAATTTATGGAAATAGAAGTGTTTGAAACACGAAGCCTGATATTTGTCCTATTAAGTTTGTGTTGTCAGCATTAAAAATTACAATAGACTTCTCTATAAATTGAAGTTATGACTGAGTTGTAGACACAGACCATTATTTCAGTCAATTGCCTTTATTTCATGGATAACAGAACTAAATAAGTGTAGTGTCTTAAGATCTCAGTACATTTTAGATAACTAATTGAAAAGTTAAATTATCTGTGTGTATATATTTTAACCTATAGGATTTTGATTTGGGGTTATATTGTGTATAGTTCAGTGAAATAACTCCTTGTGTTCATGGTATTTCAAATGTAAATTAAACTTCACTCCCTTGGTATCTGGTTCCTTCATTTCAGACACTATTTTGTATTTTTTCACATTATGGAAAAATTATTTTCTTTGCCAACACAGGAGAAGGATTGCATCTAAAAGTTACCTCCAATCAATTTCCATAGAGTCATATTCCTTACCACACACTTAGATCAAAACAATTTTCATGGAACCTAAAGTAGAGACCCTGACTTGGCTTTTAATGTTCACCTTGACTTTGATTATTGAGAGTGAGCCTCCACTTGAAGACAGAGCCGTCTTACTGCCATACATTGCAGAAATGCTTTTCACTCTCCTGGAGATTAAACTTGGCATCATCCTGGCAAGCTGTAGTGCTATTCTTGAGTGTCTGAACTGCACTTTTCTTTAAAGTGGCCATGCTGGCTCTCTGCATGAACTTTCTGGCTCAAAGCATTATGTTATTGATTAGTTTGTACCATCTAAAGGTTTAAATAACTAGTGTTTGAGAACCCATAGTGAAAAGAAATAATAGAAAATCGGACAGCTTACATTCTGCTCTAAAGTACAGACAATGAACCCTCCTGTCTTTCTTTTTTTAATTACAGAATAACCAAAAGTTGTTAATTTATGTGTGCATTTTAAAATGGATGATCATGCATTGGAATTTTCTCTTTCATTGGAAAACTTATGGTAGCAGTCTTATGCTAAGAGCTAACAGGTATTATCTTTTAACTCAATTTTAAAGTAAGGAAGTAAGTGTACAGTTGATATCTTCAAAACAGTCAAAGGCATCTCCATTCATTTGGGTGATATAGGTGTCTGCCAGGCTCTTTGATGAAGCCAGTTTCAGAAGCCATGAGGGAAAAACAGAACAGCTAGAACCTGTCACTTAGAAATCCCTCAAAGCAACTCTGTTTTCACTTCAGAAAGAAAGAAATAAACCAAATGATTAGTGAGTCTCATCCTACATATGGTTCCTTTGACTGCAGCACCAGTCAGCTTAAAAATACTGGTCAGATCTTACATTTCTACACCTTGGATCTTCCCCTGGTAGAATGAGAGTGACAGAACAGTGACCTCTCAATCATCCCCCATCCTTAGAACCAAGAGTGTATGCTTCCATTAGCCAGAAAACAGGATGTGTGGCACACGTCCCATGCTGATGACCTTTCCTGATGATGGGAGGAAGGAGCCCTAGAGCAGGAACATCATCCATGCAATACAATGTTGTAACACTGTTGTGTGGGGTAAGCTTGTTTTCTCTTACTACCAGTGTCTTCATATATAAAATAGCAGTCAGGAAGATATTTCCAGATGATCTTCATAAATCTTGAGAGTAGTCTCCATTCCCCGGCTAGCTAACCATATCCCTGAAGCCAGGCTGAATTATGCTATAGTATTTGACAACCTCAATGCTCAGCCATTCATTCCTTGCTTGTACGTATTTTAGATGGCTGGGCACTTCTCATCACTCTTGTTTTTTCTCATTCTAGGTTATTAATAATCAACACACCCAAACATACCGAGAAATTAAATAATATAAAAATATTTAAAAGGGCTAATACAAGAGTACCTTGGTTTCTAAAACCATAGTTTACCTCTCTGGTAAAATAACCATCACCATTGCTCAGACATAGTGCTAAAGATACTGTAAAAGAAGACTTGAATATACTTAAAAGATGAAGTCTAAACACACCACCGTCACAGAGGGAAAGCAAGTGAAGCTTCCATTAACAATTAGTTAGAGAAATTTTCCCATAGAACAGAAGAAATGCAACACATAATTCAGTATATAAATAAGACCATTGTTGATGCTTCTGCTCATCCTTTCACTGGAAATACCTAAAAATATGTTTATCTTCAACTCGACACTACTTCTTCTTTTCCTTTTCCTTCTTTTTATTAGTTAGTGATCACAGAGTTTTTAATTTTTTATTTTATTGTTTATTTTTTCCTTTTATTGAAAATAGATTGTTTTCTCATCCAACGTATCCTAATTATGGTTTACCCTCTCTCTACTCCTCCAAGTTTCTCTCCACCTAACCTACCCTCCGGATCTATTCCCTTTCTATGTCTCATTAGAAAATAGAAGGCTTCTAAGACATAACAACTAAACATGACAAAATAAATTTAACATGATGAAGTAAAAACTATCGTATCACAGTATCATATCACAGCAACCCAATAGGAAGAGAAGAACCCAAAGAACAGATCCAAGAGTCAGAGATCCATGTGTTCTCACACTCAGGAATCCCATAAAAATACTAGACTAAACACTGTAATATATATGCAGAAGATCTGGTATAGACCAATTAGGCCCAGTGCCTGCTGCTTCAGTCTCTGTGAGTTCATATGTGCCTTGCTTAACTGATTCAGAGGGCTTTCTTTGCCTGTGCTATTGTCTTTAGTCCTTCTCCCCAATACTTCTTAAGTGTCACTCTGTCTTTATTATTATCCTTAGTGTTTAGTAGTACCTGAGTTAGTTTTTAATCCAATTATTTGTCCCTGTCCACTCATTAGAATGTAAACTTCATAAAACAAGAATATTGAATACATTTATCTTCAGGGCAGTATCTTTCCCTCACTTGAATTAGGCCTTCATTTACACTGAGTTTTTCATACTTAATTCTTGAATTAAAAAAAGCACCATTAGCACACTTTAATGACTGAAGAAATATGCAGACATGATTAAAAAAAAATTCAAGGGGAGAGAGAAATCACATTTTTTTTCATAGAGATATTCTTGATTTTTGACCCTGAAATGCTAGTAAAGGCAATTAGCTCCAAGGTTGTGTGTATTTATTAATTTATGTTCTGTTTAATAAAGTATAAGCTATCAATTCTGAAAGCTTTTGTTATGGGACCTGAAGTGGAAAATTGGCTGCCTTGCATATTTTTCTTTCCGTGAATTGAATTTGAGAAAAATCTATGATTATACTAAATATATTCTACTTGGTTGTTTTCTTTCAGAGTCATCCGTCGTATTTCTCCTGTTCACAAGTTTCAATCCAACAGCTTTATAAGCTATTAAATGTTCAAACTTTTCCTCAGGGTGAATAGATTTTCAGCCATGTATATGCTTAGACTATATTCAGAGATAGATATTCAAAGATATCTTTAAAACAATCCTTGGTGTCAAGGTGTTGAGTACCACATTAAGATAGTCAAATGATTAAGGTCATTGATAATTATCTCTCGACACAGATGTAGTTTGTGGGTGGACAGAAGTTTTCTTTGACAGTTTACCAGATTACCAAGTTAGCTTAGTTAATTAGTTCACTAATTGAATTCACTCCAACTCAACACTTCAGCAAACATTCAGTGTACAACTATAGTGGATTATGCTCTGCTGTGTGCATTTGGAATGTGTGATAACACACCATAAATTCACCATTTTAATGAATTTTAAATTCTATTAGGCACACTCATATGAAGAAAAAAATAAGTATCAACTAATACCTTGGCATTTACATGGTGAGAATGGTTTCCCTAAAGTTTCATTTGCTGAAAGTCTCTTTTCATAGTGAGCATGTGGGAGCTGTTGGAATCCTATGGACTTAGACCTCGTGGAAGGTCCCTAAGTCACAGGGATCTTAAAATATAATATTGAGCACAGAACAACTGGTACAAAAATCCTTAAAAATCTCTCTGGCTTCCATTCTTGAAAAGAAATCACCTGTTCAAGGACCTGCCAACCACCACAAGGTCACAGAGTAAAAGTAGTTTTTGTTACTTTTCCCAGAGCCTACCTTATGTCATTTGTTTTTAGCTTCTAAAGCTGAAAATTAACTCTAAAACTGACAATTAACTTTCTTCATTCTAGCCATTGCATACCTTAAGTAACAATGCCATAACAATGAAAGTTGAATTAATATAGCCAATTGCAGAATAATGAATATAATTATGGGAGTGTGATGGATTAGAAAGCAAGTGTAGGGTGGGCAGTAAGAGCTCTAAATCAGAGTTTTATAAAGAGTAAAAAGCAAAATAAAATCCACCACAAAAGGATGGATTTAAAGATGGAAAAAGTTGACCACAAACCTTATATAACTCTACTGTAAAATATAACTACATTCTCTTTATGAGTAAAGCCTATTTTATTCTCATATATGTAATGCATTGAGTATACATCATTATATATATTTTGGAGGAAAACAACATTAAAAAACCAGAGCCTATGTTTAACATTCATATTATGAATGACATTGCAATTCTAATTTTGGTGACAAGATCTACCAATATATTCTATAACCATAGTAAGTTCTTCAACTCTGATTCAATTTTATTTTTGGACATACTAAACACTTACCTCATGAAATCTTACAAGTATAGAAATCTTCAATTTCTGCATTGCTATGTCTTCCATTTACTGTTTTACTCCCTCTCCAGTTCAAACTCCAGTCCTTTTTTCTTCTAAAACATAAGCTTAAGAAATTTAAAACTTGACCCTTATAAATAATGAGGCTTGGAAGATACATTTTAGACTATATGTTTTCCTTTATAACATAGCATATAAAAATTATCAATTCAGAGATATTTCTCTTTTTCTGTATACTTCTGTAGTACCTCATGATAAAGTAAATGATAGATTCAATGAGTCTCCCATACTTAGGTATTTTAGATGCCAAGATTGTATTTTAATAAAAATAATAATTCAAGGCCAGGAGTAGTGTATTCTTTAGTATACATACTTAGAGGTACATCTTCAAGATAAATCTTAGGTCAGTAGGTTTTCTGCTTAAAGTTTAGATACATATAAAAGTTTGTTTTCTTTCTGGTTCCAGTTATGCATATGGACATTTAACTTTCCCCATAGCGTCAATGAGCATAGCTCATCATTATAATACTGAAAAAATTCCAATCCAACAGCATCTCTGCATGCTTTTAATTTGAATTTCACTTCCCATGAAGTTGAGTATACATCCATATGATTAAGAAAAGAATGAATTCTTCCAGTGATTTACTTTCTACATTTATTTTAAAATCTTTAATAGTTATATTTTTCTTCAAATTTGTTATGTACATTTTTGAATTAATTAGTGATTTTTACATCTTAGCTTATATACTGGCACTTAAATTGCTTTACTGATATTTTATAAGAAGCAGATTTTGGTTTATTTCAATTTTAGTAACCATACAACTATGTACATAATAAGCAGAACTGATCTTTTCAGATATGTGAATATCACACATTAATAATAAATACAAATGAAAAATTTAAATTAATTTATATTTAAAATTGTAGACCATGGTTGATCTTAGCTATGAATATACTTAAAGCACACACTAGTCAATAAACAAAGTTAATAAAAGAAAGGATCTTTCCTTGTTTAGCTAGTAGCTTAGTTTGTCTTCTGTTGCTGTGAGAAAGACCAAAAGCAAAGCAACTTGTGGAGTAAAGAATATATATATATCTCAAAGTACAAGTCACAGACTTCTTTTTTTATTGAATATTTACTTTATTTACATTTCAAATGTTATGCCCTTTCCCACATTCCCCTGGAAATTCCCTATCCCACCCCCACTCCCCCTGCTTCTATGAGGGTGCTCCCCAACCCACCCACCTACTCAGGCCTCTCTGCCCTGGCATTCCCCTACAATGGGGCATCGCACAGGACCAAGGGCCTCTCCTCCCACTGATGCCCAACAAACCCATCCTCTGCTACATATGTGGCTGGAGCCATGGGTCATTCCATGTGTACTCCTTGGTTGGTAGTTTATTCCCTGGGAGCTCTGGGAGGTCTGGTTGATTGATATTATTGTTCTTCCTATAGGGTTGCAAAATCCTTCTGCTCCTTCAGTCTTTTCTCTAACTCTTCCATTGGAAACCCCATGCTCAGTCCAGTGGTTGACTGCAAGCATCTGCTTCAGTATTTGTCAGGCTCTGGCAGACACTCTCAGAAGACAGCTATATCAGGCTCCTATCAGCAAGCACTTCTTGGCACCCACAATAGTGTCTTGGTTTGGTGACTTTATATGCAATAGATCCCCAGATGGCACAGTCTCTGTAGTCTCTGCTCCACACTTTTTCTCCATACTTCTTCCCTTGAGTATTTTGTTTCCCTTTCTAAGAAAATCCAAAGTGTCCACACTTTTGTCTTCCTTCTTCTTGAGCTTCATGTGGTCTATAAATTGTATCTTGGGTATTCCAAACTTTTGGGCTAAGAGCCACTTAATAAGCACTTATGAGTGCATGTCATGTGTGTTCTTTTGTGATTGGGTTACCTTACTCAGGACGTTATTTACTAGCTCCATCCATTTTCCTAAGAATTTCATGAACTCATTGCTTTTAATGGCTGAGTAGTACTCTATTGTGTAAATGTACCATATTTTCTGTATCCATTAATCTGTTGAAGGACATCTGTGTTCTTTCCAGCTTCTGGCTATTACAAATAAGACTGCTATGAACATAGTGGAGCATGTGTCCTTGTTATATGTTGGAGCATCTTTTGGGTATATGCCCAGGAGTGGTATAGCTAGGTTCTCAGGTTATACTATATCCAATTTTCTGAGGAACCACTGGACTGATTTCCAGAGTGGTTGTACCAACTTACAATCCCACCAACAGTGGAGGAATATTCCTCTTTCTCTACATCTTCTCCAGCAGCTGCTGTCACCTGACTTTTTGATCTTAGCCATTCTGACTGGCGTGAGGTGCAACCTCAGTGTCATTTTGATTTGCATTTCCCTGATGATTAAGGATGTTGAACATTTCTATAGGTGCTTCTCAGCCACTTGATATTTCTCAGTTGAAAATTCTTTGTTTAGCTCTGTACCCCATTTTTAATAGGGTTATCTGATTCGCTGGAGTCTAACTTCTTGAGTTCTTTGTATATATTGGATATTAGCCTTCTATCTGATGTGGGATTGGTGAAGATCTTTACCCAATCTATTGGTTGGCATTTTTTCCTATTTTCAGTGTCCTTGGCCTTACAGAAGCTTTGCAATTTTCTGAGGTCCAATTTGTTGATTTTTTATCATAGAGTATAAGCCATTGGTGTTCTGTTCAGGAATTTTTGCCTTATACCCACGTGTTTGAGGCTCTTTTCCACTTTCTCTTCTATTAGTTTCAGTGTATCTGGTTTCATGTGGAGGTACTTGATCCACTTGGACTTGAGCTTTATACAAAGAGATAAAAATGGATCAATTTGCATTCTTCTACATGCTGACCTCCAGTTGAACCAGCACCATTTGTTGAAAATGCTGTCTTTTTTCCACTGGATATTTTAGCTCCTTTGTCAAAGATCAAGTGACCATAGTTATGTGAGTTCATTTCTGGGTCTTCAGTTCTATTCCATTGATCTACCTGCCTGTCTCCGTACCAATACCATATAGTTGCTTTTCACTATTGCTGTGTAATACAGCTTTAGATCAGGAATGTCACAGTCTTTCATTGAGAAAATTCAGAGCAGGAACTCAAAGAAGGATTCTAGAATCAGGAACTGACGTAGAGACCATGGAGAAGTACTGCTTACTGGATTATCCTCTTGACTTGCTCAGCATCCTGTCTAAACTACTTATGACAACCTACTCATGGTTTTTAACAACCACAGTAATTATGGCCCTCCCACGCCAAACATTAAAATAAATTATGTGCCTATAGGCTTATCTGATAGCTTTCTTTTCTCAGTTGAGAGAGAGAGATTCTAAAATAAAAGTTCTTGCATCTATGGTCTCAAATGGATCAATATTTAATCCTGATTCTGCTATGTATCGACAAGTCTAAAGTTAATAATAGCTTCATGATGCCTTTGACTATTGGTGATTCATTTATTCTCTGTATTGCACATGTGCTATTTGTAACTAAGGGCTGACAATTCCTATCTTAGTACTCAAGGGGATGAAGTACAATGCTTCCTTCTTTGCTGTTAATTTAGTTCTATTATACCATCCTTTACTCATACATTATGTATCTCTATATGAAGTAGAAGTTAAGAGGTCTATATGAGTTTAAGGCACTATTTGGAGGTATGGCATTTTAGAGGAGATGTGGCATTGCTGGAGAAAGTGTGTCACTGGGGCAACCATGAGGTTTCAGATGCTCTAGGCTTGCCCCCTCTTTCACACTCTTCCTGCTGCCTGCACATCCAGATATAGAACACTTAGCTACCTTTCCAGCACCACATCTGCCTGCATGCTGCCATGTAAACCTCTGAACTATAAACCAGTCCCAGTTAAATGTTTTCTTTTATTAGATTTGCCATGGTCATGGTGTCTCTGAACAGCAATAAAACTCTAATACTATGTAAAGACCAGAGGCATAGAATTATATAACCAGGTTTTCCAAATAAATTTTCTTGTATCAGACAAAAGAATGCAAGAGAAGCACATTTGAACTCTTGTTACTCTGCCCTCACTGTTATTTCTTTAATGGGATTTCTTTAACAAAAATAAGATCAGTTGTTGGTACTGAGTGGTTAATTAGAATGTCTTTAGCCATGTTAAAAAAAAAACATCTGGTCAATTTGGTTGATGCCATTGCTCAAGCTGCCAATTCTATTTTAAAGGAAACTGCTAGCCCCACCTGGATCATTAACAACCCCATATTTCCAAATGGCCAGACTTACGTCCTTTCCTCTTTTGCACAGAAAGTTTAGTGGACCTGGCAGAAAATTTAATATGCAACTCTAAAATAGCTAGACAGATCTATTATCTCAGACCTCTGTTTATCCACCTAGGAAAAAGGCAACAAAGATAAGAAAATATGTTGGTAAAACTCACTCCTTCACTGCTGATACTTAGGATCAAAACAAGGAAAAGAACAGCAACCTAAGGAACAGGCTTTCTTCATGTTCATATAGTTCTAAATATTATATCACCTTTTACTGCTTTAATCCTATGCCAACTGATGCAGACCATCCAAATAATAAGCCTCCTCTTTTGTTCAGTGTGTGGATTACATCATGAGGGAGTTCTGAATAGTAGACTGGGAACAATGTGTGTGTGTGTGTGTGTGTGTGTGTGTGTGTGTGTGTGTGTGTGTGTGTACATCCACACAAACACATTCTTCATATGTTATTTAGAAAGAAATTAGGAAAACAAATCCTGTCACAATAGCCACAAATAATATAAAATATCTTGGTGTGACTCTAAGCAAACAAGTGTAAGATCTGTATGATAAAAACTTCAAGTCTCTCAGAAACAAATTGAAGAAGATCTCAGAAAATGGAGAGATCTCCCAAACTCAAAGACTGGCAAAATTAACATAGTAAAAATGGTCATTCTACTGAAGGCAATCTACAGATTCAATGCAATCCCCATCCTAACCCTAACACAATTCTTCAAAGACATGGAAAGAACAATTCAAATTCATCTGAAACAGCAAAAACCCCCCAAAAACAAACAAACAAACAAACAAAACAGAATAGCAAAAGCAATTCTTAACAATAAAAAAACTGCTGGGGGAATCATCATCCCTGACCTCAAGCTATACTACAGAACAATAGTGGTAAAAACTGCATGGTATTGGTACAGAGACAGACATGTTGATCAACTGAATAGAATTGAAGACCCAGAAATAAAACCACACACTTACGGACACTTGATCTTTGACAAAGAAGCCAAAAATATACAATGGAAAAAAAGAAAGCATCTTCAATAAATAATGCTGGTCTAACTATATGTAGAAAAATGAAAATAGACCCATATTTGTCACCTTGCACAAAGCTCAAGTCCAAGTGGATCAAGGACCTCAATGTAAAACCAGATACACTGAGAATATAGAGAAAGTGGGAAAGAGCCTTGAACTCATGGACACAGGGGGAAATTTCCTAAACAGAACTCCAGTGGCTCATGCTCTAAGATCAAGAGTTGATAAATGGGACCTCATGAAACTAGAAAGCTTTTCTAAGGCAAAGAACACTGTCAAAAGGACAAATCAGCAACCTACAGACTTGGAAAAAAATCTGCATTAACCCCACATCTAATAGAGGGCTACTATCCTAAAATATATAAAGAACTCAAGAAGCTAACCACCAAAAAATGAAACAACCCAATCAAAAAATGGAGCATAGAACTAAACAGAGAATTCACCACAGAGGAATCTTGAATGGATGAGAAGCACTTAAAGAAATGTTCAGAGCCCTAGTGATCAGAGAAATGCAAATCAAAATGACCCTGAGATTCCACCTTAAACCAATCAGAATGGCTAAGATAAAAACCTCAGGTGACAGCAGATGTTGGCGAGGATGTTGGGAAAGAGGAACACCATTGCTGGTGGGATTGCAAACTGGTACAACCGCTCTGGAAATTAATCTGGAGATTCCTCAGAAAAGTGTAAATAGATCTACCTGAAGACCTAGCTATACCACTCTTGGGCAAATACCCAAAAGACACCCACCCTACCACAGGGGCATGTGCTCCACTATATTCATCGCAGTCCTGTTTGTGATAGCCAGAAGCTGGGAAATACACAGATGCCCCACAACAGAAGAATGGATACAGAAAATGTGGTTCATTTACACAATAGAATACTACTCAGCCATTATGAGTCAGGACATCCTGAGTTTTGCAGGCAAATGAATGGAACTAGAAAATATCATCCTGAGTGAGGTAACTCAGACTCAAAAAGACATGCACAGTATGTACTCACTAATAAGTGGATACTAGCCCAAAAAAGTACCGAATGCCTAGAATACAATCCACAGAACTCAAAAAGGTTTACAAGCCAAGAAGCCCAAGTGAGGATGCTTCAATCCCACCTGGGAAGGAGAAGAAAGCAAGCACAGGAGGGGTTAGGGAGGGAGGGATCCAGGTGTGAAAGTGCACGGGGAGGAAAAGAGGGAAACATGATCAGGTTTGGGTGAGGGGAATCGGACTGAAGCCCTGAGGCCAGCAGAAAGAATGGAAACAGGCAACCTTGGGAGGTATGAGGTTGGGGGTACCCTCTAGAATGTACCAGTGACCTTGGAGGTAAGGGACTCTCAGGACTCAAAGGGAGGGACCTTAGATGAAATGCCCTATAGTGGGGAGAGGGAACTTGTAGAACCCAACTCCAGCAGAAAGACAGGACATCAAGTGAGGGAGGGGGTTGCCATCCCACAGTCAAAACATCTGACCCAGAATTGTTGCTGTCTGAAAGAACTGCAGTGACAAAAATGGAGAAGAGTCTGAGGAAATGAAGGTCCAGTGACAGGCCCAAATGGGATCCAGCTCAAGGGGAGTCCCCAAGGCCTCACACTATTACTGAGGCTATAGTGTGCCCATAAAAAAGGACTTAGCAACAAGGAGCTAAAAGAGTCAGATGCAGATATTTATATCCAACCAATGGATGGAAGCTGCTGACCCCTGTGGTTGAATTAAGGAAAAGCTGGAAGAAGCTGAGGAGGAGGATGACACTGTAGGAAGATTAGCAGTCTCAACTAACCCGGATCCCCAAGATCTCTCAGACACTGAGCCACCAACCAGGCAGCATACACCAGCTGATATGAGACCCCTAACACATATACAGCAGAGGACTGCCGGGTCTGGGTTCAGTCAGGGAAGATGTACCTAACCCTCAAGAGACTGGAGGCCCCAGGGAGTGAGGAGGTCTGATGGGTTTGGGAGTGACTGGAGATGGGGCGGGGGGAGTATGGGGTGTTGAACAGTCATAATAAGGTGGACCAGGAGGGTGATAAAATCTGGACTATAAAAAAAAGATTAAATAAAATTAGAAACAACAACAGAAAAAAAAACACTAAATTTGAAAGTACAAGGATGTTCATGTCAATTTCATATCTCATCATGTTATTTCTCATAGTATTATAGACAATAAAGATAGTGAATGATATAGGATAATGGTTATCACTGAGAGTAATAGATGTATTTTTACTATTTTAGTAAAATAGTAAATTAAAAATTAAAATGTCTATCTGAGTTATATTTTCTTGTTTTATAAATGGTGATGCTGTAGTTGAGTGAGGCCTACTGACTGGGGCAAGAGAGAATTTACAATCGGGATGGGATTCCAGCCAATACCATGAAACTTATGAGTGGGAAAAATTAACCGCTATATTAGAATGCTCATGAAAACAGATCTGAATGCACAAATTATAATATCAAGAAATACTATCAATACTATCATGAATTATTTCATTTTAGTTGCAAACACCATTATAAGGTTCCATATGCTATCAAATGCAATTGATTACTTAGAATTCTAACATATTATAAATTCATTTATTATACGGCTATATGCTTAGGTTCTGAAAGGTTTCTTCACATTGTTCCATTAATCAGTCCAGGTCATGTTCTGTTTATCTGGTTGTTACTTCTAAATTTTAAAACATTTTGGTTTATGGTTATATCTTCTGTAAATAGCCCTGTCTATAAAGTCCTTCAGGCACATTCTTAGATGCACTACGTAAATAGTTGTATTATCAAAGTCTTCTTTTCTTTCATGTTTATACTTCTCAAAATAAACAAAATAAACTTGATTATTTCTCACATCTGTTTTTGTCTAAACAGAGGTCTTTATAGGAAGTTTCACAACTCCCAGTAGACATGCAAAATATTAATGTGACATCCTCAAGCAATATTGTTCAATATTTTAGGAAACAAATTGTTCCAATTTAATATAACTTTAAAAAGTACCATTTTCATCAGTATGTGCAGCTATTTCTGTGGTTTGGTATGCTGACGTGTCCATAAAAAAAAGACATATTTTAAAACTTCTATTACAGAGTTGCTATTTACAGGCAAATATCAAGGCCTTTCGATGTTCACATGTTACAGGGTCCTTGAAAGCAATGGGTTGGTAATGCATGACAAATTAGCTCTCCATGAGCTGTGTTTCAAGACCAAAGCAAAACAGAATAAAACTGTGGTAGCTGGAAGAAAACTGAGCTTGACAGATGAGTGCTTCAGAAACCTGGGCAACTTTTATAAATCACAGGCATCAATTTCTCATGTTCAAAATGAGGGATATGAAAGGACTTTATGTGATATTTACAAGGATCAAATGAGTTAAAACATGTAAAACACAAAAGAACACTGTGTAGCAAACACTCCTTAATTTAGTTTGTTTTCATAATATTTACTCTTTAGAATATAAAGGTATTAGATGTCTCTCTTCCTACACGCAGTTTCAAACTACCAAAAGTAAATGCAGCCAATACAAGAGTAATTGACTTTTGCTTCAAAATGTGTTTTCTAACTTCAATGTAAGAAAAAGTATAGGGCTCTGCCATCTATCAGGCAGTATCCTCTCCTGGGTGAACTCACCTGAACTCCAAATTATTCTTAGAAATTAGTCTTTGATAAATCATCAAACTTATTTACATGGCTTCTTGGAAGCTGACTTCAGGTTCAAACCCATCTTTCAGATGATTAGACTCTACAGTGATTCTTTCCTTCTTGTTGGCTCTAGAGGTTTGGGGACATTGCAGGCATAAGTTTCTTTTATTTTCATGTTTAGAACACATTTTTATAAGGCAGAGTGCTGCTGTGTTTCATAAAAGGAGGAAATAAAATTTTACCATTCCATTATGAATAAACAAAATATTTAAAGAAATTCATGTCTTGTTTGCAGTTTCTCAACCAAGATCATAAAGATATAACTATCATCACGAATTGAGACTTGGAAATTTCACTTGGAGGTCATAAATCTTGCCTATAGATTCCCCTCAAAGAAAATAGAGATGACAAAAGCAATAGAGGATAAAACTCAAGGAAATTTTAGGATAGGACTAACTAAGGAAAAGTAAGTCCCAAATATACCACTAGACACTCAATTTTTATTGCTTCTCTCTCTCTCCCTCTCTCTCTCTCTCTCTCTCACTCTCTCTCTCTCTCTCTCTCTCTCTCTCTCTCACACACACACACACACACACACACACACAGGGAGTGTCAACATGTAGATCATGAGACTATAATATTTTCCCTTCTTAGAACAGAGACTATCTACAGTGGCCTTGCCTATAAAATGTCACTTCCATGTTAGAAATTGTTACTTCTTAATGAAACACTTTGTCTAATCGGTGACTGTGATTCATTATGTGACCCCCTTTGGAGCCTGAGCAGGCCCATACACAGACTCTTGGCTCTGAGAAAACAGTGGAATGGAAAAGGTTGAAATTTTCTAGTTTTGATCATCGAATCCCTTTCTCTTGGTATACCTACTAGCTTCCTGTGGGACCTGTATTCCAATATGCATAATCTGGGAGACAGTCTTCTGCATCATTCTTATTCAGCAATGTACCAGTCATTTCCCTTTGGTAGTTTACTGGATTAATTTGACAAATGTCACTTTATTATTCCCAATTCAATGAGATAGTGCTTTTCATACATATATATATATATATATATATATATATATATATATATATATATATATATATATTCTTACTCAAACAATCCACTAGCTCATCAGAAGCAAAGGAGAAAACATAATGGTCCTCACTTTTACCCCTCAAAAGTCACAGTGTTCTATCCCCTATAGTTTATGGTGTGGGTGTATAGATAGATAGATAGATAGATAGATACCATTTCCCAAAAGTCATAAAACCACGGCTTCTGCTCTCTGTAGAGACAACCCAATAGTATCCAGAAGCAACATTTCCTCTCAGTAACGGACCTTTCCATGCTCAGTCAGTCATAGGCAAGGTTCCCCTTTGCCAGGGTGAGATGCTCTGGGGAGTGTTTGCAGGTCCTACAAATAAGCCAGCATCACGGCTGTTCAGAGAAAGTGACGCCTTCATAGTATGTGAGCTGGGGTGGAAGTGGGCATAAAGTAGCAAACTCTGGAGAACACTAAGCTTAAGGCATATTCCATAAGCTTCTTGTGTTCTCTAGGAAGCTGTATATCTCTGAGAGCCCTGCAGCTGATGTTTCCCGTGGGAAACCAAGCCCCTCAGGCCTGGCTAAGACTTGATGGAATGGTGAAAGCAAGGCCAACTTTCCAGATAATCAAAGTTAATCCTTCCACAACCCTTCTAAGGAGATAAGATATTCAGGCACCTGATTTAACTGCAGGAATCCCCATAGGTATAAGATGAAAGACAACTGATGTTCCTTGAACCTATCTACAAACCACTTAATATTTAGCCATTCAAAACTGCAGGTTATAGAACACGGTGACCTTTGAGGGGTAAAAGAGAGGACCATATTGTTCTCTCCTCAGCTCTGCCTCTGAGGAACTAATGGATTGTTTGAGTAAGAGAAGATGTATGAATTTCTCAAAGCTAAAATGCCAAGAAAAGTATTTTTTTCATCAGCATCAGGTAGATTGGGACTACAGGTGGAGGAAAATCTAGATCTAAGAGTGGTTTTGGTCTAAAACTGGAAGGAAGTAATACAAACATAAGAAAGGAGACTAAAGATTCCCAGGTGAGGACAAGTTTAAAGGGAAATTTAAGTATAAATCTTGCATTACATGTTAAAGTGTATGATCTATTTCTTCAAGAAGGAACCAAGGAAGTCTCACATGCCTAATTCTAACTTATTTCTTGCAAAGCCACAACCACTTTGTTTTAGATTATAGCCAGGTACATGCTATAAATCACATGCCATATTTTCTCATGTAAACTCTCTCATCCATACCATCTCATGATTCACAATGACTTTCCCACTCTGCATCATGTGGACCACATTCCATGTTTTATATGACTCTATAATTCCAAAAGTGTGACCATGAATACAAGAAGGTCATGTCATATCTATAGCCAAATTTGGAGACTGTTGCACCCTCCTTTCTCCCCAGAGGCTGTTGTCTACCAGTCTGAGAGAAGAAACGGAGTAGAAGTGGAGAAGCAAAACGCAGGGTTCAAATGACCCTGAGTTATGGATGGAGTGAGATCCATGGACTAATATGGGATGAGTCTACTTAATTCTTTCCGGGATCGGGTACATAAGGGCTTTTTTAAGGGTATGGGTAAAAAGAGCTAATTGGTCATGGCATCTAGCAAACAGGAAGAGCTGATTGGTTATAGAATAGGACCTAATTATCATACAGGTGGGAAGCCACAGTGACACATATGTACTGAGTTACACAGTCTTGCAGAGAGCACTATATAAAGTCAGATTTTTCAGACAATGCCAGAGAAGGCCAACCAGCTGTGTTCAGGGACACTCTCAAGACAAAGACAGGAAAGCCCCACTGAAAAAAGATTCTCTCATTTTGGGCCAAGCTCAGAAAGCCCTCACGGGGGACTGCTAATTTAATAGCAAAGATCCCCAACAGGAGAGTACTTAAGCACATGCTAGTTATCAGGTCGGCCTCAACAGCTTTCTGTCTATTTCTCAGGGGATCTCAAAGGAAGTGTTTATATGTACCTTGTAGATTATTTTCCCTTCACTTTCTTTTTTTTATATTGGTCATTTTATTTACTTACGTTTCTTTTTTTTATTTTTTATTTTTTTATTTTTTGATACTTTATTTACATTTCCAATGTTTCCCCCTTTCTAGGGCTCTTCTTGGGAAACCCCATATTCCGTCCTCCTCCCGCCCCTCTATGAGGGTATTCCAGCTCCCACCCACCTGCCCACCCACTCCCGTATTCCCACCTTTACATTCCCCTTTACTGGGGCTTCTAACACCCTCAGGCCCAAGGGCCTCTCCTCCCCCTGATGGTCAAAAAGGCCCTCTGCCACATATGTGGTCTCAGCCATGGGTCCCTCGATGTATTTTCTTTGATTGGTGGTCCAGCCTCTAGGAGGACCAGGGGTGGGGGTCAGGCCAGTTGACACTGTTGCTCCCTCCATGGGGCTGCAAACTCCCTAAGCTCCTTCAGTCCCTTCTCCAACTCCTCCATCTGGGACCTCACTCTGAGTCCAGCAGTTAGTGTAAAGTGAAACTTGGGTATTCCGAACTTTTGGGCTAATATCCACTTATCAGTGAGGACATACCATGTTCATTCCTTTGTGACTGAGTTACCTCCTCACTCAGGATGATATTTTCAAGTGTCATCCATTTGCCTGCAAATTTCATTAAATCATTGTTTTTAATAGCTGAGTAGTACTCCATTGTGTAAATGTACCACATTTTCTGTATCCTTTCCTCTGATGAGGGACATCTGGGTTGTTTCCAGCTTCTAGCTATTATAAATATGGCTGCTATGAACATAGTGGAGCATGTGTCTTTATTACATGCTGGAGCATCTTTTGGGTCTATGCCCAGGAGAGGTATAGCTGGGTCCTCAGATAGTATTATATGCATTTTTCTGAGGGTCCACCAAACTGATTTCCAGAGTGGTTGTACCAGCTTGCAATACCACCAAAAATGGAGGAGTGTTCCTCTTTCTCCACATCCTCACCAGCATCTGCTGTCACCTGAGGTTTTGATCTTAGCCATTCTGACTGGTGTGAGGTGGAACTCAAACTTGTTTTGATTTGCATTTCCCTGATGACTAAGGATGTTGAACATTTCTTTAGGTGCTTCTCAGCCCTACAGATTTCCTCAGTTGAGAATTCTCTGTTTAGCTCTGTTCCTCATTTTTTGATAGGATTATTTGGTTTTCTGGAATCTAACTTCTTGAGTTCTTTGTATATATTGGATATTAGCCCTCTATCGGACTTAGAATTGGTTAGAATCTTTCCCCAATCTGTTGGTTGCGGTTTTGTCCTATTGACAGTGTTCTTTGTTTTACAGAAGCTTTGCAATTTCATGAGGTCCTATTTGTCGATTCTCGGTCTTCGAACATATGCCATCAGTGTTCTGTTCAGGAACTTTTCCCCTGTACCCAGGTGTTTGAGACTTTTCCCCCACTTTGTCTTCTATTAGATGCAGTGTATCTGGTTTTATGTGGAGGTTGTTGATCCACTTGGACTTGAGGTTTGTACAGGGAGATAGGAATGGATCACTTCTCATTCTTCTACATGTTGACTACCAGTTGAACTAGCACCATTTGTTGAAAATGCTGCCTTTTTTCCACTGGGTGGTTTTAGCTCCTTTGTCGAAAATCAAGTGACCATAAGTGTGTGGGTTCATTTCTGGGTCCTCAATTCTATTCCATTGATCTACTTGCCTGTCACTGTACCAATACCATGCAGTTTTTATCACTACTGCTCTGTAGTACAGCTTGAGATCAGGAATGCTGATTCCCCAGAACTTCTTTTGTTGTTGAGAATAGCTTTTGCTATCCTGGGTTTTTTGTTGTTCCAAATGAATTTGAGAATTGCTCTTTCTAAGTCTATGAAGAATTGAGTTGGAATTTTGATGGGGATTGCATTGAATGTGTAGATTGCTTTTGGCAGAATGGACATTTTTACTATATTAATACTGCCAATCCATGAGCATGGCAGATCTTTCCACCTTCTGAGG
>CM052700.1:35206138-35223638 GCA_028551405.1 Uromys caudimaculatus
TTGCCAACTTATTCAAAAGTGAGCCAAACCCTTAGCCTAGGATACATTTTTAATTTTGTTTTGTTTAATAATGCATTTATTCATTGTACATCCCAATATCATCCCCCTCTTTCCTCTAAGTCCCCCTGCAGCCCCTCCCACATTATCCCTACCCCTTCTCCTATAAATCAGGGGGAGAACCCCTGAGTTCTTCCCCCACCACCTCGCCCCCCTACCTCCAATCCCGGGACATCAGTCACTACAGGACTAGGTGTATCCTCTCTCACAGAGGCCCGAGAAGGCAGCCCAGTTAGGGGAACAGGAGGGATCCACAGGCAGGCAACAAATTCAGAGACAGTCTTGCTCCAGTTGTTGGGGAACCTGCATGAAGACCAAGCTGCACATCTGCTATTTATGTATGTGGGGGGCTAGGTCCAGTCCATGTTTGCTCTTTGGTTGGTTGGTCAGTCAGTCTCTCTGAGCTCACAATGGTCAATTTGACTATGTTGGTCCACCTGTGGAGAGGGACAGGGAAGAATCTAAGCTGATACTTCAGTCTTCTAGATCAGTAGTCTCAATCTTCCTAATTCTGTGATTCTTTAACAGAGTTCTTCATGTGGTGACTCCCAACTTTACATTTATTTTGTTTCCACTTCTTAATAGTAGCCATCTTTCTACTGATATCAATTATAATGTAAATATCTGATATGCAGGGTATCTGATATGCAACCCTTGTGAAACATTCATTCAATCCACAAAAAAGTCGTGATCCATAGGTTCAGAACTGCTGTCCTAGATTTATCTTTTTTTTAAAAAAAAATTTGTTTTGTCTGTTCTGTTTTTAAATTCATTATTTTAATGTTCCATCTTTGCAATGTATATGTTTGTGTTATAAGTCAATCATTAGCCTTACATAACCTGTACATACTATGCCCTGTATGTTGTACTTTTTCTCAAAAATCCAGTTTATCCTGGCTTTTACTTTATTTTGTCCTCTTTTCAATTAAAAGTGAGGTTCAAAGATCTTTTCAAATCTATGAGTTTATTATAGTTTTCATCAAATACAGAACAACATGGGCCATCATTTCTAAAACTATTATTTTTCTACTGATCCTCTGTTCTACTGATCATGGTTTCATGATAGATCATTTTGACCTTTATCTAAATAGGTAATTTCATTGTACCTAAAACCTCAATGTCTCATGTTCAGTGTCTAACCAGCAGTAATTAATCCAGTGCAGTTTTCACCAAGAAAGATGCTCGGTATTTGCGGAATTTCCTTTCCTTTATTTTTTTTCTTTATTTAACATTGAAAATAGATTTTTTAAATTCAATACATTCTGATTTTACAGTTTATCATCCCAACTTCTTCCAGATTGTTCCCATGATGCCATCCATGAAAATTTATACTTTTCTGACACTCATTAGAATATAATACTATTATAATTAATGATATTTAATTTATAGTAGTAAACTAGTAAACATATAATTTAGTAAAATTAATAATTTAATAAGTAGTAAATAAAAGGATAATAATTTAATAAATAGTAAATAAACAATAATAAAATAAGATGCCCCAAGGCCTGACACTATTACTGATGCTATGCTGTGCTTACAAACAGGGGCCTATCATGACTGCCCTCTGAAAGGCCCAACAAACAGCTAAAGGAGTCAGATGCAGATATTTATACCCAACCAATGGACAGAAGCTGGTGACCCCTGTAGTTGAATTATGGAAAAGCTGGAAGAAGCTGAAGAGGAGGGCAACTCTATAGGAAAACCATCAGTCTCAACTAACCTGGAACCCCCAGGATATCTCAGACACTGAGCCACCAACTAGGTAGCATACACCTGCTGATATGAGACCCCCCATACATATACAGCAGAGGACTGCTCGGTCTGAACTCAGTCAGAAAAGATGCACCTAACTCTCAAGAGACTTGGGGCCCCAGGGAGTGGGTTGGTCTCGTGAGGTAAGGGTTGGGGGAGTGGGGATATCCTGTTGGAGATGGGGTAGGAGGTGTGGGATGTGGAACAGTCTGAGGGTGGACTAGGAGGGGGAGAAAGTCTGGACTGTAAAAAAAGATTAAGGAATGAATTTTTTAAAAAGATGAAATAAAAACAAACAAACCAAAATATCACAAAACAAACAAACAGAAAAAAGAAAAAACACAAGAAACACATATACATGCAGAGACTCATGCATTCACTCACACAGTTGTCCTATAAAAAAGAAAAACAAAACCGGTTTGAAACCATAAAAATGTCTATAAGGGAAAAAATAAAAATTAAAATGCCCAGACAAAGCGTTATGAAATAAAACAAACAAACAAACAGTCCAAAAATACCATTGAGTTCTTTTTGTGTTGAACATCTACTTCTAGGCATGGTCCATTTCCTATCTCAGTGCTAGTACCCCATCTGGATTAGGCCTGTATAGGCCCTATGCGTGCTGCTTCAGACTCTCTGACTTCATTTGTGCGTTGGCTCTGTTGTATCTTAAAGGCCTTGTTTTCTTGGTGTTTTTTATCCTCACTCTTAAAATCTTTATACCTCCTCCTCCAAAGAGCTTCCTGAACCCTGGGTGAAGGATTTGATGATCCTATTTAGCACTTACTGTTCCAAGATCTCTCACTCTCTGCATATTGTCTGGCTATGTGTCTCTGTATGTGTTTCCATCTGCTGTAGGAGGAAGCTTCTCTGGCAATTTTCTGAGCAAGACACTGATCTGTGAACATATCAGAATGTCATTAGGAGTCATTCTATCATTTTATTGCTTTAGCAGAACATTAGTATCTGGTCCTCCCCTAGGTCTATAACTTTTCTAATCTCAGGTTATGGGACAGCCAGGCAGTGTGAAGCATGAATTTCATTTATGGAGGGTGCCATCACATAGAGGTTGGTTACTTCCACAACATTTATGCCACCATTGCACTATCCTGAAGGCAGGTCACAACTGTAGATCATAAGGTTTTGAGCTGGGTCAGTCACTGTTTACTTTCTACTCTGGTGGCATATAGAGTATTTTCCAGTACCATGAACATTACTTATTAGGATTGAAAGCTCTTGTCTTCAGCAATCAGTTTATGGAGAGCAACCAATATCCTCGCAATAGCCTGGGTTGTTTGGGGGGGGGTGAGTGTTCTTTGGGATCCATGTGTGCAATAACTCAATTAGATGTAATTTATTCAAATGATATCTAGCTGTGACTTTTCTGCCCTGTTATTTGGTGGTTCTATTTAGATGTCTTTCATATATATACATATACAGATTTTGAGAAGTTTCTAGTGTAGTAGGTTTTTATCATCATCCAACTTTTAGCTGTTCCTCTCCTTATTCCCCCACTACCCCCTATTTCCTCTCCCTCCTTGTTTGATCCTCCCATTCTAGTCCTGATCCTCATCCCCATCTATCTATCCTTTCTATGTCTTCTTCCTATGAAAACCCTTCCCTTCTATCTAGTCCATTATTCTAGATTTATTTTATATCTAACCTTTGTAGTTATAGGAATTGTAACCTGCTTCTTAAAGACTTAACAATTAGCATTCACAATTGAGTTAATGCATGCCATGTTTGTCTTTTTGAATATGAGATACATCGCTCAGGATGATCCTTTTCCAGTACCATTCATTTCCTATAAACTTCATGTATTGAATTTGTCTACCAGCTGAGAAATATTTCATTGTGTAAATGTGCAACATTTTTTTAAATCCAGACATTGGTTGATGGGCATCTAGTCTGTTTCTAGTTTCTGGCTATTATGAACATAGTTGAGTAAGTGTCCCTGTAGTAGGATACAGAGTCCTTGTTGTGCGAGACTGGCATAGCTAGATTGTTAGGTACGTCTATTCACACCTTCTCAAGGAGCCAGAACAATGATTCCCATAGTGGCTGTGACGTTTTCACTCCTACAAGCAATGAATGAATGTACCCTTTATTACATATCTTGGCCAATATAAGCTGTCATTTCTTTTATTGATCTTGGTCATTCTGGTTTGTATAAAATAAATTAAATCTCAAAGTAGTTTTGATCTGTATTATTTTGATGACTAAGGATGTTGAACATTTCAAATATTTTGTAGCCATTTGTGTTTTGAGAACTCATTCAAAATTTGTACCCCATTTTTCAATTGGAATATTTGTTTTCTTGGTGTCTTTAAAATCATTACACATAGTTTTATTTTCTGTTTACAAACAGGAAAGTGTATTGTGCGTGTGTGTGTGTGTGTGTGTGTGTGTGTGTGTGTGTGTGTGTGTATGTGTGTGTGTGTGTGTGAGAGAGAGAGAGAGACAGACAGACAGACAGACAGACAGACAGACAGACAGACAGTGGAATTCAGAGGACAACATAAGGGAGTCATATCTTTTCTTATACTATGTGAGTCTCAGGATGGAATTGAGGTCATTGGGCTTCACAGCAAGTACTTTTACTCAGTGAGCCATTTTGCCCACACATGTTATACTAGCAATCATAAATTATGTTATTATTTGGCATTATTATTATATGTTTTTTCTAGGGACACATTTCTATTGCTTGCTTTTAGTTACTTAAATATGAGCAGTGTTTACTCACATATATGAGTAGCCTGGAAATCATGATTAGATACTATATTTTTTAAACTTTTTATTGATATTTGGGAATTTCATATCATATTCCCCAGTCTCACTCATCTGACTGTCCCTCCATATCTGTTCTCTGCCCTTGCAATCTCTTCAAGAACAGAAAACAGACAAACAAATACACAGACAGACAAACAGCTTTTCTTGCAAACAATCATTACAATGAATTATTGGTTTGGTTTGTGGCCTCCGGCTTCTGTTACACTACCAATCTTGGATCCTCACTGGGATTCCTCTTGGATGGATATCTTTTTGTTGCCCTGTGACATAGAGATCTTGCAGCTTTAGTTCTGGAGAACCAGCCCATTCACATGTGCCAGCAGTTCATAGATGGGGCAGACACTGGGCTGGAACAACTCAAAGCCTTGGATCTGGGCCTGGATAGTAGCTGAGTTGGCCAGCCTAACACCTCTCCTGTGCTCACAATATCAGGACTAATTCTCACTCACCCATCCTATCTGTGCCACCCCTTCCACAATGCCTAGATAAGAAGCAGGTACAGTTCTCCTGTGCTCATGCCCTCAGGGATAGCACACCAGTACCCCCACCACTGGGGACAACTCCATTGTGCTTCTCTAGTGAGATGTTGGACCCATTCTCCAGCTATCTTGAATGCTGCAGCCAGAGAATGCTGGGGCTAGCTCTCTTGTACTCATATCCTCATGGCCAGCTCTCTCTCCTTCCCAGGTGAGAGCTGGTGCCAATGCCTCAGCAGGTAAGGGGTCAGGCCAACTCAAAACAGCCTAAGGCATCAACATGACCCTAGGCAGCAACCAGACCAGGGACATAGGCATGGCCTTTGGTGTTAGCATTTCCAACTCTCTTCATTGTGCTCACAGCATTCTGTTCTACTTCTTTCTCATTCTCTTCCATCTCTCCACTGTGTACTAGATCAACTTAGTGGTATGGGGTTAGGGGCTGGGGGAGGGGTTGTCTTCTGTGTGGCACCAGGCAAGGGCCATTTTGGCCATGCTCCAACCTGCCCCTGTGGCACTGGGCAGGGGTCGTCATATGTTTTAATATTTTAAATTTTGTTTGACTTCATTCTATTTCTTTAAAAGTTATTGGATTTGTTTTTCTCTCAACAAGATGATTTTAAACACAATTATGCTATTACTTTTATATTTAGTTAAAAGAGAAGCTTCTTTTCTTTCTTGGACAGATTTAGCTTAGGCTGCTAGACAATGTCTTATCTAAAGGAAATTATTTTTTATGATTGAATCAACTTCTGTAAAATGGGCCGAAGTTTCAGTTCACAAATACATCCTGTGAATAAAGCATTCAAGGAATGCTCATAACCATGAGTTAATGCTAACATGACTAATATAAGTATTGTCCACACTCATTGCTGTAAGTTAAAGTGCAGGCACAAAAGCACATGGTCATTCAATAGATTGGGTGTACAGCTCAGTGGCAAAACATTTTCACAGCTTATACAATGTTCTTGATTCAATCTACATCTTGAGAGATAAGGAAACCAAGATGTGTGTGTGTGTGTGTGTGTGTGTGTGTGTGTGTGTGTGTGTGTGTGTGAGAGAGAGAGAGAGAGAGAGAGAGAGAGAGAGAGAGAGAGAGAGAGAGAGAGAAAGATGACCCAGAGTTTTCTGATTAGAAAATCAGTTCATCTGTACTTTACTAGCAATCAGACCATAGACTTTGACAGCTTCCTCATGGCAAAGCAGGAAGGTTACTATAGTAGATATATACATACGATGTCACTACAGCAAATGTCAGGAAAGAAAGCAGTTGGCAAATCATGCAAAACTGTAGGAAGTAGCTGTAAAATATGGGTAAATCCATTCAAAAAAATCATGGTTTAAGTGTGTACTTAACTGAGAGAACAGGGAAACTCCCATTTTATGACCTAATTAAGTGGAGGACCGTGTTCAAGGACTGAGTATTCAGATAGAGAGATAAATTTTAGTCTTTCCTGTGTGGAACAATCACTACTCACTTCCTGTGTCCAATCATTTCATATCACAAACACAGTGCAAATGTGTAAATAATTAATTCCTGTTCTAAAATAACAATTCTGCAAAGAACAACACTGTATATCAGTAGTGTTATAAATAATATTACATAAATGGAACAATTGCTACATTCTAATTAAGCCACATAATTAGATTTTACTGAGGAAGTGGAAGCTCTCTCATGTAGTCATTAGTCAGGAACTGTCTCAACTGTATCACGTCATTGCTAATGACAGAGTGGCACCACAAGGAACTTCCCAGGATCAGTTTGCTAAACATTGCAACATCTACAGCGCTGAATGTTAATACTGCTCTGCAGACACACTAGGAACCACAGTTAAAAATTAAAACTCACTGTGCTTTTCTTTGTGTAAAATTTACACTAGATTTTAGACATGTTTTATTTCTGGTTTCTTGTGAGGGTCTCTCTTTTGCTGTATCTGTGATTGTCTGTTTTCTGAGACTAATCCTTATTCATTCAAGAAACAGATAGAACTCTATTTTAATAAACTTAACACAACATGAAACAATGATACGGTTGTTTACTAGATAACTAAAAAGCAGAACAAAAACATTTTAATTCTCAGAAGAAAGTATGGTCCTAAGAGATGGGGAAACAAAAGGTAGAGATTAATAATTTTATAACTGGCTAAGCTTAGAGCACAGGTTTCTGGAACTCAGATGCTGACTGCTGAGAAGGGAACATCGCTTACCTTGGATAGATTTCTATGCACTCATAGGATGTGTCCTAACTAGTTGCAACCCAGATCCTCAGGATGACCTAGAGGCTAATGCTAAGAGACTACTAATGAGAGGGATGGAAAGAATTCACATGCTACAGCCTAAACAAATGCATGTTCTTACACATAATGGGTGATCTAAAAGATTGCATTTCACAGACCTGCTGTGAAGAAACAAGGTACAGTGGTACATGCTGTGGAATGTCAAGGCTGACAAAAACATATCTCAGCATATGTTAAATGATGTAAGCTTTGCTTAACATTATCAAGTGTCAAAAAGAAGGGAAAATATTTACTTTTAACAAACTTTTCTGTGTAAGTTTTAAAATTTCACACACAAACCATTATCTTAGAACACTGCTTTCTAGACTTTGACTAAAACCAGAAAAGAAGTGGACCTATGAGTGAGCAGGGCTACTGTTAAAGTGGACAGTGGGGGAAGGTGAACCAGCCTTTAGCAAAACTAAGCAAAGCCATGGGTCTACTTTCTTTCAAAGTATGGAACTCCATACTTCCAAAACGAAGATCCTTCTTTCCCTATCAACCTTGCTATTTCTCTGGCATCCCCAACATGGAACTAGATGGAAAGGCAAAAATGTGGCTTTCTTATTTCCAGCCCAGCCAACATAAAACAGAAGGCAGAAGAAAGAATTTGGAGCATAATAGCCAACATACCTCCTCAGCATTTTCATTTTCCTCTCAATTGAGAAGACCTTAAAGGCAGTGACATTTCTTATTCTTTTCTACTTCCTAAGTACCTACCCTGGTGTCAAATTTATAGTGGCATTCAATTTTTTCTCTTTCAGAGGGAATAGAAAGAGATATTAAAAAATGGGTGTTTGGAGGAAAGCTATATGAGAAAACATAAGAGAAGCTTTTATTGTGTGATGAATATTGTGGACTCTTCAGTCCTTCTTAGAAGGGGGAACAAAATACTAATGGGAGAAAATACAGAGACAAAGTGTGGAGCAGAGACTGAAGGAAAGGCCATCCAGAGACTGTCCCACTTGGGGATCCATCCCATATACAGTCACCAAACCTAGACACTACTGTGATATAACTGATATGGCTGTGTCCTGAGAGGCTCTGCTAGAGCCTGACAAATACAGAGGCAGATGATCTCAGCTAACCTTTGAACTGAGAACAGGGTCCCCAATGGAGGAGAAAGTACTGCAGGAGCTGAAGGAGTTTGTAACCCATAGGAAGAACAACAATATCAACCAACCAGACCTGACCCCCCCAAGAGCTCCCAGGAACTAAACCACCAACCAAAGAGTACACATGGAGGATCTCGTGACTCCAGCCCCATATATTGTGGAACATCAATGCGAGGAGAGGCCCTTGGTTCTGGGAAGGCTCGATGCCCCAGGGCAGAAGTGGGTAGGTAGGTGTGTGAGCACCCTCATAGAAACAGGGGGAGGGAGGATGGGGTAGGGGATTTCCAGAGGGGAAACCTGGAAATGGGCTAACATTTGAAATGAAAATAAATAAAAATATCCAATAAAATAATAAAAGAAAAGGAAGAAAAGAACTTGGTAATATTGGGAGATTGTTTTAAAAAAAAATGGTGACCATAAATAAGTATCTTTTGTGGAAGCTGTTGGCTCATTGTCTAATGAATGAATGTGCCCTAGGGTCCATGTTCCCTTCTCTCCACAAAGATGTCCTCCTAAGGTGGCATTTATCTCACCCCCTTCTACCTCTTAATGATATCTTTAACATCTTTGCTGGATCTTTCCTTTCCTAACCACTCCCCTGGATCTGTGTATGTCCCAAGTTGCAGATGTCACATTTATTCTTGTTCTCCTCCTATTCACAGGATATTATCAGTTATTACAGTATTTCAGTAAAAGCAAAGGGTCCACCTCAAACTCATCAGAGACCTTCTAGAAATATCTGTCAGAGAATTCGCTCAAATTTCAATGTATCTTTTCTTCCTCTAAGATTCTCATAGATATCAATCATACATTTCCAGCCAAAGTATTTCAATTTATATGATCAGTTTTACATAATTTAATATATATTTAAAAATTCATATAATATCAAATTTTATGATAAATGAACAAAATATATCTTCTACTAATGGGTTGTAAAAAAAAATTTGAAATTCAGTAGAATGCCTAAAAATACTAAGAACAAAAAAACTGAATGCTTTTTCATGCTGTAAAGTAACAAGTAGTATTAGTTCCATAATTACTAAAACATGTAGCATCTCTACAAGTACTCCATATTGTTACATTCTGGGATTATAAGAGCGTAAAAGAAAGAAGTGAAGTCCTGGGAAAAATGCATTTTTTTTTTATTATGTAGACAAGCAATATATATGAAAATGGCCCGAATCATCTAATGTGCTATGTGGCCAGCTTTCATTTTTTGTGAAAGGCTGGAGATGATCAGCCTCAACAGTAAAATGTCCATCCGTGGCAGGCTTGTTGCTCCTGGCCTGTTTTATAAAAGGGTATTGTGGTAGGATCACATGGAAAAACAGTTTATGTGGCTGCCATGTGACTTAGAGCAAAAGGAAGAGGCTGAAGTTTGGCCTACCATTGCTTTCAAGGCATACACTTAATGGGAAAAAGATCTCTATCCAATCTTACTTCTTAAAATGCTCTACTACCTACCAACACCACCAAGCTGGAAAAGAAGATATTGGAAGACATTGAAGATACAATGTGTCGAACATGTATTACAATTTGCACATGATTCAGACATTTCCTCTTTGAGCAAATATATCTTTTGTCTTTTTATCCTATAGAACTTAACAATCCTTTATCCTACAGGACTGAGCATCAAAATAGAAAATACTGTAAAGGCAATAAAATGTCAGAGCAGCAGCTCACTCCCTATTTGGGGATTTTGATTAAGTCTTTCAGTGTTTTACATGTGTATGTATATTTTAGGCTTCTTATTAAAAATCTATCTTCTGACCCAAGAGGTCTGGGGTATGGCTTGAACTGATGATCTTTAAAGTTCCTTTCATGGGCCACAAGCAGAGGGAAAAGCATCTAAACCCTGCACCTCACAGTGTATTCTTCTACCAGTGTCTTGCTAATGGCAGACTCCTTCCTGCAAAAGTGACTGGTCTCCTGCTGATGAAATTGGGGATATCTGGACCACTGTTGGAGTTTTTAATTCTTATTAATAAAAAATTTTAAGCATTGTGATATTGTCTATTGGTATCTGTAGATATAACTTAGGGGATACAGTGCCTACCATAGAAGCTGGAGGAACCTGATTTGACATCCTCAACATGGTATAAAAATAGCAAGTGCCTCATGTCCCTCTTCTGAGGAAGCAGACCCAGGAGGACTTTAGCAGTGTTGACTAGCCCAGATATTCTAGCAAAAAAGGCTGTGAGAAATGTTTCTTTTTCTCTCAGCAGTAGTTAGACAGACAATAACCCAACCTTTCTAAATCTCTCTTTTCCCTTCTGTAGGAATTATCCAATCTTATCAGAATGGTAAGATGAGCTCCCCTCAGTGAGATGGGACAGTCACCTCCCAGGCAGACATAAAAAGACAGAGACCATTCTTTGAGGGGGAGGGTATATTTGCCAACACAGTTTGGCCTGTGGGGGGGGGGGAACTCATGCAAACAAAAATTCATCTTGCCAAACCATTTTTATTGTGCTCATACTTTCCTTTGTGTAATGGGAATTATTTTTCTCCCAATTAGGGTATCTAAAGATTCAGTGAGAAATCATTTTAAAAACTAAGATGGAGAGTGACTGAGGAACACACTATCAACATCAGCATCTGGATTACACACACACACACACACACACACACACACACACACACACACCTACTTATTGAATTGTTTCCCAACATATCAATTAATGAATGGCTCAGAGAAACATCTTTGACCCATGGACTTATTGATACCCAGTAGATTTCCTTGTATATCCCACTAACTATATCCTATTTCCCTTGTAATGCCTATGTTCTGGTCATATCAAAGCAAAACTGTTCATCAAGGACAACTCAACCACTCAACACAGCTTCTCAGAGTTTCATCACTGCACACCACACAAAACCATAATTCATTCCTAGATAGCTTCTTCTATCCACAAAGCTGGGGTCATGAAGACAGCTACAATTTACCATTTGATCTTCATCAGCTCTTCTACTTTTCTTTCCCTGTGCTATTCAACATTTGACCTGGGTTACTTTCAATTCTGCAATCTTTTTAGGAAACATTATCTCAGTTCCAGGGAGATAGTTCAGTGGGTAAAGGCACCTTCTGCCAAACTAGGAAAACACGTGGTCAATTCCCAGACAGGATACATGATGGAAGAGATAACTGATTCCTAAAAAATTGAGCTTCAAACATCTTAAAGGTTGTCAAGAAAAACAGGGATTAAATTCTATCAGTTGTTAATTACATACTCAACATTTACATTCTTTTTTTTTTTTTTTCGACTTTTCTCTGCATTTATTTTATGCTGAATTTATTCCCGTGCCATGAGTTTTTGTTTCTTCTGGGATATCCTTTTCTTCTGTGCAACCTCCTCTTCTGGCTTTGGAACAATCTGTTCCTTCTCAGTGAGGATCATCTCAATGTGGCAGGGGGAGCTCATGTACTGGTAAATCTGGCCATGAGCTCTGTAGGCTGGATGGTGTATTTTAGGCACCTTGTTCACCTGGATGTGTTCAATGATGAGAGAATCTACATCTAAACCCTTAAGTTCAACATTACTCTGCATTTTTAAGCATGTGCAGCAAAAATTCAGCATAATTTTTTGGCCACTGTCCCTGTGTTCAGCCCCATTGTTTGGCTTGGGCACACTTACCGACTCCACCAGTTTACCGCCAGAATGACACACATTGCTTCTTTAAAGTGACATCCTTCAGATACTTGGTGGCTTTTCGGATATGCATACCCTTGATGGTCTGGACAGTTTCTGGTGTTCTTAAAGTGAACATGAAGGTCCGAACCTCTTGATTTGCAGGATCTTGTGGGGTTTTCTGGCTCAAGAGACTAGCAAACCATTTTCATAGGTCACCTCTGGCTGCTTACAGAAAAAGGAAACCCAACATTTACATTCTTGTCTGGTATGTGTCTTGATTTCCACTTTCAAATATAAAGAAGCTATACCATGAGTCAGTACGAAATCTAGTGAGGATGGAAACAATTCATTTGAGACCTAGATGGCTCATGTTCAATCCCATGAGATTCTTTACATAAAGTTCCTTTCTTTGGAGAAAAAAAGTACAAATGTATAGATTTGATTGAAAACAAATTAAGCTGAGCAGTGGTAGCCCACGCCTTTAATCCCAGCACTTGGGATTTCTGAGTTTGAGGCCAGCCTGGTCTACAGAGTGAGTTCCAGGACAGCCAGGGCTATATAGAGAAACCCTGTTTCAAAAAACCAAAAAAAAAAAAAAAAAGCAGAGAGAGAGAGAGAGAGAGAGAGAGAGAGAGAGAGAGAGAGAGAAAGAAAGAAAGAAAAAAGAAAACAAATTAGAAAAGAGAAATGTTTTGTACTGATCATGGTGGGAGCCTTTGAAGTTTGTGAAAGTGCACAGTACTTAAAATGTATTTTCAAAAGAAACTCATTTTACAACAAATTATACAAACATGTGAAAATTAAAGAATGATATTAAAATATAACAAGGAGGAAAAAATGAAAATCAAGTGAGGTACGGGAATGTCAGTCACCTGTCAAGACTTTGTAGAATGTACATTTGACAAAACCATTCAAAACATTCTTTCAAATGGAATGTACCATAATTTTGTGAATAGATTAGTAAAATAGAGCATACACTATGAATATACAATGATATATTGCTCAAAACAAGCAAACTAACAGGATCTTATTGAGTTGGGTAATTTAAGTTAGAAAGATAGAAAACAAAGCAGACCTTATTCTTCAACATTAAAGAAATGAATTAGTATTGAAAAAAGAAAAAGAGACCTTGAGTGTTAGTAGTGATTTAGGAAATCAAACAACAACCTGGGTTTAATTGTTTGCACCTTGAAAATTATCCAACAGAATGCGCCCTTATTTAAAAGAGAAGTGTCTCAGGGTTGCCTTAGGAAATGCCAACATATTTTCTTATCCACAAGAGACAGGATTGCTAAAGTCCTAGAATGCTAATTTCTCTAAAATTTCATTAACTAGAGAAAACCTTTTACTGTAGGAATCTGCAACTATAGGGATGTATTCACTATGCATTCCTAAACGATAATTAAATAGATTTTGAAATCCAAATCAGCCAGTGGCTTAAGACAAACATCACAAGTCCATGGGTTGCCATAATACAAGGGCTTAAGATAAGTAGGCACAATTGTCTGGGTGTGAGGAGGGAAGAATGGAACAAACTAAAGCACACAATTTTCTCATGTGTAGTAAACCTCAGCATTACACCACATTGACAATGTCAATGTGTGAGAATGAAAAGACCGTTTCTTCAAAAAGAATTCATCAGAATCTGCTGAGTAACATCTTACTGGTTTTTATTGATTCATCACAAATTTCTTTCTTTTAGCCAACTTCCAAGTATTGGAACCATTTGTGTGTCATGTTGTGTTTTAAAATCAGCTTCTGAAATATATAGTTTTGTATAATTGGTGGAAATTATTTTTCTTTGAAGTTGCAATTTAAATGGTGTGCATTGTCATAAATGTCAAAAATTTCCCTTCTATATTATAAATAAAATGTGTCTCTACTTTCTCACTTACTTTCAATGGTATCTACTGCATTTTGTGCTTTTCTTATTCACACATTTGCTTTCTTGAAAGAAACAAAATGGAGCAAGGTAGCCTCTAGTTTATAGGAAATCAGGCTGGAAACATACTTCAAGCAAGGACAGCCATGATGGGTCTTTCAGGGGATTGCAATTTATGCAAGTCTTGTTGAAGTTTCTGGTACTTGGTGAGAAGGTAATGGGTGCCGTTTCATTCATTTATTCTCTTGCTCATGAAAGAATCGCATCTAAGCTATTCTTATCTACTATTCTAAAAGCAAGAAGAAATTGCTCAATATTTACTTCTCATGAATGCTCTAGCTTTCTGATATCAAGTCTGTAGAAGATGGTCAAGACTAGGACTATCAGGAAGCAACTGGCACTGTGAATAAAAGGAAAATCACTCAGTATTGGAAGGGACAATCATAATTCTTATTTTAGAAAAACATAAATCTATAGAAACAGGAAAAAAGTGATTAATAAATATCTTCTTTTAAAAATTAATTGTGTTTAAGGTTTTATAGGTATGAACATATATGTGTGCACCATATGGCTGTTTGATGCTTGCACGGGCCAGAAGAAAGCACTGGAATTGAAGGATGATTTTAAGGTACCATGTGGGTACTGGGAACCAAATCTAGGTCCACTGTAAGAAGAGCAAGTATTCTTAACTGCTAAGCCATCTCTTCACACCCTCACTTAACAATGTGATAGACTGGTAGGAAGGTTGACTACTCTAGAGAAAGAGAGAAGAAATTAAATAAATCAACCCAAGAATAGTTCCAAAGATCAAGCAGAAGATGGTAAAGGGGCAAGAACAGAAGTTAGTCCTAGGCAGATTACACATGTAGCTGTTTTAAAAACCCTTTAAAGTATTTAGTATAAAAAACATCCGGATATATCATTCTGAAGAGATTTTCTAAAGTACCCCAAGGAGGTCCAAATGGAAATAGAAAGTTAACAATTTTTACTGTGTGTCTGTATGCTTCCATGTGTCATGTCTATATGCTCCTGTGCATGTGCAGGTGTGTGTGTGTGTGTGTGTCTGTGTGTCTGTGTGTCTGTGTGTCTGTGTGTGTGTCTGTGTGTGTGTGTATGTGTGTGTGTATCCATGTGCATATGTGTTGTTTGCCAAACAACAAACAGGCAGCAGCTTGGGAAAAGATACTTATAACCCACGCAAAACATCCTATCAAACTTACTGGTCTTAAGATTCATTTTTTTAAAAAGACTAATCATAAAATAGAAAGTAAACAAACACTCAATAAGCATTTCTCAGATGAAGCACTCTGTTCAGATAATAAATATCCAAAGAATATTAATCTCAGCAGTAATCAGAGAAATAGAGAAATTTAAACTTAACATTCCTCTCATTAGATTAGCAACCATTTAAGGATAAATTGTAGGAATAATAATCATGCAGGTTGTATCACACAAAATAAACTCTATAGTGAATGTCTTGGAAAACCTACTTTCATCTTTTGCTCTCTGTGTCACAAAGAAACGTTTCTGAAGATAGATAAGGAGACATACATGAAGATGCTTGTCTTATATGTATGCTTATAACATTATTGCAACAGCAAATTATAGTGGAAGTGTTACGATTTATTCAAGAAGGAGGGCTAACCCTATTATGGCCTGTCCATACAGTGAAAGATTAAAGAGAAAAAACTACCAAAAACAGAATTGATGTGTGCCAGTCTGCATGGTATGTCTATATTTTATGGAGTTTTATCAAAAGAAAATTGTATAATATTATATACTATATGCTGTCTGTTACGAATTATATGCCTGTTTTGTGAAAATATGTATTAGCTATAGATAAAAAGGTGACATTCCAACTCTGAGCGATAGAGAAAGGATTTTAAAAGGACAGCATGGTGGTACATGCCTATAATTCCACCAATCTATAGGCTGATCAGGAAGATGGCTGCTAAGGTGAAGCCAGCCGGAGACATGGAGAAAGTTTAAGACCACTCAGAGTTTTATAGCAAGATCCTGCATCAAAAAGAAAGTGAAGTACTTCAATATGAAAAAATAATTTTCTTCCTTAAAGGTTGTAAAAATCTTATCAAAATATAAGCCTCTTTTTGGTTACATTCAAATACAGATATACATTCTAAGCAGTTCAAGAAATCCTGGCAGGAATCTATGGGCCCAACAGTGTTCATTTCTGTGCTTCTCAGTGCTTTTTGTTGTGTCCAAAAGATTTCTCACTCACAGTGAAAATGAAAAGGGGAGGAGGAGAAATACAATGAAAAATAGAAGTAATATATAAAAAAAAAGAAAAAAGAAAGCAAAATAAAGAGAAGACCACTTAGAAACCAGAAGGAGCAAAATTAAGGGGAAGCAGAACCAGAAAAGATGGAACATAAACATAAATAATTTTAGTGACAGTGACAAAAGGTGGCAGATATATATTTCAGTCTTCTTATTTTTGTGTTGCTATTAAAATATTCCTTGACAATTTTAAACGTGTATATTTTGGGCAGTTTTACTTGGTGTTATCATTGTTTGCTCTTCTCCCATTCTGAGTCCCTTCATATTCCCAAAGAATCCAGACTCTCCTTTGTTTCTTTCTTTCCTTCTTTCTTTCTTTCTTTTTATTTATTTATTTTTTTTGTATTTTTGGATATTTACTTTATTTACATTTCAAAGGTTTTCCCCTTTCCAGGTCTCCCTTTTGGAAACCCTCTATCACATCCCCTCTCCCCCTGCCTCTATGAGAGTATTCCCCCCCCCCACCCACTCCGGTCTTCCCTCCCTAGCATTCCCCTATACTGGGCCATCTAACACCCTCAGGCCCAAGGGCCTCTCTCCCCATTGATGGCCAACAAGGCCCTCCTCTGCCACAAAAGGTGGCCAGCACCATGGGGCTCCATGTGTATTCTTTGGTTCATGGTCCAGCCTCCAGGAGCACCGGGGGGGGGGGGGGGGTCAGGCCAGTTGACACTGTTGCTCCCTCCCTGGGGCTGCAAACCCCCTCAGCTCCTTCAGTCCCATCTCCAACTCCTCCATCCGGGACCCTACACTCAGTCCAATGGTTGACTGCGAGCATCTGCCTCTATATTTGTCAGGCTCTGCCTGAGCCTCTGGGGAGATAGCTTATCATGCTTCCATCAGCAAGCACTTTCCAGCATCTACAAGAACATCCGAGTTTGGTGGTTATATATGGGATGTATCCTCACTATGTTCACAGCAGCCATATTTATAATAGCTAGACGCTGGAAATAACTCAGATGTCCCTCAACAGAAGAATGGATACAGAAAATATGGTATATTTACACAATGGGATACTACTCAGCTATTAAAAACAATGACTTCATGAAATCCACAGGCAAATGGATGGAACTTGAAAATATCATCCTGAGTGAGGTAACTCAGTCACAAAAGAACAAACATGGTATGTACTCACTTATAAGTGGATATTAGCCCAAAAGTTTGGAATACCAAAGATTCAATTCACAGACCATATGAAGCCTAAGAAGAAGGAAGACCAAAA
>CM052700.1:35228638-35255961 GCA_028551405.1 Uromys caudimaculatus
TTTTATTGGAATGTATCAATTCTGGTAAACATATGTTTGGTATTTTAGAATTTGTTATTATTATTTTTACTGTTATTATTTTTATTATTATATTATTTGCCTTAGTATAAGTGAGAAGAGCACTCTTCTTGTGTTATAAAGGTCATGTGCATCTATCCTTGATTTCTGCACAAATAATAAATGTAATAATACCAGAGGCACACTCCAAGAACAGAATAAAATAAGTATAAATAAATGAAGATTACAATACATGGAGGTTATACTTATCTTCTGAAAAAAATTCTGAGTTCTTATTCATCAGACTTGTAATAAAATTTTTTATTTCCTAGACTACATTTAAAGAACACCTACCCCTCCTCCTAATGTTATAACAAAAATCAAAGCATAATTCAACTATAGTTGACCCTGGGGAAACCAATAAGTTTACTGGGCATAATTATAGAGCATAGGTATGGAGGACACGGACAGAAGTGTGAGTGACTTGAAAGTAGCTGCACTGGAATCTCTTCAACCAATAAAGATGCTGGGTTGCCCATATACCCCGATATCATTCCCCAAGAACAGTAGAGTGCCTTTATGCAAAAGGCCTGGGATCCCATTCAGTACCATCATACAAGGTCACAATAAGAAATCATCAGTCTGAAACTAGAGAGAGACCTACTAAAATTTGGTCACATTTCCTCTCTGATTCTGGACCTTCCATCCTCTAGAACTTAGAGAAGCAAATATGTTTTGTTTTGCAAGCCACTGTGTCTAAATGGTTTGGTAACAGCAGTTGAATGAAACTGACATGACTAATACATATTTTCACACCAGTTCCTCTAGATCACAAGAGGAAACCTTGTGCAGTGAAGAATCATTGACTTTCTCTCCCCCATCATTCAAAAATGTTTCTTCCTAGGGGCATTTGTTCATCTCCCCTGGTGAAAAGGTGTGGTTACTGGGTTGGCAACTAGACCAGATAGGTAGTTGAAATGGAGAGAAGCCCCAGTAAAGTAAGTTTTATGAAGAGTGGGAAAAAAAGATAAGTCAAGGTTAAAAGTGTAAGAACAAAGAATAAAGAAGGAATTTTTCAATAATATGAAGATGGAGATGTAATAAAGCACCTGTAGTGTGCAAATAAATTTTAGGGTGCTAGAGAAGCAGAGTTTTCTGTAGCACAATAATCTTACTATGGTATTATAATTTCGTGTTAAATACTTACTACTTTAAATTTGTTTCATAGCTGCCTTATTAACTGCATCAAGGGTCCAAGACTGAACCAAGGGAATGGCTACTTTTAAGGGGACATCCAGTAATTTTTCTATGGCTTAATTGAACACAGTGCTTTATGGACCACAGGCCAAAGACCAGATCTTGTTTTTCTTCTAAGGTGAATAAAGTTTTATTAAAGTGGCTATGTTCTTTCCCTGATTGTGCCCCATTACTGGTTGTATGCTACATGGACAGATGTGCATTCTTGTAGCAGTTGATGCTTCACTTGCTGTGACACTGTGATGCAGAGGTAAAAGATGTTTCAATAGAGGAAGTTAAATATATCAATGTTCTGTCACTGTCCTCATAGCCAGATGGCTGTCATCATGAGACCATCCTTGCCTAGATATCACATGTACCTATGGCAGTAGCATAGGCTTTTTATTTATTACGCACAATAAGGGAGGGCCATTGAACCCCTCCTGTATACTTCAGCGACTCCCTCCAGCCACTTTCATGTGACATGGCCTTAAGTTCTAGGGGAGGTACTAGAAGAAATATACTGGGTAAGATTGTGGAAGGGGTTTCCTTAGTGCTTAATTTCCTCCTTAAGAAGATCTCCCTCCCTATACCATTACTTTTGGAGTTAACAATTCAATATATGATGTTGAGGAAAATCAAATATCATGCCTACAATAAATTCTCATGTGTACTAGAATCACACTTGGATTAGGGGGGCCATGCCACCTCCTTAAGTGTCTCAGCCAAGTCATTTCTGTTTCAATAGTCTGCTTCTATGCAATACCTTACATAATGGATCCATCAGAAAAGTCTTCTGAGGCCCTATTCTGACAAGCTTTCTGTTGGTGTAATAAACACCATGTCCAAAATCCAAAAGTACTTTTGGGGGCAAAGAGTTGATTTGCCTTACACTTGTAGGTTACAGTTCATCAATGAGAGATAGCAGGATAAGAGCTCACATAGGATCTGAGGTAGAGAACTCTGATTACTTGCTGCTCAATTAACTTTCCTTTAGAGCCCTTATCAAACTGTTTGGGGTTAGCAATTCCCACAGTCAGCTAGACATGCCTGCATCTATCAGCAATCAAGAAAATACCCTACAGACATGCCCATAGGCCAGTCTAATTAAGGCAATGTTTCAGTTGTGACACCATATATATCTCTAGGATGTATCATGTTGCAACTGAAGCTTACAAAAAGATACACTCCAGAAAGAATTACCCTCAGAAGAGATTAAAGTTTGTGTTTTGATCTTGTGTGTGTGTGTGTGTGTGTGTGTGTGTGTGTGTGTGTGTGTGTGTGTGTATACTTGGTCATTTTTTAAATCTAGCAAACCCAACCACAGAGGGCATGTTAGGTTTATGATGAATGATGGCTTCCTCAGACTCCTTTCTGAATATTACAACTCTTTCTCTGAACCCTTTGGCACCGTACATTTTCATCCATCATAAAACAGAATGCCCTAAAGTGGTAAGAGAGAGAAATGAGCAAAATCAAATAACGCCTGTCAGAAAGCAAAATATGCACAGTGTATTTCTTCTCATTACTGCACATTACAAGGACTAACGGCAGAAATTGTATCTGTAGTCAGAGACACTTACATGGGAATTTACATTGAAAAGTAATTGCCATAGATTATAATTGGTTGATTAGGTGTTCTCAATTCCTTAGGCCTTTTTCAGACCTTAACTACATGATACATGCTAGGCTTTCAGAGGACCAATTTCTGTGAAAAGAAATGTAATTTGTTCCTTATAAAATATTAAGTTAGAAAATGTTATCACCTACTTCACCTCCTCCCAGGCCAGTAACTGCCTCCAATAGAAATAGTAACCAGTTACCATTATCAAAGTAATTGACACAGAGGAATAAATTGTGAAGTTGGCCCCAAATCTTGCTAATTTGTTTAAACTGTCCAGAAAACTGGTTTTGCCACATTATGCTAATAATTTCAATAATTGTGATTCTCCATATAATAAACTTATCTCTGTGGGAAGTTCAATGCATCTGTATAGAATTTTATTCTCTTCTTAAATTGCAGTCTCCAGTTGTCTTTGTATGAGCAGGTTATTCTTCTGTATCTCAACAGGGGGGATCAAAACCAAGTAGGTTTTTGGTAAGTCTTCAGTCCTGAGCAGCCTTGTTTTTGCTGCTACATAGATGTCTCCTGTGGACTTTTTCTATCCCACTGAGGCCAGGGCATTGCCAAAACCACAAAAGTCATCTCTGATTCTCTAATCAGAGAGTGTCTCAGTTCTTCCATGCCATTCAGACCTAATTCCTATTACCTGACTCTCAGATTTCCACCTCAGGTCAATTAATTCTTCCAACTCACACATGAGATCAAGGAAGGAACAAAGCAGAGCTGCTGTCTTTATTCTGCATCTCATATACCCTAGAGTCTTCAAAGACTGAAATCATGAAGATAACTAGGTATATTTTATTTTCTGTAAGCCAGTGCTAGTAGGGCTGGTCACAACTGTTTCTATAATTCACAGGACAATTGCCCTAAGAAAGTTTTCTAATTGACTCATAAGATAATTGTTTTCTAATTTTTCTTTTAAAAAGGGAAATTCACAAATGTAATTTCATGAGGGCAAACTGCTATAAAGCAGTATTTCTACAAAAGGAAAACTCTTTCTATATCTATATGCACATGTATAATTTTTCTTAAATCTATTATAACTTACATGGGCTTTAAATGATGATATTTATATTCTACTTAAAAACATACACATTAAATATGAATTCATTCATTTTTTAAATCTTTGTGCATCTATAGCTCAATAAATATTCATACAGGGATCTTACAACAGGACGTTTAATATACTACGATCGGGGAGCATGGCTGTCTCCTCTATCGCATCCTATGGAGATGATGCATTGTTTTCCCCTTTCATTTATAGAAATTAGCACATTGCCAGGAATATTCAAAATATTCAGTCATTTTTAACAAAATTCATTCATTTATGAATAAGTGAAATAGAATATAAAATGAAGGAGGAGGAAGGGAGATGAAAAATATAGAAAAAGAATAGAGATAGAGAGAAAAAGAAGAAAAAACCAAGGAATACAGATGGCAGGAAGTGACAAAGGTAGAGAGATAGGGGAAATGAAGGAGGAAGGAAGGAGAGAGGGCGAGGGATGCAAAGGAAAGAGATAGAAGGGAGAAGGGAAGATGACAGGTTGATTTATGCCTTAAAAATAAAGTAAACATCACACACCAAACATTAAGAGGACCAAGTTTATACATCTCAATGAACTTTTAAGTAGGTATCTTTGATAGAGACTGAATTAAATCTCAAAAATACTGTTGGTTACATTATAAGTTGTATTGTTTTGCTGGTGAGTCACGCTAGTTTTCAGTGCTAATAATCATAACAAGAGGGCACCAAAAACTAAAGTCTTCCATAAATGAGACAAAGCCTAAGAGAAGGCAGGAATGGCTAGCAGGTGTCAATAAAATGGCTTTCTGTAACTGTGCTCAGTATTGAACTACTGAGCTGCTAAGAAAGGGATGATTGTCATGGAGTGGAAAGAGTTCAGGGGTCAAAGGAGATTTATCAGAATTAAGCCTGAAATTAGCATCAATTTCAGGCCTAGCAGCAACTTAGTCATCATTTACAGCTTTCATTATGCAGTTCACCATCTCCCCTGCTATGCAAAAAGGAGTAATGGGAGGAAGGACTGAGTAAGGAGAATGGGACTTGAAATTGGAAGGGCGATCTTCCAGTGCTTCTACAGCTGCCTGTTACTTAACTGAATGTATGAAATTCGCATAATTATGAACATTCGTAGGGTGGTTGTGAATACTCCCTCACATGAAATCTCCTAATAATTGATAAAACACTTGACAGTTCAAGGAGATGTTTTGTTACTGAGGAAGAACTGAGGAAAAGCAAATGACCTTTAGGAGACAATTGGGAATTTACCCACCAGAAGATGCTCCAACATGTAATAAAGACACAAGCTCCATTATGTTCATAGCAGCCATATTTATAATAGCCAGAAGCTGGAAACAACCCAGATGTCCCTCAGCAGAGGCATGGATACAGAAAATGTGGTACATTTACACAATGGAGTACTACTCAGCTATTAAAAACAATGACTTAATGAAATTTGCAGGCAAATGGATGGAACTTGAAAATTTACCAACATTTTTATGTTTTAAATAATGTCTAAGATTTCTAAATTTATTCAAAAAAATCCTAGTTTGTGTGATTTCAATCTCTTTAAGTTTTGTGGCTTATTTTATAATAGAGTATATGGTCTATCATGGTCAATATTTTACTAGTCCGGAAAACAATTTATATTTGACTGTTTGATATGGTGTTAAATGAATCTAACTATACTAAGATTATTGGCTGTGTTATTTATCTCTTCTATATTTTTAATGGCTCAGAGATCTATGTGTTGGTATATATTAAATGACTAATTAAAATTGCATTCTTTTGTAGAAAGAACTCTTGGGGAAAACAAATATATATCTAATAGGATTTTACTCTTAGATCTCACAATTCATTTCCTCCCCATACACAAGCTATACTTTCAATATCCTCAAAGGTCTTAACTAATTCTCAAGTCTAAAATTCAAATATCTATCTATATGTTATCAAAATAAGATTAGGCTAAAATTAAAGGTAAAGTTTTTTACCACCTGTAAACTTAAGAAACTAGGTAATTTATTTGTTTTTAAAATACAGTGGTAGGGAAAGTAAAAGGTAAGCATTTTGACCTTTAAAAAAATTGGAAGTAAAAGTCAAGATGGCCCACAAGTAGGTTCCAAATCCAATGGAGTCTCATAAAAATACTCAGAGTTTGAGAATAAATTATCTTTGGCTGAAACTCTATATTATAAACTTCAAAAGCTTTACTTCATTTCACATTCAAGGAATCACAACATAAAAATAAAAGCAAAATTACTCGGTTTGGTAAGATCTAATTTGCTGTTCACTAGAAGAACACACTAGTGTGGGATGCACTAGTATGCACACACTGTAGTATGCACACACACAAATGGTCCATCAAAAATGTTACAAATTCATTATGTTGCTCATAAAAGGTTCAAACAAAGGAATCTACTCAAATGTAACAATTTAGCATGATGGGATGTGCAAGCTAGTGTCTTTTCTTCACCCTACTCATCTTCCCAAAGCTTTTTTCTAAGTATATCGTCAGAGAGCAGCATATATTTAGAGAGTTAAGGCTTTTAAATGTGGGTCAAGTGTGTCATGAGGTTTTTGAAATATTGCTATAAACCAGCAAAAGGCAGTTCTGGCTTTCAGATGCAGGGAATATACTGAGGCATATATTTCAGAGTTTGTGCTACCAAAAAGACATCCCAGGGTAACAAATAGATCTATTTATCCTGAGTCCTGCATTAACCAGGCAGCAAGATGTAATTTGTTGAATAACAGAACTTATTTCTATGAACTAACAAAAGTTAGGGTGGAATCACTAGAGAGTTGAAGATGGCTGAATTTCCATTTCAGACTTCAAAGTACATAGTAGAAAGGTTTAAAGAGAAAGGTGCAAAGATGAAGAATAATTGGCCAGTACCTTATGAAGGTAATTAAACTCAAAATTTTAAAAAATATTTTCTTTATCACTGCATAAGGGCCTGACTGACTCTGTACATACAAAGGCAAGAAGGGAGAGACAGTAACTGGCAGGGCTCATTTGGTTTGTTGTACAATCTTGACTTATAGACTTTTGGACACCTTGGCTTGCAAATGGAGATAGCTAGGTATATCATCTTTCTGTCTACTGGGTGGAGATAAGTAGCCACTGATAAAGACAGCTGATATCTGCTATAAGAATATAAAATATGCTTAGAATTGTAATGGACTATAGTGGAAACTGGTGAAAAAACATGATCCATTCCTGGAATGAAATACATTTGGCCTAGGCTTATCACCATGTCATCTTCTTATAACTAGTGCTATAATATGGTTAGGTCATTAAACCACTACAACACACCATTAACATAAATTTCATTTATCAGTTAGCTTCTCTCTCTTGCTTTCCTGATTGTCTGTTTGCCATCTACTTACCTATCAATTCACAATAAGATTGTAATCTATCATTGCAAACATTATATTATGAATAAATATTAAAAATAACATATGTAAAGAATTCCAATTATAAACTCTAGTTTATTTACCACCTAAATTTTATTACTGGTAATTTATTTACTATACCCATTAATCCATCTTTCATCTTTCCATAAATACATTTTATTATTGATATTTTAAAGATATTTCAGAAGTCAACTGACATCACTATATCTAATATAAATTTATATAAAATAATTTGGTACTTTATCATAATTTTCCCTTTGATACAAAATATATATATACACATAAGAAATGGATAGATAGTAACTATGTACTTGCAATTTAATGGAGAATGAAAATATAACTGATATAGCCTACAAAGATACTTAACATGACTCAGTACCTAACAACATGCTTAGTCAGAAGAGAACTTTGGATTTTATATTACATGTTTTTCTATTTTCTTATGGATAGACTAGATATGAGTACACACTTGGTATTTTTGGGAATCACCTGATTCTCCTGGCATCATGACTTCCCATTCATGTGGACTATATTCTCTCAAACTGTGAGCCCTTGCTTACCCTTCCATCTTTAAATCATCAGATATTTAATCACAGAAGTTAGCAAAGCAATCAAACCTATGTAGTTTGTACACAGCCTACACTTAGTCTCTCAGGAGAGCCATGTGCTGGGTAGAAAGACTATGACAGTGCTACTCTGTTTACTATAGCTTCATCTACCTCATGGGCCCCATCTGGACAACAAACATCTGTTCACTCATTTTCCTGTACCTAATGCTAACAATTAGCAAGCATTTCCTAAGTAATTATGAATTTATTCCCATTAATTCATACCTACTACTATGCTATCTACAGTTTGAATATGTCCAAACTTCTCCTTCAATTCTCTATGTTCAACAATATTTTCAAATTCTCCCTGCCAAGAATAGACTTGTTACAGATATCTTATAGATATTTCCTCTGAGGTCCTGAAAGTGCAGCAGTATAATGACAGATTATATCACAGCTAAAAATGTGTTTAGGAATAAACAAGTCCAGTTCCCCCTGAAAACTCAACCGATGCAGAAACACTAAGGAATTTTACTGCATTTAATAAATATTTTATGTAGAAAATATGATAAAAATTTCCCCTATCTTGAGCTTTACTTTAAAAATTGAAGAAGTAGAGTTATTCGGAAGAGTTTGTCATTTTCAGTAAGATAAGGGAACTTGCTTTCCCTGGAGTGAAATATGCAGAAATTGTCTGAATGTTTGAAATTTAAGAACTAGCCAATTTTCCATCTACACACCTGCATTTCACTAGTCTTTATTTCATAGGCAAAATAAAATCTCCAAAATGTATCACTATACCTCTGAAGAACAGAATCTCTGAACTTTATTGGACTGGTCATGTTATACAGCATTTGAATTTAGTATTTCAACATTGCATCCCTAAAGATTGTCCATACATGAATCACTAAATAAATATGGCCACGTATGCTTTTCTGAATTAAAGTCAATGGTCAAAGTCACAAGGTAGAAATAAATATACAACTCTCAGGTGGAAAGCAGTGAAGCGAGCAATCCTGAATCATAAATCTTTGCCCAGCTTGACAGGCAGAAAGAATGTAAGCTAATGATCTGTGAAAGGTACAAATCCACTTGTACATGACTATCCATCTTCAAAAATATGGCTGAATGGTGGCCCCAAAACAAGCAGGTGCAATCTGTCTAGACAAGCAGAGCTCTAACATCCTCCCATTGTCTCTGCTTAAGTGATGGGTGAATCTCCTGAGTTGGTACATCATCCTTGTCTAGGGAGGAAGCAGCTTAATGCTTTTTGATTCATCAAGCATGATTATTATTTTAACTAACTAGTAATGTAATAAAGAGGAGGGGGAAATTGCTCACACATCATCAGAATTTAAGTTTGTGATTTAGAAACTGCCTGATGTCTTTCTGGAATGATGTCTGTAAGCCTTCCAATTAGGCAATGTCTGTTTGTGCAGCAAGAGTTTCCTGAGCACCTCTTGCTCTTTATTTATCCCTTTCTGTGATAAAACAAATTTTTTTATCTGAGTAACATTTGGTTGAATATGAGATCATGTATCAGAGTAGACTGATATGTCCTTATTATTAAAAAATATATATTGACAAGAGACCTACACATAGAGAGACTGGTTGCTTTTGTTCTCTTTGTTCCTGTCTATTTTTGAGTTATAATATCCCCATTAAATGTGAGCAAAATGCAGACACAGGAAAGTTTATAGGTATGCAAAATGAACAGTTATATTCAAAAGGGCTACACTTTATATTTTAAAATCTATGTCTTTTATTTTATAAGATTATAATATAATTGCATTGTTGTCCCTTCCCTGTCTTCCTTTTAAATCTTCCACACACTGCTTCTTGCTCTCTTTCAAATACAAGGCCTCTGTTTCCAATAATTGTTGTTAAATATATAGCTGAGCACAACTCACATAAAGCACAACCTGCGCAGTCTGTATAATATATTTGTATGTATATTTTCACAAATGACAATTAATTGGTATTTTATAAGCAGTTGGTACGCTCTTCCGTAGGGAATACTTTACTCTTGCTCTTAGCATTCCACAGTTGCCTGGGTTTTTTTGTGTAGGGTTTAGAACTCATAGAGTGGCCCCTGACAACATCCGCTTTCTCCCCACAGCATGCCTATTGTTGTTATTCTTGTTTGGCTCATGGTTAGTTTGTCATGTAGGAGAGACTTTATAAATATAGCTTCTGAGATCTCTCTTGGTTTAATTCCCTGTGGTTGTCATCTTTAAATTGTCAGTAATCTCGTCTCAACTTGAATTTTGTCTGAAATCAGATTGGACACTATATTCACATATAGAACCATTGATGTTACACAATAATCAAACAGAAGTAGCCTAGATAGAATTTAAGGGGGTTAAGAAATATATTAAGGCTTATTACAAGTCATATTATATTATGACTTGCTCACTGAGGGTTTCATAAATCCTAAAAGATCAGACTTTATTTTAAAACAAAACACACTCTTTCTTTTCAATTTTAAAAGTGTGTGTGTGTGTGTGTGTGTGTGTGTGTGTGTGTGTGTGTGTGTATGTAAACCAGAAAAATGCATTGACTTAGAGGCAGAGATTAAATAAGTGGTCGCAAGCTACCTGACAAAGGATATTCAGAACTAAACACTGGTCCTCTAAAAGAGAAGCAAGTACCTTTTTAGTCACCTTTCCATCTCACATAAAATGTCCTTTAAAGATGGAAAGATAATAGCACTGTAAGAATTATTCATAGTAAAAAAATGCATATGTTTTTCCACATTACTTTACTTGCCATGTACTTGTGCAAAAATGATAACACTGAGATTAATTTTCTCTTATTTCTTCCTTACTCATTGCTAAGCCTCAAATATTGTTAAGAGAATGTGTGCCTGTCAAGTGAAGTCAGAATGTTGAAGATGGTTTTGTGTTTCTATTTTGTTCTTGTACTAAGAGAACAATCCATGTGCATCTATAAATTACAAAGTATTAAAGATTTCTTCATGACTCCACATATGACTCAAATTTAAATTTTCAAATACTATCGTACAGCATAAGGAAAAATAAGAGCCATGCTTACAACATAAATCAACTTTACTTTACTTCGAAAGACATTCAATGATGAGTAACCATGACAAGATGAAAGAGAAACTACAAAAGAAAAGAAAAAAGCTTCAAAGTACTTTGTACTTGCTTTTTTTGAACAGAAGACTCAGATCTCTAGGATCCATATGTCAGCAGTTGGTCCTGAATGAAAAGAAATGCTTTAATTACTATCACAAAATCGTACTCCTAGAAATAACTGGAAATCTATTATAGACACACCATGTACAAAAGCGTTATAAAGTAGAGGGTTTAGGGAGAAAATGCTCCCATGTAGTCTTCGTCCTTCAAAACTGCATTCTGTGCCTGTGCATGAACTGACGTCATGATGCCTTACCGTCTTCCAAGCACTGTCTCTTTCATAAACTATTGCTTAGCTCTAAATTGTTAAGTCAGGAGTCATGAAACATGGGTTCTTTGGAATTTATTCATAAATGTGTTTTAATTGATCTTCAAAATCAGATCTTGCTATATATTTTACTGGTCCATCCTCTTTCCAGGGAACATATTTCTCCAGCGATAGGCAAATGGATGAGTTTGGTAAGTAGCCTTCTGGCCAACATTATGCAAGACAACTGGTGATATAGATTTTAGCATCATTCAATCAATACAGACATCCTACTGAAAAACAACACTTAGCAATTATATACTACTTGTACATAGTTTGAGAGTGCCAGGCAAATATTGTACCATGACTGGTTTTGAACCTTAAAATGGTTAGAAAACATGATCAATAGAAATTGTAGGTAAAATAGGAAAGGATTGTAACCACGTCTAACAGAAGCATATCCACTCATTTGAGAAGTAGTGTTTGGTAGTGTCTGTCCAAGTACTTGCTAAAGCTTCTGTTCTGAAAAATGAGTGGCAAATATCATAAATAGGTAATGACAGTTGTTGGCTATGAATCAGCAACATCAGGATGGTCAGATCTCTCTATGGAAACCGTGGTTCTTATCCTCATTATCATTTCTGCTCTTTATACTCAAGTACATAATTATTACTATAGAAATAAAGTGAATAAATACAAAATAAGCAAGGGATACTTTTTCTGAACAATGTAGACCTGAATAAATAACAAGCACACATATTATGAAAAAAATCAGCAGGATGTAGTGAGAGACTTTTACCAGACAACTTGCATATATCAATTCTGGTCCTTTTGAAAACTGAAACTCTCAGAAACTTTCACCAGACAGATATGCACATCTAAAGGAAAGAAACGTGACTAACTCCCTCAACAATGATTCCAAATGCCTAAACAATAATGTTTGGTTGAAAGGAGAAGTGAAAATTTTTGACATAAGAAATTAGTGAGAGTAGCATGGAGAAGGAAATGAAATATTCATAAAACAAAATGGGAAACTAAGGCACAAATGGATTTGTGAACTCTAGGAAGGAGAAGTGGGAGACTGCAAACAAAGATGTCCAAAACTGTAGGCGATGGGAGCAGAAAAGAAGGCAGAGAGGCACTTGTCACATACGATATTGCAAGAAGGAACTTTTGTTTAAATTTACTTCTTGTTTTTGAGATTATCGTTGCAACATTTCTTCCTTCTATTTCTTTTCCTCTCATCCTTCACCAAGAAATGTTTTAAAGCAGTTATTACAAAAACACTGTCTGGGTGCTGCCCAGTGCAATTTTTCTTTGTTATCATTTCCTGAACTTGTTTTATAAAGTCTCACCACTTTTCAAGTCCCTATGAATTTTGATGTGGATTTCTTTGAGGATGTAGCACTTCTTGAGATAACTGTCATGCTATATTAGACAAAAGAAACAAACAAACCAATATAGCATGGTACAGAGAACAGACCTCCAGAATACCTATGACAGAAAAAAGGAGTCTAGGACAGTGGAAGCTACTAACTAGAAAACAGAGGAAAGTTAACAAAAAGAGTCTTGAACTATACTGTTGTCACGGGAGGCCAACAACAGGGTAGTAACTATGTGGGTCTATAGCAGAATCCTTTGGCAATATAGAAATTTAGAAAAATACTTGCAGCAAAAGAAAAAAGAGAGGGGAGAAACACTGGAGAGTATTTATTTACAAATAATGAATACATCAAACAAAGTAATATAAATAATAAATACAAATATTTTATTGTATCACTATCTCAAAGATGGGTAATAGTCTATATTTGTTTGTTGAAAATATATAAATAGACAATGTATATTAAACCAAATGAGAACAGTATCTCATAGGAACTAAACTGATGTATTATATTGCAAGAATATTTGGGTTAGAATCTTTCATAATTTAAATTTTGTTATTTCAGAATATTGAGTATATCTACCAGCAGTGGGAATCCAATGTACCAACTCATAACTGAATATCAATATTCTGTAACAATATGGAAAAATACCATATTGTGTTACATATAAAAAGATGGATATCTAAACAGTGGGAATAATTTATCCAAAGTCACAAAGTTGCAGTATCTTGGGTCTTTCAGACTACCTGACACAAAATTAATTGTTTCTTATTTTTAAAAACAGCCACATAGAAATAAACTTGGCATAAAACAACTTTGATACATATTGGCCCTGTGGTTGAATCCCCAAACCACTACCACCAAAAAAGAAAGAAAACAAATATTCTATAATTAATAGTGGATTCTCACCTCCCAAGTGGATTGCCATCTGTTGCATTTAATTATTTAAAATCAGTCTATCAATCTATGCTATCACTGGCTACTCTCTGGCCACGGCAGTCTTCCCAAATGGTGGTCTGTCCAATTTTCTGTGGTTTGCTTGCTGCTGGACTGCTCGCATTCCCAGTCATCTGTCCCTGTGGCTAGTCTGTCATGACTTGCTATAAACCCAGATCCCCATCTAAAGAAAATTCCAGAGGCTTGTAATTTATCAGTCAAATTTATAACAGTAAATTCTCAACCCACAAAATGCTTACACAAAGAACTCAAAGCTCAAATGATATTGACACAAGATGCTCACCTAGATTGGACAAATTGCCCTATATTATTCTATTGCTTTTCTATGATGTCCACAGCTACCTGTGGCTCTTTCAAGCCACTTGGAACCAGTTCATCTTCCTCTCTTATAGATTCCATCTTATCTCCTCATCTGCATCTCCCTCTCTGTCTCTCTGTCTGTGTGCACACATGTCTCTAAAAGTCTCAGCCCGCCTTCTTTTTTCACTGGCCAATCACAGGCTCTAGCCTTATCTTTTACCCACCCTCACCTGCTTACAGCTAGCAATCTACAACACCTAACATTTTAAATGAAGATTGCCTTAGTTACCTTTCTATTACTTCAGCAAAATAATCTGACCAAGGCACTTATTGAAACACTATTTCGTTTGGTGCACCCAGTTCCAGAGGGTTAGTCCCTGAAAATTGTAGCAGGAAGCATGTCAGGTGTCAGTCAGGTAGGCACAGCACTGGAGCAGTAGCTAAGACCTAACATCTGCTCCCTTCTACAACTCTTCCTAATCTTTTCAAAGAGATTATCAACTAGAGACCAAGTGTTCAATTATATAAGCCATTTGAGCCATTCTGATTCAAATGACAACAAAGATAACTGTCAAATAAGTTATAAAACAAAAGAAAGAATTGTTTCTTTCAAAATATATTTTGAAATCTTAGTGAAATGGATGAACTTGGACAGTTAATTTTATCACCATTCAAATGACAAAATGATTAATTTGATTACATTTCTCACTATCTTTATCTGCAAATACATCATGCCAAGATTGTCATATTGAAAAAATTTGATCCTTAAAGATATTAAGTCTGAGTTTCATCCTGAATATTCCATAGACTATAAATAACACAAGAGTTTTAGAAGCAATATCATATCTAAAATTCATAATCAGTATAAGCTTTATTTTGACACTAAAATAAAATTTGCCCATTGTAAGCACATAAGCTAAATGTTCAAAATTAGAGAACACTGGGTATTTGGATTAGAGGTGATAGGCACATTTTAGTTATATTTGTGTATATTGTGGATTTCCTTCAAATGCTATTAATTAATTTTTATAAAACATATATTCACTTAAATATGCACAAAATTAGATAGGAAACTAGAAACTAGACATAAAAACTTGTAGGCATTGATTTTACAAAATAAAATTGGCATATTATTGACATTGAGCAATACTACATCCCCAAGTTGCCTCTTAGGATATATCATAAGTTCTACATTAAATACGTCTTTAAATACTTTGACATCTCCCACTAACAGCTATGGTCAATGTCTTCTTCACTGGGATATGACTAATTTCTATGTACACAAAGAAATTTACAAGTATATTTTAAAGTAGGAAGCCTGATAGCTACTTCTTTGCTTTTGAATGTCTGCATTAGCAGGTTTCCTTGGGGACCACCATTCCTTAAGGTCACCAATTCAGTATTCTTTGTTGAGAGACCACATGGTGGGCCATTGAGTAATAGCTAGTAACTTGCTTCCTGTAATCAGCTTGAGTCCCCTGAAATATTCCAGCCAGTTCAGCTTCCTTATCATAGCAGACTTAGGAACCTTAGAGGTACTAATCTACTCCACTAAGTATTGAACAATTTATGATGTCAAAAAACTTACAGTAATGAAATGACATTTGTAAATGTGAAAATAACAGGTACAAAGTTCTAATTAAACTTCTTTTTGAAAGCATAGTTACTTGAGTTAGTGTAATTTCCATTTCTAATAAAACCAGAAATGTAGATGGTTGAATTACCAAGTCTTTTTCCTACAATAACTATTATAGAGATCTGAAAGAAAAATGTTTTACCAATCAAAATATTTTTAATGAAAAAGCACAGGTGTCCATAGTTCAAAATCATTGTCTTAGTTGCTTTTCTATATTGCTATGATAAAACATCATGATTGAGACAACTCATAAAAGAGATCATTCATTGTGATTCCACAGGGTGATTCCTTATCATCATGGAGAACCTGGCAGCAGGTTAACAAGCATGGTGCTGAATCAGTAGCTAAGAGCTTAGAGAGAATCATCATTCTAAGAGCATAAGGCAGAGAGAAGAGAGAGAGAGAGAGAGAGAGAGAGAGAGAGAGGGCTCTAACTACGGGTTCTGACAGTAGTCTTTTGTAACTTCAAATCCCATCCATCTCCTCCATCCACCACACCTCCTAACCTTACCAAACAGTTCCATCAACTGGAGACCAAGTATTCAAACACAAGATTCTATGGGGGCATCCTTATTCAAATCACCACAGGCATATTGAAATCACTAAGGAGATTTTCTCAATCAGTATGTTTGAAGCTTCATAATTTAATGAACATGCATGGCATTATTTCTCTGTTTCTTTAAGAAGAGATTACAGATACAACACAGAATGCCTTCCCTATGGGATGTTTATTAATTAGAGTACAATTTCATAATTTTTAGTTGTAGTGGAAAATTGAATTATTTTCTTTTTTCTTTTGGTGGAGATTTTTCTTTGATTGTTAAAAAATCAAAGGAAGATATGCTTGATTAAATCTATTCTGAAAGAATCAGTAAAGTACTGATCTGTGCAACATTACTTTTATAAAGCCTGATACAATTTAAATTTTGAGAACTAAATCAAGAGTACGGAAACATAGAATGAATTTCTTGTTTGAGCATGGATATATTCAATTCCAAGCATCTAGATGCTTATATACCATAGAGTAAAGCATGTAATCTTTTTATCTACTTCTAACAAGCAGAACTTTATATCTCATTTATAAGAATAATTCACTTGAGGCTAGAGAAATGGCTCAGTGGTTAACAGCACTGACTGCTCTTGCAGAGGATCCAGATTTTGTTTCCAGCACCCACGTGGTAGCTCTCACAATGATGAGCCTTAAGTCTGATACCAGGGTATCCAAATCCACTTTCTGGATTCTGTGGTTACTGCATACACATTAGACCTCCATAAATGCAGGCAAAACATTCATATATACCCCAAAAATAAAAAGCTTAAGAAGAATCATTCTTTGGGGCTCACACGCAAAGTCAAAAATAATAACAGCTTCTGCAAAATGCTGACTGAGGTCATAACTATGAATGCTTGCCCTTTTATTTAAAGCTAGTATAATTATAGGCTTACCTGTACATACATTTTCTAGATGGATCACATTTTGTTCCTTTTATTTTATGGGATGTAGTCTTTCTATCAAGGTTAACAATGACTAAAGCATGTTTCGCAGCAGCTTGTTCTTCTCTACTATCGAATATGTAAGACTAATAGTGTATAAGAACCAAAACTTACAGATATTCTGCTGCTCTTTGGTTGTCATAGACTCCAAAACCTTTAGATCAGTATTTATTTAAAAACAGTTCAAATATTCCCAAAGCCTCACATGAACAATTCATACATTATGATGATTATATTAAAATCACAGAATCTTGAGGGTGCTTCTTAGTGGAGAACACATAGAGTTGGAAATTAAGCACAGTGTACATTATTCAGAGTGTTGAAACTAAAATAATAAGGAAAATTTACATTTTTTAATGACCAAAATCTAAAGCAGGGATGTTAAATGTTGGCAAGGAAGTGAAAATACCAGTAACTCTCATTCTTTGCTAGCCATACAAACTGATATTGACATTTTGGAAGGTAATTTGGAGTTTCTAAGCCAAAATGTAGTCTACTCACATGATGCAGAAATGATAATTCTTGACATTTACCTGAAGTAGTTTAAATACAGTACAACCCACACATAGATGAGTATATAGTGACTTCACTCATAATTGCCAAAATATGGGAATCCATCAAGATGTGTTTTGGATAATTAAAATGTTGAATGCCTGGGAAATAGAATATTTACACAGTGCCAAAATAAAATGAGCTATTATGTTATAAATTGTCATTTGGAGATAAATAAGTAAAAACAAAACTCTGATATGAGAAGCCTCCATAGTGATGATTCCAGCTACAACATATCTGAAAAAGATAAAACTACTATGATTCTCAGAAGTATTAGTGGTTACCAGAGGATAGGAGATAAAAAGTTGGAATACAGGGGAATTTTAATACTGTACTGTAATTTGTAATATGCTGAATTTTGATACTGTATTATAATCAAATGCTGTGGTTTGATGCTTTCAATGTATATATTCATCAAACATTCAGCCAAAACTAAGATGAAGAGTCAGTCATAAGTGTAAGCTGTGAGTTTTAGGTGATATACAAGTGTCAAGGTAGAGTTATGAACTATAATGGCTCTATGCTTTTTTGAATGATATTGGACTATGAAGTAAGTTATGCATATGACAAGGTTGAAGATATATGAAAAACTAAAACTGATTAAAATTAAAGTACTTGGGAAAGTCTATATAAAATTCTCAATTATAATTTTATCAGTATTTCTGCTTTGGATTATTGTCCTTGTCCATTATATAAATTATACAATTCTGTATGGTAGATAGTATGATATTTGCTCACAGTTGGTTCATATTCTTTTGTACTTCACTCTTTATTGTCTTTGAGATTCAGCTGCAGTAATGTACACTGACCTATCATAATGTTCACCTATACTACTCCCATTTGGTTCATGTCTATTGATGAGGACTTAAAGGATGCTTTTTGAATAGTTAATGTCTTCTTTCTTTCTAGCATACTGTTTTGACTTTTCTTACAGTCTTCATCTGTCCCCTAAAGTCATGTCAGGTTGGAATGGAATCTATATTTCCAGCTCTGTTCTAACATATTTGATCTTCAATGCTGTCTTCCTTTTCTATTATTTTCTTCTTTCTCTTAATACTAAAAATTATTTTAAACAGTAATGTCCAATATTTGTCCAATTGTGCCTGATGATTAAAACCTAGCCAAAACCTGTTGCAGAATATTATCACACTGTGAACCCTGAGGTTGTGTTATTTGCTGAAAACAACCTGTTTCTAGCTGTGGTGTGGCTCAGCCCTTAGCACCTCTATTCCCTCTGACTGGAATACAGACATCCCCTTAGCACACATGTTTAATCTTAAACAATGAATGTAAAGTTAGTTTGTAGAAAGAAACACTCACACTTGAAAGTGATGTATAATTAAGTGCCAGACAAACTGATAAATTAGAGAGATTTCACAGAATAGGATATGCCTAATTCTCATGAGAAGAGAGAGGAAGAGGATGCTACTTAAGAATAGAGGACAGAAAGAGAATAAAGGGGAATGGAGGCAGTTTTAATGGCAGAGTTTTAGAGAGACAAGTTGAAGAGAGAACAAATGAGGCACAAGTGAAGTCTGAATGAACAAGAGAATTAGAATATATTGCTATAATTAGCTTGAAGCCAAGCAGAGCAATTCAGAAACCCAGAAAGAGGGCAGATTGAATCAATCAGCTTGAAGAGGAGTTTTGAGCCAGAACAGCTGTGTTGACCAGACAGACAGAGCTCAGAAAGAACTAGAAAGGGTGACTTATTCAGTAGTAAATTTCAGAAGCTGAAAACTTTCTAGGCCTAGATTAGGTTGTGTGGAGTCTAGAAGCTTCCTGAACTAGGCCTAGGTTAGCAAAATGAGGTAGTAAGGTGTAGGGAGCTGCTACCGCGCCTTAAAGATGGCACCGGTTTCCTGCCTGCCGCCACCCTGCTGGTGGTAAACAATTTCCTTATATGGCTGTGTGTGGTGAATTACATGACTTCCGCTTTAGAGTAGCCTATCTGTAGAACCCACGTGGCGGATTATGGTTGGACGATTGTAGACTATTTAAGGGACAAGGGGAAGGGGCAGGAGAGCAGAAGAAAAAAGGTAAGTAAAGAAGCAAGCTTGTACAAGGGACCTGAATAAACTGCTTGAGGAAGATCTCAGCCATTGCGTCTTTCTTGCTGGTCGAGGAAGCAGCAACAGTAAGGCACAGGGACAGCAATTGTCTTCAGACAAATATAAGTTACATTTACAAAACCCCACAGTTGGTGAGTTAAGATACCCTAGAGGAGAACCTATCATTACTCTCTTTATTAACTAATAGAGGTGCTCAATTGCAACGAAAAATAAGAAATGACCTAAAAAAAAATGTCTAAAGAGCAATCTGATGAATGCATTGTCTCAATTGCGGTTCCATCATCCAAGATGACCCTAAATTTGAGGGAAAAAAATGAGAAAAAATTTAACCAGCACAGTTTCCAAAATCATGGGGAATTTGAAGTACCTTTGATGGTTTTTCATGTGTAATTTGAATAGAATTATTTCCACCTCTCTGCTATAGTAGGAACTGTGGGTAATAAACAATGAAGAATGTATCATTTCTTTGACCAACAAGACCACCATTCCTAAAATTCCCCCCAAACAGTCTCAACAGCTAGAAATAAAGTATTCAACCACTGAGCCAATGAGAGATAATCTCATTCAAACCACATAGAAAATACACTCAATATTTTCAAGGCCTCCATGCATTAGTTATATTTCTATTGTAACAAAAAGATATACTAGTAAAGAAAGCTCTAGGATGGAAGTATTTAATTTGACCTGTAGTTGTTGGATGATATAGTCTATTATGGCACAGAAATCAAGGCAAACATGGAAGCAAGCAGAGAAGTCATGATGGCAGGTGCTAAAGTTTCATTGGTCACATTGTATCCCAAATCCAAAGATGGAGAATGAACTGGAAATAGGGCCAGGCTATAAAGCCCCAAGACTATGCCCTCTATGATTCACTTTTTCTAGCACCGTTCCACCTACTAAAGATTGCACAACCTTACCAAATACCACCACCAGATTGGGACAAAGTGTTGATGAGCTTAGTGTAGACATTTTATATGACACCAAAGAACTCTCAATAGGTTCAATTTCTGGAAAATGCTAATACTACAAATTAGTGCTATAGGTACCAACTTTCACATATAGGTATTGAAGGACATTCTGAAGATCCAAATTATCAGAGAGACCATCTCAAAAATAATGGGGAATAAGAACATTCTGAAGCATAGGGTTGTTCTAGCTCCAGCAAATAGACTCCATTTGAAAAAGTTATGTCTTTTGTATCATTTTCCTTGAAAGATTAGGATTACTCTTTCTGCACAGTTTGGTAGATATGTTTCTGCAGTCTGGGAGCTATGGTATGAGATCCAAACTCTGCTTCAGGCTCATGTGCCCTCCTTCTTTTTTCAAAAAACAAAATATCCCTCCCATTACCTTCATGAATTAGAAGGTGATACATGCCCAATTATTCCCTTTTCCTATAGCTGTACCATCTTCAAACTCTTAAGTAGATGTCTGTGGAGTGGTACTATTTACCTAATAACAGCTATACACTGTGGGTTGGCTTATTAATGTGCATATTGAATTTTCTGATTCTCATGTAACTGAAGAACCATAACTCCCATTAAAACAAGCAGCTGAAATTTTTCTCATTTTAAAAAGGAGTAGAGGAAGAGGTGGCAAGAATCTGGGTTGCAGCCCTCAACTGTTGATCAGATTTTACATTCTACATTCCTGTTTAATTTGAAATGCTGGCAACACAGTCTCTCAGTAACTGAGTGGGTTAACTAATATTGAAATGAGCATTAAGAAAAGAGTACTTAAGTTGTTTTTGTAAAATAGTAATTAGGATATTCAACAATGGATACGATAATTAGCTTGAGAGTGGTTAGTATTTCACAGTATGTATATATTTTAAATCCTTAAATTATACACTTTAAATAATACCTTATCAATTATGACCCAATCACACTAGGAAAAATATAAATAATCCCCAAACTTTTAAAAATATTATACATGAGAATACTACAAGACTTTAATGCACTTTCTCAGCCTACAGCTCATGGATTTCTCAATGTCTTGTTTTGCTTTTTTGTTAGGGAAGAAAGCATGTCATCAACTTTTTTGAGTGACTGGTAAACGTGACAGTTTTTACAATTATGAAATAAAGAGTATGTCATACTTTGTTAACAAGAAGAATTATGGTATACACCCATAATTCCAGCAATCACAAGGCTGAAGCAGAAGGATCATGAATTAATGAAATGTCTGGGTTAAGTAGCAATACAATGTAGAAAGTAGGAGGGGTAAAGGAGGAAAGGAAGTAGAAAGGAGGCACTAAAATTCAAGCAGGGATGCCAGGACATGGAAATGCACCTCTTAATCCCAGCAATTAGGAGGAAGAGGCAGACAAATCTCTAAGTTCAAGGCCAGACTGGTCTACTAGTTCCATGGTTTCATAGCAAGCCCCTGTCTCCAACAAACAACAAACACAAAAGATACTGTTTTCTACTTCCTCAGAGGGCTGAAGATTTTGAACTATTTCTTTCCTTCTGTGTGCTTGGAATGTTACCAGATAATAGGCCAAAGAGTAAGGAGAAACTAAACTAAATGAGTACAAAGACTTACCCATCTTAACTTTTTAGTTTGGTTCGATTTGTTCTGTGTTTCAGACAAGATTTGTCTACACAGTTCAAGTCGAACTCTTCATTCTGCCATATCCTCTGAGTGAAGATCTGTTCCTTCACACTCAACATATTAACTATTTGGATATATTTTTTCCTTTGTGGTGTATAATTATTGTTGAGACCTAACAACTGGTATCAGAGATTAGGATTTAATGGTCATACATGATAGAAATGATGGACAAATTAAGGAACACTATTTATGCTTATTCATTTAAAAATTCAATCCTTACATTCTAGACTCTTTGGTGCAAGTATGTACTCTGCATGCTGCAGAAAGAGAAATCTGGACAACAAGATGACCATAAAAACTTCAACCTACAAACCTAGAACTTGTGGAATGGGAGTGGCAAACCCAATCTCCCATTCCTTAAGAAGGATCCTATGCCTGACACTGGCCAGAAATGGGAGACTGGATAGGCTGGAGACATAATGTAAAACATTATACAGAAAGAGGGAATCTAAATTTAAGGATTCCATAAGGTCCCACCCCTCAGAGTTGAATGCACCTCACAGAAGGAGTCAGAAGAGATAGAGGACACCAGGAGAACATAGCCTTCTGAATCAGGGCTCATATGGGCTCACAGAGACTGAAGAGGTATGGGTCTGTGCCAGGTTCTGTGTGTGTATGTGATGGTTGTTAGCTTGTGTGTGTGTGTGTGTGTGTGTGTGTGTGTGTGTGTGTGTGTGTGTGTGTGTTTGATTCCTAATAATGGAAGTGGGTATGTCTCTGAATCTTTCCAGCTATTGGGACTCTTTTCCTTCTTTTAGGTTTCTTTGTCCAGTTTCCACATGAGGGTCTTTGCCTTATCTGACTGTTTCTTGGTTTTGTCATGTTTGATTGTTGTCTCTTGGTGACCTGCTTCTTTCTGAAGGGAAATGGAGGGGCAGTGGATCTAGAGAAGGTAGGCAAGGGGAATCTGGGAGGAGTAGAGGGAGGGAAAACAGTCATTGGGAAGTATTGTGAGAGAAAAGAATCTATTTGCAATAATGAAAAAATTCAGTAAGCAAAACTACATACCCTGTATTTCAGGGATGAGAATAATAAATGATAAATTATCCATAAAGTTTTGAAAGTAGAGATAGATTATTATTATAGAAAGAAGTAGTAAATTACTCTGGGCAAATATATATTTTATAAGACTATACCACTATGCCGTGTTTCTGCTAGGGAGTGAACATGTTTTATTGCTATCACAAGATTGGCAGACATTCTCTATCCTGTATAAGACAGTTTGTTTATCTGTTCAACTCTGAAGTAAGCATATATATATATATATATATATATATATATATATATATATATAAAATTTTATATTTCTCAAAAACAATTCCTTTTCCAGAAGAAACACAATTAGTTAATGTATTATTTGAAAATTTATCACTTTATTATGACCATCATACAGCAAAACCTGGAGACCTTGTAACATGACCCTTTTAGAAACACAACATCTAATACTTTCTTCAGGTTTTTACTACAATGAAATATTTTTCAAATTAACAAATTTTGTTTTAACTCGATATCAGAAACAAATCCAAGCTTATTTAAAATGAGAGGGAAAAAGTGGGGAAGATAGATAGATAGATAGATAGATGACAAGGAAGAATGAGAAATAGAGAAAGTAAAAAGAAAAATGGGAGGTAGGAAAGGACAGGAGTGTAAACAGAAAATAATTGAAATTATCTGCTAATGTGATTTTAAAAAAGACATGCTCTTAGGATTCAGATACATCTGTACTGAGACACTATACCTAAGCAGTTCAGTGAGCACTCATGCTTCTCGGTCTGTATCTTTTTCATGTTTTTTCACTATTCTTCCACTTCTGTCATGTTCAGGTCTCTCTAACTTGACTTTGCTGTGTACACAGTAAAAGAAACATTTCCCAAATGCTTTTAGACCATGTGATTTTTCCAACATGGACTCAGGTGGAGCCCCATTCAGTTCTGTTAAGATAGAATTAAGTAACTGTTCGAAAGAATGCCACATAGTGTTCACTGAGGAGAGTTAGAGTGTGGTCTGTCTTTGCTTATATGTCATCTTTGGATAGTTAGGATCTTGAGAGACAGTGCTTTCATAGTTGTCTTTAAAGGGCAGATTTTAAAGGCAGTGTACTATTAAAGGAGAAAAATGTCTGCCACCTTGTGTCACCAAATGAGGTACTTCGTTCTTACTTTCATTTCTAAGGTTTACTGGACACATCCAAAATGTTACACAAATGGTTGCCTTTAGTCAGTAATTACAAACTGTTTATTGTTAACTATATAATTTCCAGGGGTTAGAATACAAATAATTTGAAACAATATAGTCTTTACACTCAGGAGACTCCTGTCTTCTAAGGGAAGACAGATGTGATGATGTGGTGCCTCTGGCAGGCCAAGCACTGTCAAAGCCCTTAGAGCTTGTAGGAATAAAACACACTTTCATGGTCAAGGTGCATGTTGATCCTAAAACATTTTTCAGTTCATTAAAATGCATATTTCCCTGTATTTTAATACAGCAAACTAAAAACAGTACTACCAAAAAGAAAACAATACCACATGGGTACCTCACAACTAACAAATTAATATTCTAGCAAAAATAGAAAGGTTACATGGCAAAGCAATATGGATCCTGCTTAGACACTTGGAAATTAATGAGAAGGATGGCATGAGTTCTCAGGCTTGATAGACATAAATTTCATTTTGAAAAATGAATAAAACCTATACAAAAAAAAAAGGATAATTTAAGGTTACCTAGATTGTATATCTTTGATATCTCTTAAAATCAGAGACTGTGTTATCAGGAAAGTCCATTGAGGTAATGTACCCTGAGGTGATGAAAAGCAACAGTAAAACAAAGGAGTTTCCTCACTTAAAATCCACTCCATATCTTCATCCACAGGAGACTATTTCAACTAAAAACATCTCTTCAAGCTAAACTGAGCCAAGAACAGTAATTATACTGGGTTTTGTGATTTACACATTTTTACTTACTGCTTTAAAATGATAACTGTCTTTACTGAAATTTCATGTTTTAACTGATGGGTTCTTTATGAGAGAGAGGAAAAATCCTAAAATGTTTATATCAATATTCAGTATTTGAAATACATTTCAAGTGACATGAATGGGAAAAGGGCTTGAAAAATTATCTGAAATATTCCGTTTAAACACAGCATTGCAGATCTCAATTTCAGGTGGACTTCAGATAATCAAGAGGATAAAAAAATGTAGCCTTTCTTCTTGTATCACAGATAACTTCATCAAACACACAGACACAAACACAGACACGGGCATAGGTACACAATGCACATATAAAATATATATTATAGATAATCATATATTTTATATAAATATGTATATTTAATCACACACACATATATACATATATATGTATATGCATATATGTGTGAGTGCATGTGTGTGTGTGATTAAATACATACATGCTAAGCTGCCATAAATAAAACCCACCAGGCCTCAACCTTAGACAAAGAACTACAGAAAACTGAATAAACCTGGGAGTAAGCAGGAGAGGTGACCCTCCCCAGAGAAAAGCACAGCAATCAGCTATCCTGTGCCAAATGGTCAGCCATGAAAATATACATATAAAGTAACACTATGTGGACTCCACTCATTTAAATATATATGTGAATGCAATAACAAAAATGTATATATGCTGAGAAAAAAAGATTATATAGGAGTGATAGTATATAGTAGATATATACTAGACATTGATGGTAAATGTTACAATACAATTCATCAGCAATAAATAAATGATACTATTACAGATGGTAGTAGATCATTTGCATTTAAAATAAAGGTAGATAATAGATTGATAGATAATTAGCTTGTAAATAAATAATAAGTATATGAAATGGATGGATGGTAGGTGATAGATAGATAGATATTAGACGTGAAAATACAAAATATTTAGGGAGACTCTGAAAGCCAGTGTGTATTGTCAAAGGAAACAGGACTTGAAGCCATCCATTCACCATAACATAAGTATGTTTTTTTTTAAATATAATGACAGAAGCAATACCACCTCAGAAATAAACAGTGCATTGTGCTAGCTGACAATGTTCTCTATGTGCGTGCTATTTTATGTATGAAAATTATCACAGAAACAATTGTATATATGCTTATGTGTTCTTATCAATAATGAAGGGGAATTATTTCTTGATGATGTATGCTTTCCTGAATTTGCTTAGGTCAAACCAATTGTGATCCAATTTTTCAAAGTTTCGAAGGCTGCCCTTCAGCTCTTGTTGTTATATAAAATATTTATGACATTGTCCAAAGCAAAAAGAAAAAGAATGCTTCCAAAGGAGAAAATATCTCTTTATTGTTGGATAGCCCAGGATATGGGAACAAATCATGTCAAAGCAACCAAGATGGACTGAGAAAGAATTAAACAAATTTAATTATCAATAAAATTCATTACAGGTCAACACTGTCTTTTCCTGAAGGAAAATGAAAATAAACTTTATAAGTTGGGTTATATGAAATCAGGTGTAAACAATCCCCCTACCAGGCATTCTGTTCTCTCCACTGCAGTCATAACTCAGAAACTAAATAAAACTCAAGGGGTCCTATGCCCATTTGTGTTTCTTGCAACATCAGACATACTGATAGCATGTTTCTGAGTAGCAGGGAGTGATGTCTTGCTGTCTCACTTGCCCCCTGGGGACATGGTACTGTTCCTGTCCATCATTGCTTTCCTCTTTGTGTTCTTGAAATCCCTGTGATTTCTAAAGCCACATTCTGTCACATAAGAATAGGGTAGAAGATGACCTCGTTGGCCATCAGGGAGAGAGGAGAGGCCCTTGGGCCTGAGGGTGTCAGAGGCCCCAGTAAAGGGGAATGTCAAGGTGGGAATATGGGAATGGGTGGGCAGGTGGGTGGGAGGTGGAATTCCCTCATAGAGGCGGGGAGGGGGAAGGGATAGGGGGTTTCCAAAGAGGAGACATGGAAATGTAAATAAAGTATAAAAAATAAAATAAAATAAAAATAAAAATAAAGAGTAGGAAAGAAGAAGCAATAACAGGTAAGTTAGCTGACCTTTCCCTTTTTACATAAACTATGTTAATTGAGATTCCATTTGAA
>CM052700.1:35256461-35303050 GCA_028551405.1 Uromys caudimaculatus
AAGAACCCACGCGGACACACGGATCCTTCTGCAGCAATGCGTTTATTGCATGATGAAAAGAGGAAGACCCCGGGGCCCCAGAATGGCGCTGCTTATATAGCCCTGAGGCAGCGTGTCCTCCACTGATTGGCGCGCCCCGGGAGTGGGCGGTGATTAGTCATGTACACCCATAATGCGCAGGCGCTTCGGGCGAGCCACCGCGCTATCCACAAGTTTCCTCAGAGTGACAGCGGAAGTCAGCGCCATCTTGTAATGGCGAATACTCTAACCGCTCCCTACACATATGTGATTCCTATCTCAGGATACAAAGGAGAATATAGTGATGCATTGTTAGGATGTTCAAATCTATTGCTTCACTTACTGAAGGTCACCAGGGTGCCTGAGAGTGTCAATAGCATCTTATAGAGAGAAAAGAAAGTGGCAGTAGTCTACTATATATGGATAGAACTTTAAATACAGACTTTACTAGACGTTTCATCTCATTTGGGGTCCTTGCATGTCTTTTGCATTAGGAGATTCACATTTTATCTGTTTTCACACCTTATTCCGTAAGAGTTTCCATGAGCTCATAAAGCATACTCTTCATTTCTAATAGTCTTTTCAAAACACATCTATTTTCTTTCCTTCTTATTCATCAAGTTTCTTGACAGTCTTTCCCATGCCTACTTTTATAATGTCTTTAGATACTGCTACTTTGGCAGGAAATGTCAGGTTCTCCTATGGTATTGTTTTCCCTCTTCAGCATGGCAACAGTAATTGTTGTCTCTTGAGGGCTATTATGAACTAAGCATCATGCTACCTAAGAAGATTTCACTGATGTTTACAACAGCCTTGCAGCGCTGGTATCCTGAAATTCATCCTTCCTTGCTTCGTTCTTTCTTTTGTTTATTCCTTCCTCTTCACCCTCTCTTCCTCTCTCCATCCTTCCCTCCTTCCCTGCTTCATTCCTTCCTTCATTCCTTCCTCTCTTCCCTCCCCTCCATCCACACTTCCCTTTGTCCCTCCATACCCTCTTTCCATTCTTCCTTCCTTTCTTCCTTTTGCTTCCACCTTTCTTTTTATTTTCCTTCTTTCCCCCTTCCTTTCATTCTCCTTCCTTCTTTTCTCCTCCCTCCGTCTCTCTCTCTCTCTCTTTCTCTCTCTCTCTCTCTCTCTCTCTCTCTCTCTCTCTCTCTCTCTCGCTCTCTCACTCTCTCGCTCTCTCTCTCTCTCTTGCTCTCGCTCTCCAGGATTAACAACAATGGCTATGAATGATTAAGGATCTGGCAAAAGCACATATGGAACAATCATAAAATTAAGACAAGAAAGCTCAACTCACTATCCCTGCTATCTCAATCACGATACTAATTTGCCTTCCCTTAACATATTTCTGCTACTGTGATTTACTTCCTTTTGCCATTAATTAATTTATTTATTCAATTTCATCAAGATGGCTGCCATTCCTTTCTATATCCTCAAATGCGCAAATGGTTCCTCTCCTCACACTCCCTTTCCTTCTCCTATAAGAGGATGGAGACCTCCCCAGAGTAAAACCCACCCCCGTCCCTGGACATCAAGTCTATGCAGAGCTAGGTCCATATTCTTCCACTGAGAACAGATAAGACAACTCAGCCTTCTCCAGTTACTATGATTTACTTCTTCTCGGGTTATTTTCTAGTTGCCTTGGAAAAAATATCTTCTGTTTCAATACCCCATTCTGAAACATTAGGAAGAAGCTGCTATTTTCACCTGACAATTAAGATGACAGATATACGATCAAAAGTTTGATATTTCTATAATAAGAGCTGGTTTATCTCTTGAAGGACTTGGAATGGGTTTTTTGTGATTTACATACTCTGCTAGATATCAAGTATATCCATGTGAATGACAGGCAACCATTTATGTATGAGGTCATCTGTAAATGTGGATAAGCAGCAATATCTACAATGAGAGAAATAATCCATGTGGATACACTCTATGCCGGCATTGCTCCAACAAGGTACCAGCTAGCCACATGTGGTTCTTTGATATTTTAAATGCACTTTATGTTCTTGAGAAACTAAACTGTAAATAACATTTAAATGCAATGTCAAAAGATATATGTTCCTAAAGATTACCATGATGAATGAATTTACATCTAGATTAGAGATCTCCACAATATGACCCGTGTATGCTAATTGGCCTGATTACTGATCGTGCCTATAAAGTTTATGTGGAGCATGATCATAAATATTTTTATATACTGTTTATATCTGTTTTTTCCATTTATAGCATAGTTGAAACGTTGCCTCATAGGCTTCAAAACTAAAAGTATTTATTATGTGGCCTATAAAACAAAATAATTTGCCAAGATCTTGTTTGGATATGCATTCTAGGTCCATTCACTTTTGGACAGATTCTTCTGCTGGTTTTTCAGAGAAAAACTGCTAGGATTAATTGACTAATCCTAACTGGATGGTGATGTAGACTGTCTAATGGCTTAACTGATAATAGCTAGCACTATTCTTGCATAGCAAGAAGGATGCTGAACTGAGATCAAAATAGTATCATGCTGCACCAGATCATTAGCAATATTAAGAATACAGACAATAATTTGTCTGTCCCTAATTAATTCATTAATTGAATTCAGTGTAAATTTAATTTAGATTTACTGTAGGTCTTTGATTATTAAGGCTATATTACTTCTTTGCATAAGTATACATTTTAAAAGCAGAATTTGGTTATTATCAATGGCATAGTTTGGGTAAAGTATAAGTCAGAATCCAGCTAGCAGAGCCTTATTGAAGTCAATAAGATTTTATAAATGGACTATGAAGACAAGACTTGTGCTGCTCAAGAAAATACAAAGTAAATATAGAAAGAAAGGACCTAAATTTCTATACTATGAAGTATAACATGAGCTTCCACCAAAAAATTATTTTTCATATTAGTTAATGATAGGGATTTGAATTTCTCATTATTTATGCTTTTGTTTGTCCTTATTTGTTATATATGTTTCAAATTAGTATGTAAAAGGAAAAAGAAGTAAAGGAAGAGAAACAAACAAACAAAAATAACTACAAATGGAAAACAGGATAAAATGTTGAAGGACCGGCATTGTCAGTGACTGAGATTGTTAGGATGATGTCTGCCACATAGATCAGACTCTTATTCATGCCCTTCCTCTTCTCTCTCATAGCCAGACTGCATTTGAACTGAATATCCAAGGATAAGTTTATAACATAGCACTTTAAAAACCAAAATAGAAATTTTCCACTTGTAAAATTTTTAGAAGTGTTCAGCTGAAATAAAAAGCATAAAAATCAAGTGTCACTGTGGTTAATAATATTGCACACACACACACAAAAAAAAAAAATCTGCAGTGACCTGGAAAAATAACCTTGTTTTTAGTTTTCACATCAAAGCAAGAAGCATCAGATATTGAGTTTTTTTCTATAATATCCACATTCTTCAAAGGATGTGAAATATCTTCAGCGTTTTGTCACAGCAGTGTTGTGTCCATATGGTGATGATAAGCATAGAGGCTAAAGACCCCCAACGTAATGTCACAGGTCACTAAAAGCTCATCAAGGCAAGAAGTATTCAACGGTATCTGATATTTATTGGTATAAATAAAAAATAACCAACAATAACAAAAGATGAAAAACTGAAATTGTGAAATAGCGGGGAAAACTCTAAACTAGTGTAATATACACAATGTTGTTAAATTGTCACATGCTTTTTAAGGTTGTTGAAAATGGATTATGGAAGAATGGTAGCCCACTCCATGTCAGCCCCAAGCATGTTTGTACCAAAGTGTTTTCCAAGACCTCTTATCATAGAAATGAAAGACCACCCAAGTCGGGGAGACCCTCACTCAAGTCTCAGGACGGCGCGACCCCCCAAGAACTCACGAAAGACCGTCCTTGCTGTAATCACATGAGGTTTAATTTGAGGGCCACGGAAGGACCGCGGAAGGACCAGTGCACTGGGGTCAAATGCATAACCTACGCAGAGGCAGAGGGGTTCGACCCCCAGCAGCTGAAGTCGGGGGTATTTAAAAGAAGAAACATCCCCAAGGCAAGGAAGGAATTACAACTCAGGAAAAGGCTCATTCACAAAGCAAGGGGTGGGGAACAGAAAGAATTTGCATTATGGGGAAGTAAGGATCACAGGTTAGTTGCACAAACATTTCTGGTTCCTGAAACGTTTTGCCTCTGGTCCTGAGGCCAGGTCAAAGTCACCCATTTCTTAGGAGAAAGAATGTCGTTGCCTTCCTCATAAAAGGGCCAGGTCTTACAGAACAAGCATCCACCTTGGTTTAATAAAGTTGTAGACATGGAAAAACAGAAAGTAGCTGAGAATGTTAAAGGCATTATATTCTTGAGAAAAGCTAAAAGGTAAACAATTTCCAATAGATATTATTATTATTTTCCCCATTTACCCCATAATATAAAAACACTTACCATGGGAACAGGAGGCCAGCCCCTCAACAGTAGACAGACTACTAATCAGGAACTCCAGCATGGCTTTTTCTTCCCCAGCTGATTTCTTCTGGATGTTTATAATGTCTGGATTTGACTATGTTCTCTGTGTTTGCTTTTTCTCATACACTGCTGGATATTATAAGTGCCTGAATTATATTTGATGCTGTTTATCTACTATTCTTGCTCATCTGCTAATTTCTATTTGTTCTTTTTACTTTTGCTTGCTACATGCTTAATAATCTCATTCATTTGAAGCTGAAGGTATAGCTGTTGTAGATCATTCTCCAGACCACACAAAATAAATGGCTTGCTTTCTGAATCCATCTCACACCAATTTAATTTGTGTGGCATATGGCCGCAAGCTAGTCACACATTCTTCCTTATTTGATGTTTACACATTTTATAATAGGAATGGATATTTATGGTATGGCTTAATAATTTATAAAATGAGATCTTAAAATTGCAGTTTAGTCATAATTTCCTATTAGTCTTGCAAGCTATTGAAAATAAATGGAGAAAGGAGAATTAGAAAACCTCTTTGAGTTCACAGTTCATTTCTATTTTGGGTTCTTGTGCCTACCTCCTTTAAGAATGGAAAAAAATAACATTTCAAAACATCTGATTCATATGTGATATTAAACATCATTTCATCTTATGGAAACCTTTTAAGAATGAGTAAGCACAACAGTGTGGAGGCAAATTAATTATAGTTAGTTGGAAAGAAAAAACTCTTTCTACATTAATTAGAAAACACATCTCCACTTCAGAACTTGTCCCTGTATACCATGCTAATAAAAGGAAGAGACTGGGCTATTCAACTACCTGTCTTAATCTTTACTGATGTTAATCCCATTCTCACTTTCTAAATCTCTCAATCATTACCACTTAAGACTTGCCACAAGAGTAGTAGGAAATATTTACAACTTAAAAAGTGCCCAGAGGAAAAACACATCTTCACACAGGAAGAAAACCGGCCATACTTATATTAAAATGGGAAGGAGATTTTAATGCATTAAATGTACAAATGCTACATACCTCAAATTATTGATGAATTAAACAAAAAGGCAAAGCTCTATTAACCTATGAAGGGAGGTCACACCACACATATATTCAACTTAGAAAAAAATATTCCAATTACTAGCGGTGGCAAATTCAGGCAATGAATTATTTGTGAGCACAGTTATTCCAATGCTTAGGTGTGATTGGCAGAGCTCTGTGGGGGAACAGCACCAACATACATACTAACCTTTCCTGCTGTGAAATAGATAAAGATACTAAATATTAGATCATTTGAAATCCTGGCATCCATATATTTTAACTGAAAAAAAGTAAGCCAAAAAGAGAGACATTAGAAAATTTAATTTGTGCCATCATCAGATGGATTCTCGTACGTATATGAACAATAGCAAAGAAAGCAGATGTGATAAAAAAAAATCTGGGCAGGAGATAAAACTGTGTATCAAATATCAAATATATGGAATATTGTGATAGGTACATATGAACATATACATAAATACAGGGTATAGCTATATAAAACCACAAAAAGGAATCATATTATAGTATTATACTATATGTTGTTGTAGTTGATTAATCTACTCTAATCTCCCCAGCGGCAGTGGTGTGAGTTTCTCAGTACCTGTCCCAATGCTCGGGTTTCCCAAACGAAAGACACACACACAGAGAGAGAGCTTTATATTAATATGCCTTAATCAGCACAATGGTTGGAACACTCTTAGACTTCCACATTGTGACTGCCTCCCCTTTGATACTCCTGAGTTACTACTTATTAAAATTCATATTTTTTCTTTGTTACCTAGACCCATTTGGGGCTGGGGGACTAGGGACACTCTTCCATGGCTCTTACATTTTTGGTACTGTATGAGAAATACCACCATAGAGAGTTCATATTAGTTAAGATTTTGAGAACATTCTGAGCAAAAGAGGACAGTGTAGCCAAAGATCCTGGAGCAGAGAGGAAATGGCATTGTGGATAGAGGGAAGATGAGCACTGTTTGATAAAGAGGTAAACCTCAGGAGAATCATCCATCATAAGCAGCAAGGCTGACCTGTGCCTTTGGTCCAGTATGTGATGAACAGAAGTATCATCTCTCCTGTCCTTCCAAGAGAAAAGCTGAACTAACTGAGAAGCAAAGCTCACCTAAAATCCACAGGAGAACTGAAACCATAGGCCAAAGGTCCTCTTCATAATGAGAGAGAAAACAAAGACGAAAATTCACTAGAAACAGAACTATAGCTATACTTTCTCAGGAATCATGGAGGAAAGTAACTAATGGCTGGATGTAAGACTGCACTTGTTGAGCATAACAACATCCTATAGGCAACATGCCTATGGGATGCTGCAAAACTTTTGAGTCATCACTAAGATCTACTAATGTTCTTTGCATGAACAAAGGAAGAAAAATCCTTCAAATTGTAGCAGGAACACTGGAAAAATTACTAATTAAAATACAACCAGAATATTCTCTTATCGTCAATGAATTTCCTCTCTCAAGGGGAAAAGAAAAGACTAGATCCAAACAAACATGAGCTTTAACAGAATGAAATGACATTAAGAAAAGAAAAGATAATTAGCTTTTTAGCTTCCAAGGGGATTCCACCCTTAGACCACAAATCACAAGGGTCTATCACAAGGGTCCAGAATAGCTACAGATGCTACCAACTGAAAACTTTAAATTCACTTAAAAATGAGATTAGTTTTTATATAGTTTTTTAACTCAATTGCACAGATTTCAAGCAAGAATTTGTAGAAGTCAATATCCTGTCTCAAAAAGTTGAACAATCCTGAGAGCCTGCATGATGAGGGGATACTTAATTTCATACCCTTTGAACTGTCTTATTACATCTTATATGGTACAACATAATGCAGCACCTAAGAATGGGGTGAGCTCCTTAAAGTGCAGTGTAGAGTTACAGGTATATAATGTTTGTCCTTATAAAACTTCTGTGTAATGACAAGAATAGAGCTGAATATAAGAACAAGGGTATGATTCTAGCTTAGGGATCTGCTAGAAACAACAAGGCAGCAAATATGGAGGATCTTAGAATAGCATCTACACTTATACCAAGAAATACAGACAGCTTAAAAACTGGCATTAAATAAATCCTTGTGTGAAAGTCTTCTCCCCACATATCATGACTATATCAGTCAGTCAGTTTTCTATCACTGTGACACAAAAAGATGAATACTGTAGATAAATAACTTATGGGACAAAGGGTTTATTTTTGCTCATGATTTCAGGGATTTCAATTTATGTTTTCTCAAGCCTGTTTATCAGCGCCTGTGAAGGCAGAGTACACCATGTCAGAAATGGAATAAATTAAGTCCATTCTTCCATGATGCCTGGAAAGCAAAAAGAGAGAGACAGAAGGACCTAGGATTTCAACATCTCCTACCATGACATGCCCCCGATAACTTCTCTAGTACAAGGTTCCATTGCCTCATAAGCTGGCATCACACACTTAGCACATGGGTAATTGGGAGACATGGAACATCCTAACTGTGACACAGAAACAACTCTAAACCATTTGAAAATGCTCATAAAACTGCAAGACACGAATCCCATCACAAGGGCCACACCCTAGTGACTTTATATAGGCCTGTATCTCAAAGAAATCATTTTCACAAATCATCAAATTCAGAAATAGAACTTTAACACATGTGTTTTAAGATTACACAATACTATAAACAGTAACTGAAAACTGCAGGGAAATCACTAATTTTGAAGCATATTCGAGTCTAAGAGAAGAGAAAAAATGGAATTATTTAAAATACACTATTAAAAGGAAAGAAGATAGAGACCCTCATCCCCAATCTACTTATAGCAGGAAAAGTGGTGACAATTTGAATGGGGTATGACTACTTAATCAGGTCACATATTTCACTTGAGTCTGGCCACATGAGACCAATGAATACTATTGACTAAACATAAAAAATACCCAACTGGATGTAGTACACCATGAGTGTAAGTAAATTATAAAAGCACAGTACTATTATTCAGGGTAGTAACTACGATGATGCTATAGTTAGACAGTTGTTTTTAGCATTGTTTCTCTCAACAAAGTTACTTTCTCTCATTTAGAACTGTAAAATTGACCCACTGTTTGATAACAGTTATATCGAATGGCTAAACATTTTATAATTATCATTAACAAAATCCGTCAGCTTGCCTTTGTTAGCATCGCACATATCCATTAGACTAACCAGTGGAAAACCCCTAAACTGTAAACTGCTAAACGAAGTAAAAGGGAGTGCTAAAACTGGACTTAAATATATCAGATCGAGATGACTCAGTATTTTGGAAGTAGTAGTAGCTAATTAATTCAGATATTTCATCTCAAATTAAGGAATTTATATATAATACTGAGTTTTCATTTTAAAAATCCTTAAAATCTAATGGTCTAAGAGCATATGGTAGGGATCAGAATTTAGCTCAGTGACAGACTTATGTGCCTATCATGTGTGAGACCTTAGGCTCAATCCCAGCCTCCTCATCCATTCTCTGACTTTTGGCTAAGAGCAAGTGAAAGTCATAGCTGCAAGGGTGAGAGGCAAAGGAAAAAGGAAGACACTGTACTAGAGAGAATGTGATGTGAGGAAAGGGGAGGGAGGAGAGGTAAGGAAAGAGAGGAAGGGGAGAGAAGAGAGGCAAAGAACAGTACAGACGCATGCATGCCTGTGTTATTAATTACACAATTATTCAGGGTAGCCAAAAGTTGGATAGAATCTAAGAGAAAAAAGAACATGCATCTAGTGGAATATATCTATTCTGCAAATGGAAGAACAAATACACTAGATCATGGAGGATCTTTTGAAATAACATCTAGGTCAGTTAAATCAGTAAAAAGGGGCCATACCCTAAGGTATGAATAGATACCTTAGACATGTCAGGCATGGAATTAAGTGAAAAATGAAGTTACTGTTTAACTGAAACATACCTTCAGTTGTAAGATGAAAATTTTCTGAAAGGGGGCAGAGGTGACAATCACAGACAACAGAATATGAATAACATGATCTAGATATCATGCATAAAACTAAAACATGGTACAATAGCAAGTTTGGGGTTATGAATGGTTTACTACAATTAAAAAACAAAAAGTGGAAAGTTCTAAAGATTGATGCTGTCTGTGGCTGCACAACATGTACATTGTATTAATCAACCATGTACTTAAACAATCTATGGTGGCAAATGTTATGACTTGCATGTCACCACAAGACTCTAGTTTTATTTTTGTTGCTGTGATGAACTCTAACAAAAAGTAGCATCAGCAAAGAAGAATTGACTTCAGCTTACAATTCTTGATTATACCATGTAATAGCAAGGAACGCAAGTCAGAGGGAACCTAGAACTGTGAGTTACATCACATCTACTGTCAAAGGCGGAGGGAAACAATGTACGTGCTCTTGCTTGTGCTCAGATCCACCTATACAGTGATGTAGTCCATAACTCCTTCCTAAAGAAATGGTACTACCTACAGTGGGCATGTCTTCTCTTAATGGAGTCAAGATAATCCTCAATGATGTGCTCACAGACAAACCTGATCTACACTATCTCTTCTTAAAACACTCTTCCTTAGTTCAATTTATCATGTTGACAATTAAAATTAACCATCATGCTCATTAAAAATGCACATTAACATTAAAAAGAAAGATAATCCAGAAAATAAATAAAAGGTAATTAAAGTAGAGCAGCAACATATATCACATATAGTTTAAATAATATTAATAATCACTTTGAGATGTAAGTATATCAATAAAGTTTGAAGGCTATCATAAGACTGTAAAATTACACTCAGAAACATACTGTCTTTATAAAGCCTAGGTTAAATATAAGGAGAAAGATACATTAAAACCAAGATTTTGAAAAGCCAATGATACCACCAAGCAAAAAAAAAAAAAAAAAAAAAAAAAAGCTGAAGAAGTTTATTAAGTTTAGACGAAATCAAATTGCCATGTAGCTAAATTATCAGTGATAAAAAGGAGCACCATTTAATAACAAGAGAGGTAATTTGCCAAGACAATACAATAACTATTAATATGCATGTATCTAATAAGAGTATTTGTGAATCAAAACCTGAAAGCTATGCAAAAAGTCATAACAGATTCCAGTATCCCTTTATCAGTAATTGACAGATCCAGTAGGCAGAAAATCAGTCAAATGACAGTTATTTCAAACTACCATCCATCACACAAATATTATTGACATTTATAAGCTATTTCACACAATAACAACAGAAGATGGATGCAACATTTGTCAAACAGAGCATATCTGTGGCCATGGAATAATTCTTACCAAAATTAAAAAATTAAAAATTTCATCAGGTATGCTTTCTGGTTACAAAAAATGTAGGAATCGTATTATTTTTAACTAAATAATTGAAAATAAAACGCAGTTTATAAAAACATATGAAATGCTTGCAAAAGCAGTTCTTAGTTAAAAAGTTGTAGCAATAAATTCTATAAAAGGAAGTAAAAATCTAAAATCAGTAATTTAGCACTCTAATTTAGCAAACTGGAAAGCAAAATAAGCAAAAACAACAACGACCACCAAACAACCTAATCTGAAGTAAATTAAATAAAAAGAATAAAATTAAAATACTAATTTTAAAATTTAGAAAAAATGTAACATAAACTTGAAAATACAAATATAAATTTATACTTATAAATGTAAAAATATAGGTATATTTATAGCCTGAAAGCTAGATTTTTGATTTAATGACAAAATTGACTAATCTCTAGCTTCAGTAAAAGAAAAAGAAAAAACAAAAGGAGACACAAATTAATAATAACCAAAATGAAAGAAGTGCCATTACTACTATGGCCAGTGTGTTTCATCTTCTATATGCTCATAGATTTAGTAAATTAGATAAAAAATGAATCAATTTTTGTGAAGAAATGATCTGCCAAAACATACAGAAAAGAAAAGTGAATGGCTAAGTGTCTTAAAGAAATTCAAAGGGCTGGAGACACCGCTCAGAGGGTGAGGACACTGGCTCTCTTGAAGGTCTGGGACTGTGTTTCCAAGAACCATGTCCAGCTACTTAGCAAATGTCTAAATGTCTATAACTCCAGATCCAGGAAATCTGCTGACATCCAGGTACATCTGTACTCATGTACATGCAAAGCCATGTACACATGTGTGCATGAACACACATACACACACACACACACACACACACACACACACACACGGGGGGGTGGCATATACACAAAATTTAAAGTAAAACAAATATTCAAATAAAAAACAACTCCAATTAAAAATGAATAACCATCCACAACAGACTTTGATGGGTGTGCTGGTGAATTTCATCCACATTTAAGGAAGAAGTTGTATCAATTGTATGCTAACTCTACAGAACAAAGGAAATGCTTCTGTATCCACATGCTTTAGGCAGTATTATCCTCGTATAAGACATGAACATATACATGGAAAGAAATTAAAATTACAGATAAATATCAGTCATAAATACAAATGTATGAATTCCTTCTAAATCATTAGGGAATTAAACTCAACAGTATATGAAGGACCTACATCATGATGAAATATGATTTAACCTATGTAGGCAAGGGTAGTTAACACTTTAATATCAACTAACATAATTCGTCATATTGATAGTCCAGAAAAATAATTCGCAAAACCATATCAATAGAATCAAAAAACTATTTGAAATAAAATCATAAACCTATTCAAAACATATGGCTGTTTCCTGAGAGGCTCTGCCAGAGCCTGACAAATACAGAGGCAGATGCTTGCAGCCAACTATTGGACTGAGCACGGGTTCCCAGATAGAGGAGTTGGAGAACGAACTGAAGTAGCTGAGGGGGCTTGCAGCCACATGCGGGGGAGTAACAGAGTCAACTGGCCAGAGTCCCTGGAGCTCCCCGGGACTGGACCAACAACCAAAGAGTACACATAGAGGGACCCATGGCTCCAACCAAATAGGTGGCAGACGATGGCCTTGTTGGACATCAGTGGGAGGAGCGGCCCTTGGGCCTGAGGGTGTTCGATGCCCCAGTATAGGAGAATGCCAGGGCAGGAAGGTGGGAGTGTGTGTGTGTGGGTAGGGGAGCACCCTCATAGAGGCAGGGGAAGGGGGATGGATAGGGGATTTCCGGAGGGGAAACCTGGAAAGGGGATAACATTTGAAATGTAAATAAAGAAAATACTCAATAAAAGAAAAAAATTATCAGTAAAATAGGAATAGAGGAGCATTTCCTAAAGTTAACACAGACCACCTTCGAAACAATGTATAGTGGAGAACAAATTTAATGATGCAACTACATGTTTTGCATCTAAGAAATGAAGGAAGATAATAATACTCTCTCTTATGAATTTTTGTTCTATTCAATATCATGCTAGAAGCAGCTAGCACACTAAAGTAAGAAACATGAAGGGTTTCTTATCCTTCATGCATTAGTTCACAGAGGTAGTAAAACATTTTTGTTTCTTCATAGATGCAGAAAACACCAGAGTTCACTTCAAAAGCTCTAATAGTCTCATGTGATTATGACAAATTTGAAGGGTGCAAAGTTTACATACAAAGACCAAGCATTTTCTGTTTCTAATAGATAAATAGAATTTTCAAATAAAAAATCAATATGATATTTGTCTTAGGGTTTGTATTCCTGTACAAAATATCATGACCAATAAGCAAGTTAGGAAGGAAAGGGTTTATTCAGCTTACATTTCCACATTTCTTTTTATCACCAAAGGAAGTCAGGACAGGAACTCACACAGGGCAGGAACTTGGAGGCAGGAGTTAATGCAGAGGCCATGGAGGGATGCTGCTTACTGGATTGTTTTCCCCTGGCTTGCTAAACTTGCTTTCTTGTAGAACCCAGGACTACCAGCCCAGGGATGGCACCACCCACAATTGGCTGGGCCCTCCCTCCTTGATCACTGAAAATTGAGAAAATGCCTTATAGCTGGATCTCACAGAGGCATTTCCTCAAGGGAGGCTCCTTTCTCTGTGATAACTCCACCTTGTGTCAAGATGACACACAAAACCAGCCAGCACAATATTCATATACAACTAATATATGGGTTATTTATCAAACTATAAACTATAATACTGACGAAAACAGAAATCTTTTATTTAGCGTTTTATTGCTGTGAAGAGACACTGTGACCAAAGCATTTGTTTGGAAGCTTGCTTATTGTTTCAGAGGTTAAATCCATTATTACCATGATGGGAAGCAGACAGGCATCATTGGTACAGTAGCTGGTAGCTTTATATCCTGATCTATAGTCAAGCAGACAGAGAGAGGAGATGGCGGGGGGGGGGGGACACAATGAGCCTGTATGGGCTATTGAAACCTCCATTTCCTAATGACAGTGACACACCTCCTTTATCAAGATCACACCCATTGCAATAAGGCCACACCTAGTTCTTTCCAAACATTTCAATTGGGACCTAAGCATGCAAATTAATGATGTAATGGGGACCATAACTATTCTTAGTTTCCCTCACTATGCTTTGCTCCCTCATCACAGGCTAAAAGCAAACAGAGCTAACTGATCAAAAACTGATAGGCTTAAATTATGAATAAAATCAATCTTTCTTCATTTTAAGCTGTTTGTCTCAGGTATTTCTTCCTAGTGACAAAAAGATAATGATTTTACCAATGCTTTTCTTGAATAACATGAATACCTAGGTACTGAAAGACAATTATTCCAGTGATCTAAATAAGATGCAGAGTAGTGGTCCTATTTTGCTTCAAAATTAATTTTTAAAGCCATACTGTTTGTAAGGAATATAGTCTCAGAGGTAAATTGGGATTGATGTTGAAAAAACAAATACTGAGACACTTTTGTTCTTCAGGTGTCCCTGTAGAAGAATTTTAATCCAGCTACAGAGCTATTCTGACCACATCCAAAGAACTTCTAGATCCGTGTAATCTGGCTGGTGTATAGATAGGCCCTTAGTACATTCCTTTAATCCCAAACAATGATATATGATTGAAGAACAAAGTGATGAATCAGAGAAAGGTTTGACAGAGATAGGATACACCCAACTTTCATGAAAAGCTATTTAAAAGCAGCTCAGGGAGAGTCAGCAGGTACAGTCAGTTCTGTTCAGTCAGGTGAGTTCAGTGTAGTGGAGTTCAGTCAGTTCCTCAGTGACTTGGCTGTTGCGTATGTTGGGAGTCAGTGCACTGAGGGCAGAGTTATGTGAGTTCAGTTCAACTGGGTGGAGTTGAGTTTGGCACAATGAGTCAGCGTCTTAAGTGCAGTGCCGTAAAATTGAATTCCTATGTGAGTTCCTGCAGTTCAGTGCTGATCAGCAGAGACAACTGAAGCCAGAGAACAAGATGGAGCCAGAATATAAATAAATTATATCAGAATTAGTTTAAAGCCAAGTAGAGCAATTCAGTCAGAAGGTAAGAGAAGTCAGCATGTAGAGGAGTTTAAGCCAGAGCAGCTGAGTTGAACCAGCCATGTAGAGTTCAGAAAGAACTAGTAAGGATGAGCAAATTTACTAGTAAGCCTCTGAGATGACAATTACATCTGGGAGAATAAAAGTCACTTTTACGTATCTCCTAGTAAATTATAGTTGTTACTCCTTTCCTTTCTATATTTCTTTCATTCTTTTCTTCGAGTTGGATCTCAAGATCACTGCATAGGCAGTCTTTATGATTCATATGTCTAGCTGTCCCCATTCTTTGAGTGACAGCCACCATGCTGCTTTATAAAAGCAGTCAAGTGATGTATAAACCAATCAGATTGGCTTTAGCTACAGAAAAAAAAGTTCAGAATCTCATTGTTCAATGAGACTTTATTGCAAATGCATGGGCTTATCCAGTAGCCCATGGGTCATTGAGAATAGATTTTGACTTTTCTACCCGCTCATACTTACTATTCCAAAAGAACCTTTACAAGAAAGAATAAGAATAAAAGGGCTATACTTCCATTTTCAGAAGGCTGTAACAGCTGAAATAAGCATTGAAAGCAAAGAAAGGATTAATCATGCATACAGACATTTCTCCCCAAATTCAACCAACTTAAAATATTTATTGAATGGAATCTTGCATAAGACTAGGATTTTAAGGGTAAATAATTGTTTGCCTTTTATATCAGATAGTGTTTATACTCTAAGTTCATAATATTATTTCTCTTACTGATTTTGGTAGTTTTTATACAACATTTCATACTAAGGAATTGCAGGTCTTTTGCCTTGACCGTATAACACACCTTCTAATTATTTGCATGGGAAATCCATTTTGCACATTGTCAGTTTTTTGTAGACCCACTAATCTCAAGTGTGCAAGGCAGATCAGCATGGAGTGATTTCTTTTCTTTCTATAAATGAAAAATAATCAGGACAATTCACTCATATATCAATTTCCCTTAAAAACATCCATAGCTGTCTAGACTAACAAAAAAAAAAATCTAGAGTTACACGTGATTTTTAGTCTAAAATATTTCTCTAGTTTTTACCCTTTTTTCTTTGCCATACCTGTGAGGCGTAGAACATTATTTGAGTCTTTCTTAGGAAGAGAAATGAAGCTCAGAAAATCTGTGCCTCCTACTCTCTGGCATGCATATCAGAGACCAATGACCTGGAACATTATGTTTTAATAACTCTTCCAGTTTTCAAAGTCATCTCGCCTTCACCTAGGATCCTGTGCTTGAAAAGGACACCAAGTTAGACTTTGAGAATACAAAAGTTGGTAGTAAATGTCAACAGTAAAATTTTATTAGCCAATTGGTTTTATAAATAAAATCTTAGTGAAATGACTACATTCATTGAATGGAGCTGTCCCTGACCTCCAGTAATAGAGACAAGGCCCAACAGACTACTGCATCTCCTGAACATGTTTGCAACACTAGTTTATACATGCAGACAATTGGAAACATGGGAAATGCAGTCTAGCTGACAAGAACTTTATGTATGGGTCCTGAGAATGTTGGTTTTGTCCTTGAGCAAACCATTTCTTACTGAGAAATTCAACTGCTTATTATTTGCCAACTTTCTGGAAGTGTTCAAAAGTGAAAATTTTAAGCTCTATCCCTGGAGATTCTGATCTGTCAGACAGCCAAGATGAGATCAGAGTGTGTAGATACAACAATGTCTCTGTGATTTAAACAAAACTTCCAAACAAAGCAAAACAATGCACACATACATTCACATATCTCAGACCTTCCCTCTGCCTATAATCCTTTGGCAGAATTTATGGTGCTTCAGTGATAACAAGGTATGAAAATAGTGCCAAGATTGGTGCATATGTCTTCACTGACCATCGCAAATAACATAAAATGGCAATTACCAGAATTTACCTCTGTCTCTTTTGATAAAAATCAGATATTCATGATAGCAAGTAAGTTGCCATGGTAATTGAAGAAAAGTGGGTATGACAGGGTAACAAGAGAAAAGTTATTTGTACTGTCTTTATTAAGGGTTTTTTTGGACTCAGCATGAAACATTGCACCATCTGTCCTCTCATGAGACAAGGATGTTTTTTCCATAATGATAATCTCTCCTACGGGATCAGCCTCTCTTTTTTCTAAACAAACCCAGTAACTTAAAGGGCTACTACTTTAGGTTGGATATTTAATACCAGAGCAACTGAGGGTACCCAATTTGTCTTTAAAGGATTTCTAAATTGCCCTTATAAACAAATGAATATGTGTTCTTTAAAAAAAAAAAACAATCAAAACTATTTAAAATATCACAATAAAAATATGATAGAACAAGAGATCATTCAGGAGAGTGTATGATTTATATGGCTTATACAGGTGGATACACCATGGATTATAGGGACTCATATATAGTTAGTTATGATTTAGTTATTGTATGTCTAAAAGGCTCCTGTATTGAAGCCCTTGTTTCCAACTGGTGTCAGTATAGAGGTGGTTGTATCATAAGTATGCTACCATCATGTGTGCTTTGATCCATTGATAAGTTCATAGCTAAAAGGGCCATAGGGAGACAGGGCTTTGCTCAAAACTTGAGGTACTAGTGGCACGGATTTGCAGCGTACATCTCGCTCCAAATTCCTTCTCTTCCTCTCCTCATCTCATCGTACTTCTTGGCTTAGATGAGGTGAGTGGCTTTCCTTGGATTTGTACTCTTCACCATAATTTCCTGCCTAGTCACTGGGGTAGCAAATTATGGACATAAAATTCTGAACCCTGTGCCAAAACATTGTTTTTATTTAATTACTCAGATCTTTGTCATAGTGATGAAAAGCTACTTTACTGTGTTAAAGAATTTATGTGCTACATAGAAAAGTTATCTCTTCAAAAATACGTATCAACATGAGACAAGGAGACTGATAGGCTACTCAGATTTTCTGATTCCAGGTCAGAGGATAGATGTTGCTGAAGAATGGTGTGTGTGTGTGTGTATATTTCTTTTTTTTTTTTTTTTTTTTTTTTTTTTTTTTTTTTTGGTTTTTCGAGACAGGGTTTCTCTGTGTAGCCCTGGCTGTCCTGGAACTCACTCTGTAGACCAGGCTGGCCTTGAACTCAGAAATCCACCTGCCTCTGCCTCCCAAGTGCTGGGATTAAAGGTGTGTACCACCACTGCCCGGCGTGTGTGTACATTTCAATAGTTCATATCATTATTATATATGAAACACATTTTTAAGCTGTTCAATAAGTGTAGATTCTAGCAAACTTCCCTTTTTCTCTTTTTTTTAAATTTTTTGAAGCTTTTAAGATTTATTAAAGTAGCCTGGCATGTGGGGTGAAGATAAAGTTCTCTTTTTTTTTTTTTTTAAAAGATCACGGCTTCCAACTACCTGCTAGGGGCACCTGGGTACTTCCTGTTTCTTTCATCTGATTTATTGCTTAGCTTTCACAACTTCTGTGAACAATTAAATTTCTACAATTCTAGAACTACTCTGCTGTAGAAACTCCCATCAGTTCACTAGAATATGCTACTCTTTTAAATCCCACAAGTACATGTATTATCTTTGAAAAATCACCAGCAGATGTAAAGTAAGCTCATCCCATATTCAAAGTAAGCCCAGTGTTAGCATTAGTTTTTTACAGCAAGACCAGTAACTTCCAATGATCTACCAATTATATATACACCTTCTGTGACCAAGAGGTGACATTATATATAGGCAATAATGAAGCTGATGACCTACCTCAAGTTCTTCCAGATACCTACTTTCCAGGCTAGTGTTGGGTTGATCTGCTTTTTTCAGGGTAGAAATAACTTATGAATGAAAACAAAATCATGACAGAATTCTAGAGAATTTTAAGGCATCAGAAAAGAGGCTAAGTGGAGGAACAAAATACATCATGATCACTCTGTTCTCTTCCCATATCTGACATCTGAAAAAAAAAAATCACTAAAGGAAAAAACCAGAGATGAAGCAGGTGGTTAACCATAAGACTATCATTGGTGGACAGGTCTGGGAAACATTCAAATGATGCCTTATTCCTCCTTGACTTCAATGTTCAACTCTTTGAGTCTCATGTAAATTTCTTTCTTATACATTTTATACTACAAAGAACAAGTAGTATAATGATAGCCCATTTAAATAATAACCAATGGTTATACATACAAAATACAGTCAAAATAAATACTTACATAGAGTTTCATTTACATTTAGTTGGGAAAATAAGATAAATTAATTCACAATGATCTAGTCAGCATTTTACTATTTAGGTTCTCCACAAAAATATAATAATTATGCAAAGGGGAAATGAGGTAAAGGTAGGAAAAGGAAAGGAGAGAAGAGATGTGAGATAGCGACCGAGGCAGAGATACACACAGAGGCTGAGACAGAAAAACTATGAACAGAGATTGAGAATGAATATGAAGAAATGATTGATATGCAATCAGAGAAGCCAAATTCCACACATGTCATTGCACAGTAGTGGCACAGGAAAACCTTTATGAAGTATAACAAACATATACACCCCACTCCCAGTTTAATGAGTACATCCTGAACTCACGTAGAGTACACAGCTTTTGCTTCAAACTTGTTTATCAGCACCATAATCAAGCTACAAAATATATCCATCACCTCCAAAAACTTGTGTTCTTTGATGTTTTCCTTTGTTTTGTTTCTAAGAAGAAAGAGCACTTACCATGAGATTACCCACTAACATTTTAAATTGGGAAGCAGCATTTTATATACACTAAGTACTATGTTGTATATCAGATTCTTGAACTTATTTATTTTATGTAAGTGGAACAGAAAAGACATGGAAAAGTTCTCCTTAGCTCCCTCTCCCCAGGAAGGGAGGGATATCCATCACCATTCTGTTCTTTGTTTCTGAGCTTGTATAATTTGATGGCTCATAGATTTTTTTTTTTTTTTTAAGATGAGCCATCAGACAGAATCATCTCTGTGTTTCTGTCATGGTCACAATTTACATTTACATGATTTATAGCAGGATCACACTAAATCATTTTAAAACAAATGACAAGATTGAATAGCTTTATGAAATTGCCAGCTTTCTTATAAATGAAACCTGGACAAGAAGACCTCAGAAATCTCTGCCTGAGCCCATAAAACACACATAATTTCATGTTCTATACGGGCTCTAATATTCCAACTTTATCACCTTTTTTAATGACAGATATTTTAATATATCACAAGCCACAAGTTTTAACAGCATTCCTTAGAGACAAAACCTGCATGAGCAGACACAGACATACCATATACTACTTCTTCAAAGAAGAACGAGCTGAGGGATGCTTGTCGAGATCAGAGTGCTACACCAGGTTCTCGTCCCTAGCTCTAACATAGGCTTACTCAATGGAGTTTCAAGTCAGAAAGTGCAACTTACATCCAGTGCAAGAATTCTCATGGGGATAGATTACCTGGGACATAGAAACAAAGGCATGGTACCAGGCAGATTGCATTAGATAATTTTATTATTCAAAATCTAACATGAGAGCAACGTTACAATTTTGGAATTTTTTTTTTACATTTCATTTTGACAATATTTAAAAAAAAATACCTTTACATCATATGCTATTTTTACTGGAATAAATGTGGCAAGCTAGCTGGGCTAGCCGCTGCCAGAACCAGAGACTTGTGGCTGCCCTGTTTCCCTCCTATTTTCTTCTTAATGTACATCTTAATATGTTCTCCATCTGGCACTCAGCATCAAGAACTAAACACCACCACTTTTTTTGTATTAGTTACTCAAGGATAGAAACACATAGAATTCAACTGAGACTAATGCCTTAAAGAGATTATGGTGGAGATAGTCCCTCTGGGAGACTGACAGAGGGACCAGCTAGCCTCTCCAGGGAATATAGGGATTTCCATTAGCAAGTAATTTTCTTCAATTTAATCCTTCTTCACAGCAGTGTGATTGGGGAAAGAGGAATAGAGGTCTAGGTCTAAGTGCTAAACTATCCACACATTCACCTTAAGGACCTATGACTTAGTAGGGTAAGTCCCAGTAGAAAATGCCAGTTGGCACTATGGCACTATTACTGACATTTGTCATCTTGGATTAGATTAGCCAACTTGTTAGAAAGATACTCAGCAAGGAGATAAAGACATTTAGGGAGTGGTGAGTGAGGAGATCCCACCCAGCTACTTTTATTATTATTATTATTATTATTATTATTATTATTATTATTATTATTATTCATGGTTACAAAGGCAAACAGATTCCTGAGTTCAGGGACAGCTTGGGACAGAGCAAGGTTCATCTCAGGTGTGGTTGAAATGGTAATTTCAGGACAGGATCCCACCTAGCTAGTTTCTCATTGTGCTTAACAGAGGCCAGCAGATCTCTGAATTCTTTAATGATGTTAAAAGAAAATGTGTGTTTGCTGTCTCCTAAGAATTAAGGGCATGGGGTCATGGGATGCTGATTCATAGGAAAGTCAAAAGGAAACCTGGAGTAAATGACTGGATTAATATGTGAAATAAAAGCCTGGGCTAAAGGATCTGCGAGAGATGAGCTATCCAAAGAATGTTTGAGAATAGCAAGAGAAAACTGCTTGGAGAATTGTCTCGAGAAGAAAATAGAGAGAGAGCTCTCTGGAGGAAAAAGAACACCATACTTAGTATAAAATGCTGTTTTCTAAACTCTACTCTCTGGTTCTCTGATTGGGAATCTGGATTCTGGACCAGAAACTTAAATTTTTAACAGTGAGGTCTAGAATTTGTAATACAAGATTGTAATTACAAGATTTCAGAGACATTACTGTGCGAAAAAAGCAGAGAATCTAACATGCGTGTCTGCAAGTCAGAGAAGCAATCTCTCCTCCTGAGTTAAAATCACCCCATTTTATAGTGTTTAGGTATGAATAGAGAAACTTTCTCTCTGTCTCTGTCTCTCTCTCTGTCCCTCTCTCTCTCTCTCTCTCTCTCTCTCTCTCTCTCTCTTTCCCCCTTCTCTCCTCTCTCTCTCTCTCTCTCTCTCTCTCTCTCTCTCTTTTCCTTTCTCTGTGAAATTGCCAAAAGTCATCAGCTTTTAACCCCAGAATAGAAAGATAGAGTTAAATTGCTAGAAGTCATCAAATTTTGGCACCAGAATAGTAAAAATTAAATTGTTACAAGCCATCAGCTTCTGGACCCCAGAACAGTAAGAGAGAATTACAAGTCCAGATGTTATCAGCCTTTGGCCTTCATCAGATGTGTCCTACCTTGGTACCTGACCCTATCAGAGCTGGCCCCCAGCATCCCACTCCAATCTCTTTATCCCTGAGCACATTTTGGGTTGAAGGTTTTATGGGTAGGTTGATGTCCTCCTCCTTCCATTGGAAGTCCTGCCTGACTATAAGAAGTAGTCTTCAGTCTTTATATGCTAGGGTCATCCTTTAGACTCCCTGTAGCCTCCTCTGGCCCAGGTCTCCAACTAGTCCCAGAGCAGCTCCCACCAATTTCTACTAGCTGTGAATTTCATAGGGCTACTGATCCTCCAGAACAGGAGCCCTCTCTCGCTTCAGATGATCATGGTTTTCAATCAGTTTTTTTTTTTTTTTTTCTCTTTGTTACTCAAAGGTTTTCCATAGTCACAAATGTATTGATCTGGTGAAAAGTACTGACACATAAAGAGATATAGCTATCTTTTTCTGGCAAATTTTGATGTTTAAACCCAGCTGGTCAGAAATAACAGCACGTGATTGTTTGTCAGACACGCCTTTCTCATCGAAAGCAAGGACAGGCAGTATCAGCCTTTTGTAGATCAGTCCTACCCTCTGAGGTTAGTGAGCCTGGTCCATCTCACCTATAGTCAAACAATCATACCTTGTATCTCACTCGGAAATCCCAGGCTTTTGCCTTATAACAGGGGATTTTCTCTGAAGATTTATCACACCTCCTTTTCAGGTTCTTGTGTGAATCACTGATAGCGTTCTAATATTACACAAAGACAGAAACAGAAAAGACTCAGGAAAATCCTTTATTTTCTCCTGTCGTGAATCACTGGCCATTAAAAAAAAAAAATCAATTTTGTCCCAACCTCATAATAGTGGTCAGAGGTTGTAATAGAGTGCTCAAAATGAAGAATAACCTTGGGTTCAAGTTTACAGATCCTTTGGGCTGACAGGAGAAAAGCACTCCCTCACACAAATACCTTGGGTACAGATGGCTAAAAGAGGTTAAGATGCAGCTGGAGCAAAGGCAAAACTTTTAAGAAAAATCAACAGGAGGGGAAAAAGAGAAGCTATGGAAGGGAAGGGATTGGAGGGATTAAAATGGACACAGATGTGAAGAAATGTATTGTCTGTTTTCACTTCTCCAGGAGTGACATTGTTTTCCAGATCATCAGGCAAGATATAATGCACAGCTGCTCAGCTGTTATATTAAGACAAAGACATATTGGTTGTGTCGTCTTTTTGTTATATTGATCACCCCCCTCCCCCATGCCTGAAATCTAAGTACCTTGGAAACTCGTAACACAGTCTCTTAGGAAACATTGTGGAAGGCACTGATTAATATTAGCTGCCAAGTAGTCAATGCTGACTATTTATTATGGTCACCTTCTAAAGCAGCACTCTAGTTAGATGCACACTCCAGTGTGTCTTCTGGGTATTAGTTGATGGGTAAGAGAACTTTGCTTAAGCACAGGGTTACTCAGGAGAAACAAGCTCATGTTTTTTCAGAAAGCTTAGAATTCTGTTTATGTCAGCACTTCTGTTCCATATTAAATGTCTTCTAATAATGTGTGTGGTAGTGGTGTGGGTTGGGGACACTTCGATAGTATTTTCTGCTCTGGATTTAAGATGGAATAAATATTCTTCAATACAAAGCCAAGCAGCATCCTTGAGTCACTGAATGGCTTTGTATAATGGCCAGCTCTGAGTCTCATCGTTGTTATTTGACAAGGATACTCTGACAGAATAGGAAGAGGCTTCAGCACTGACACATGGTGATTGCGCAGTAAACATGCTAAATATTTTCTTGTGCTTGATTATTTTCAACTAAATATTAAACTGTTCCATCACATAATGTCCTTAAACCCCTTTAAGTTGTGGTTCCGAGTTGGTACAAATAAGCCATACTCTGCATGCCAGGCTCTCCCAGAGTGTTTTAAGTGTCCAGTTCTTGATCCTGCCCATTAATACAGGTAAATGGGATCCTTGTTTGTGATGTAATATGAATGTTTTTGAAAAGTATCCCAGTGAACAATGTGATTGGCAGGAGAGTTTGTGAGACCATGTAGCTCAGCCCAGAGGAAGGATCTGTGGAAGTTTCTGACGCCATAGCCTTCTGTGGATGTATGTCTGTGGATGTATGTCTGTGGATATATGTCTGTGGATGTATGTCTGTGGATGTATGTCTGTGGATGTATGTCTGTGGATATATGTCTGTGGATGTATGTCTGTGGATATATGTCTGTGGATGTATGTCTGTGGATGTATGTCTGTGGATATATGTCTGTGGATATATGTCTGTGGATGTATGTCTGTGGATGTATGTCTGTGGATGTATGTCTGTGGATGTATGTCTGTGGATGTATGTCTGTGGGTGTATGTCTGTGGATATATGTTTGTGGATGTATGTCTGTGGATGTATGTCTGTGGATGTATGTCTGTGGATGTATGTCTGTGGATGTATGTCTTTAAACGAGAGGGAGAGGGGCAACTCCCTTCCTCCATAGAAGAACAATAGTCAGAAATGTCTTCGGACAGAGCAGCATTTCTTTATTGAAATTTCATATTAGAACACAGTTCTGTATTAGGATAAAAGTTGGTTTATACGTATATTTTCTATGATTAAATTAGTGACAAATTTTGTTTTATAAAATATAAAGTTTAAATTTGGGTGACAAAATATAAAATTTAAATTTGGAATTGTTGAAAGCAATAGAACATTTAAGTCTAGAATCCCAATTACTGCTGTTTTAAGAACTACATATTGTAAGTCAAAAACACTGACTCTTTTTGTTGTTCATTTAATTTGCTGGATCAGACTGGCCTAGAACTTACTCTCTAGACCAGACTGGACTCTTAAACTCAATGCAGTCCTCCGGCTTTAGACTCATAAGAGCCAGCATATCCATCTATTAGACTTTAAATTTTCATGTTTCCTAATGATGCTAATATGTTATTTTATGTCTTGCTTCCTCTCTTCCTCTCTTCTCCCACCCTCCCTTGTCCCTCCCTCCTTCCCTCTCTTCATTCTTCCTTTCTTCTTCATTTTATACTTTCACTGTTGTCTTTCTTTCCAATCCAGTATTTCCAATTCAGTATTTATTCATTAACAACTGAATTAGATACTGAAAAAAATACTAAAATTTGGGGTTTGTTTCCAAGATGTCTCTTAAACACATAAACACATCCAACACTCACATTTTATAATATAAATCTAAGTTACATAAAAAGTACTAAAATGTAAATAAATACATTATTTAGAACCCAGTTGTCATAGAAAACACCATTCCTGTTTATTAGATTATGTTCTCAACTTTAAGAAAATAAAATGATCATGTCCTACATGGACTAGTGAACATAAAATTAGGGAGGGTATGTATACATATATGTGACTTTGAAATAAATAATATGCGAAATGCCTATAAGAAAAAGAAAACTGCAAATTCCCAACCAATGCACATATTTAAAAAATTAAACTAGAAATATGTATATTCACACTGAAAATCAGGGGTTTTTTGTTGTTGTTGTTGTTGTTGTTGTTGTTGTTCAGCAGCCTGAACTCTACTGCTACACTGGAACACTGATAATAGTTTTGAGCTTCCATATAATTAGTACATATGTTTTATCATCTAAATTTAATGTGAATGAAATGTCTAGATGACTCCAGAGCCATTTCGACAACATTGAAATCAGAGACAAAGCTTGTAAAGGTTACTACCAATGAACTCCGGATTTATACAAAAGATGCCTGACTAGCAAGTGAGCTATGCATGTCATGATTCTCATTTGCATTCTTATACGTGACTCAAAGCTGCTCTTCCTAGCAGATACTAATTTTATTACTGAAACAAAACCATAGTTAACTTGAACAGAATGGACTCTGTAAGCTAGCCATCACCAGTAAGAACATGTCTTCTTAGAGAGAAGCAGGAAAATGCAGAGAGCGATAGACAGGTTAACTGACACTGGGTTACATTCTATCTACAAGCAAGTTATCATTTAGTCAGAGTCATATCGCCCTCATTAAAATCCTCTCTAGTTTGTTCTGACATCTATTCTTCTACTTCTGCAAAGCCAGTTTCCCAGGGGATCCAGATTCAATGTTTACAGTCCTCTTCTCCTGATGAGGCAAATTCTGCTTCCCACAACATGCAACCCTGAGGTGTAATTAAAGTTGAGCAGTGCTTTCCCTTGACACTAAGAGCCTCTCAGATCATCTGAAGTATAAACAACATGGTTATTTTCCCACAAGCTCTTCTGAAAAAAGAAAAGAATATGAATGAAAAAAAATTTATATTTGTGTGAAGTATGTGAACAATATTGTTATTAGGCTTGAGTTATAAACTTATCATGCATTTACACTCATCCTGGGGAAAGTAAAACTGAGAAAAAAAGAAAAAAGTCTCGTTGCTCCAGAAAATTTATTTCTGAAAAGTAAGACTGTAAATTAAATGAAATAGTGTCCTTTCCAAAACTGATAGCTTGCTGATCAATAGTTACCCTCAGGAGCCTCAAGTCACTATGCCCCAACATATGAAGTTCTTATAACAATAAATTCAGTCCGATTCCAGAGTGTTCCAATCCTTGGAAGATCTGATATCTACACTGGACATATCCTCAAACTCTATAAGTCCAAAAAACTCCCTTCTGGGACACAATAGCTCATTTGACCATGTGGCACTCTCTTATGCAGAAAGCTTAATGCACTGAGCATTAATGATAGAGTTTTAGGTTACTGGACCTTACCGGTGTTTAGACCTTAGGAGGCAGGGTGGAATGGGGGTGGAGAAAGAGAGAGAGAGACAGAGACAGAGACAGAGACAGAGACAGAGAGACAGAGAGACAGAGAGAGACAGAGACATAGAAAAGAGAGACAGAGTGAGACAATGACAGAGACATGAGAGAAACAGAAACAGAGACAGAGAGACAGGAAAGCAGAGAGGGAGACAGAGACAGACAGACAGACAGAGAAACAGAGAAAAATGGTAAATGTCTAAATAGCCAATTCTTATTGAAAGAACACTAAGTCATTCTGTAGTCAGGTAGAATTCTTGAAGGTAAGAGAACACTTCTAAGTAATCAGAGAACAGGTGAAAATTGCTGACTAAGAAAGCATTAAGGCTTAGCATTTTGAAGGACAGGATTTCCCCATCTGAATAAGAAATGGCTGACATAATTGAAGGAGAGATTTTGAGCCAAAAAAAAAATAATAAAAATAATAAAAATAAAAGTCTAGACTACTTTAGGAAATAAAAATATCTGATGGTCTTGGCAAATTGTTTTATGGGTCAAGTACTAAAGACAACTGGAACCAGGAACAGGGGAACAGACAATGTGGAATCTGAAGTATGAAGCACAAAAATTGTAAAGCTTACAGCATTTCTAGTTAAATTCCCAGGTGACCTTTGCATTGATTTTTCTTAAAATTTATTTATTAACTTTACATCCAAATTGCTGTCTCCTCTCAAGTCCCCCCTTCCCACAGTTCCTTCCCCATACCCCTCCCATTCTCCTCTGAGAGAGTGGAGGACCCTCTGGGTATACTCTGACCATGGAACATCAAGTCTATGCAAGAAACTAGGTGCTTCTTCTCCCACTGAGGCCAAATAAGAGAGCAGAGTTAGGGGAACAGGTCACATAAACAGAAAACAGCTTTAGGGACAGCCCCTGCTCCAGTTGTTTGGAACCCACATAAAGACCAAGCTACACACCTATAACATATGTGGAGAGAGGCTTAGATCCAGCGCATGTATGTTCTTTGGTTGATGGTTCAGTCTCTGAGAACCCCTAATGGTCCAGTTTAGTTGACTCTCTCCATCTTCCTGTGAAATTCCAAACTCCTTAAGGGCCTTCACTCCTTCCCTCAGTGGTTCCATAAGAGCCCTAATGTTCCACCTAATGTTTGGCTGTGGGTCTCTCCATCTGTCTGAGTCAACTGCTGGGTAGAGCCTCGCAGAAGACAACATGCTCCTGTTTGCAAGCATAAGAGTGTATCATTAGTAGTGTTAGGGATTGGTGCTTGCCCATGGAATGGGTCTCAAGTTGAGCTAGTTATTGATTGGCCATTCTCTTAGTCTCAGTTCAATCCCCCATCCCTGTTTTTCATGTAGGCAGAAAAAATATTGGGTCAAAAGTTTTGTGGGAAGTTTGGTTTCCTTACTGGCCCAGCATTGTTTTTTGTTTGTTTGTTTGTTTGTTTTGTTTTGTTTTGTTTGTTTTTTTAAGTGGTTATGAGACCACATATTCAACTATTCTAAAACAGTATATCAAACATAGAGATTTTAAAATTCTGGTTGAAGACAATGAACATAATAATATTTTATTATTTTTTGATATTTCTATAAGAAATTCATGACAGCTCTCCAAGGAAGGTAATATAAGCATTATTGTTGGAGTAATGTTTTGGGGCACTGGGTAAAGATTATTCTTGTTTTATTCAAATGTTCATTTCCATACCAGCAGAGAGCTGAGTCCAGGCTGGACTTTGGTATTATTGTGTTTATAAAATATCACCTGTCTCAGTGTTTGCAAACATTCTTTTCCATCACCTTCTGATTGGTCAGTAAAGAGTTGATCAGCCAATCAGCTGTTCAGATGAAGTATGAAGTCTGGACTTCTGATCCCAGCCAGGTGTTCCAGGGGAAGGGAAATAAGAAAAGGACCACAAGGAGAAGAGGTAGATAGGCCACTGAGAGAGCAGGAGGATTTGCTAAGAGGCCATGATACGAGACATGGGACAAACATAGATCAAAGTGAGCCAGGACCAGACCAGATTGCCAAATAACAGGGCATTTGACTGTTATTAACAGTCTTAGAGGGTTAGAATAGCTTAGAACCTGGTAGCCTAGGCTTACAGCTTGTTAAAAAACTTAATAGATATCTTAGTTTGGGTTTCATCACTGTGAGGAGACACCATGACCAAGGCAGCTCTTATAAAGGAAAATATTTAATTGGGTGTGGCTTACAGGTGCAGAAGTTCAGACCATTGACATCATGGCTGCAAACATGGCAGCATCCAAGCCATGGTGCTTTAGAAGGGGCTGAGGGTTCTACATCTTATCCAACTGCAGCCAGGAAAGACTGTCTTCCAGCGGCTAGGAGGAGGGTCTCAAAGCCCAGCCCCACAGTGACACATTTTTCTCTGACAAAACCACACCCAATCCAACAAGAACACACTTTCTAATAGTGCCACTACCTGGGTTAAGCATATTCAATCCATCACAATAGGTCTTTGCATCCATTATCTGGGAACTAGAACAGAAACAGATAAGGCTTAAATTACAGTGTACACATTATTTTTTGACAAATGAAAAAAATTACTGTTAAATGAAAGAAAATAGAAGATAATCATGAACCACCCTCATTACTGCTGTAGTTGTGTGCTCACACCTATGAGAAATTTGAACAGAAATGTTTATGTTTACATACACTTACTGCATCAGTATACACACCAACTCTAACATGCTATCCTTATCTTGTCAGAGACAAAAACTCTGATTCCTATACAAAGTACTTCCCAACATCAGTTAATGGAGCCAGAACTTGAAGTCAGCTCATGTGCCCCTAGTCAATTGTTTCTTGCAGTCTACATGCCCCTGCCTTCACCTGTCTCTCTGTACAGCTTCTTGATACTTCTGCTAACAGTTTCTTACAAAACAATTCATTGTCTTCTATACAATAAAACTTAACACTTAAATGTATTCATTTATCATTCATCTGGAACTAATTTTGTCTTTACTCATAACAAATTTGGGAAGTAGGTCTGTCTTCGTTAAGGTTTTACTGCTGTGAGCAGACACCATGACCAAGGCAACTCTTACAAGGACCACATTTAATTGGGGCTGTCTTATAGGTTCAGAGGTTCAGTCCATTATCATCAAGGCAGGAATATGGCAGCATCCAGGCAGGCATGGGGTGCAGGAGAAGCTGAGAGTTCTATATCTTCATGTGAAGGCTGCTAGTAGAATACTGACTTCCAGGCAGCTGAGGACCTTAAAGCCCACTCCCACAGTGACACACCTACTCCAATAAAGCCACACCTACTCCAACAGGACCACATCCTCTATATGCCACGCCCTGTGCTGAGCATATACAAACCATCACAAGGTCTTTTCTATGAGGAATGCCAGGGCTAATTTAGAATTAAGAATTTCTGATTACAGTAAAATCGAATACTCTGCTTATGAAAGACATTTAAGGCCAATGGTCCCTAACACTTCCCTTCCTCCCCCCTTCTCTCCCACCCCTCTCTCCCTTTCTCATTATCAATTCTTTTAACAAGACATTGAAATTTCATTTGTGAATGCATGCCTAACATACAGCACCTATTCACATATCAGGAAAATGTGTATATGTGAAGAACACAATGAAAACCTTTCAAGATCTTTCCCTAATAGAGTTTATGGCCTGGTGAGTGTTTCTCCATTTCCGATACCTCAGCACCTGCTCATGTCAATTAATTAATTTTATAATATCATAAGTGATATATTGACATTTATTTTAAAAATACTACCAAGTGTACATTAAAGAGATTAATTCATTGGCCCATTGTCACCTTATTTAGAGTTTTATATATATATATATATATATATATATATAAATTATAAGTCTAGAGCAAATTTAGGCAAAAATCTATGAAATATAGTATTTATCATAAAAAGAAAGTCTATTTTATGATTTTAAAATCACTGTGTGCTTTAATCTATACAGTAGGACAATATTTCTATATGAAAAGCCATATCTAGTCTTTCAAAGTGAATTAGAAAGCAGAGGCTAGCCAGTGCATTTGATGTTCCCTCCTTACCATGACACCTAAATTACTGAAACTATTCAAATAAAATATTCAAGGCTGGAAGCTTCTTGAAACCAGTAACTTGTATGAGTCAATGAGAGAATATAGATTTGAACTGTTGACAAGGGAAAAACACTTGTTTGCACACAGCATTCTTACTGGCAACACAAAGATTCATACAAAAACTCAGGCCCACATCTTAATTGGCCATAAATGGTAAATCTACCCCTTCTTGTCATTCACTGCCTTCCAATTGCTCCAGCATTCCAATTCATTTATTGTGCAAGCTCAAATTATTGACAGAGCAATCTAACTTTGCACCTACTTATTCAGCTCAGTATATTTGTAAAATATCAAAAATATTTAAGGGTGTCTGCTACTTGTTATTCAACATTAGGTACTACTGCCAACGTGAAAAATAGAGCCAACTTGATGGCCTTTGCCTCAATGTGAACAAATAAATATTTCACATAAAGTACTAGTATATGACTCAAAGATAAGAATGTAGGCTCTCTGAGGAGTGCAAATGCTCTTAACAGCTGAACCCCTCTCCAACATCATCCTTAGCTTTCATATGGAAGGAATCTACCAGGGCTGGAGAAATGGTGCAAGCACTACTCTTGCATGGATCTGAGTTCAGTTCCCAGCAACCATACCTGGTGGCTCACAACTACCTCTAATTTTAGCTCTAGGTTATCTGGTGACCTCCTCTGAAATCCTTGGACATTCATATATACACAAATGTCTATGAATGTGTGCATATAGCACTGGATTGCAAGAAAATTGAGTGCTATTTGTGACAGTAATTTGTAGACAAAGGTTAGCAGACTAAATTTCATCAAGGTCTTTTTAGAAGTGGTGTTTCTCAGGACCATTAAACGCTGAGCCTGAAAGATAGCTCAATATTGAAAATGGGTGATTACATGCCACTTGGAACTAAATAATACAAAGCAGAGTTGTTAGTGGTGTGTGTGTGTGTGTGTGTGTGTGTGTGTGTGTGTGTGTGTGTGTGTGTGAAGAAAAACTGAACCAAGGTGTGTGAAGGGCCATGTATGTGTTTTGTCTAAGCCAACCATCTTTGTGGAAATTACAGAGAACCGGATCTTGCAAATGACAGGAGGTGAGAAGAAACTAGTTTATAATTTTTCCTTTAAAAGGAAAGCTATGGTAAGCTTTCTCTGAATTTTTGAATTTCTTCTATGGATCCCTGAAAGCTGAACTCAGAAGACAGGATTTTCACAACCCTATTTAGCTTCAGGATTTATTTCTGTTTCCATGGTAATTCTGCCACATAAAACTGCATTACTCCTCCTGCTAAGAAGCCTTTCATTTGTCATGTAAACCCATAGCCCAAACAGTGCCTTCAAAGTCTGAGTCCAGTCCTAAATGCACAGCAAACTGGCTAATATATTTATTTTAAATCAATAGTGTCACTACATTTTAATAACAATGGCATTCTTATTCAGCATTTTATTTGCTACATCAATTCTAAAGTCCTATTTTATTAGCTAGTATGGCCCTTCTGAGTACAGCAGTAGTAGTGCTGCAGAAGTCAATAAAAGTAATAAATTAAATGCACCAGTCAGTCATTTTTCCCTAGCTCAGATCTCCAAATCCCTCTGCAACCCTGACAGCACTGAGAACCTTATGCTAATGTCCTCTGCTTATGCCATTGTTAAAAATAATAATAGGATGAAGAGCTACTAGACAGGAGTTTGCCTCAAGAGCTACTATAAAGGAATGTGAGCAATAGGTTATTAATATTCTCCTGGACACTTCTTCCAGTGGCTGCTCATACATGCTTATTCTCTGAACCTCTGTCATAGGTCTCTGGATCACTTGTGAAGGATATAAGTCACAACCACAGCTTTAGAGCTGAAGGGATATCATTAGAAATCATATAAGTAACAACCACAGCTTTTGAGCTAAAGGGATCTTGGGGTCTACATGTCCCAATCTATTCCTTTAAAAATAGAGGGAGGAAACCCTGTGAGATTATGTGGTTCATGTAAGGTTAAATATTCAGAGGCAAAGCTTAAAGGACGTGCTAGGATTTTGCTTCCATTGTGGTAATAGCAGACCATCTGCTAGCATACAGTTTTTACTCCTGAGAAGAAAAATCTGTGTCATTTCACTCGAGATGCTTTCTGCATAAGCACCATAAGTGAGCTTTGAAGTTGTAAATGCATTGTTGTAATCAGCTGAATTAAACTGTGCATTAGCAAGAGTTGTTTGAATATTACTCAAATATAATGAGTTTCATTGTATGCAACAATTATATTTATGAAATTCTAAATGAGAGTAGTTTGTATTTATTAAAGCTTAAAATAGGTTGGATTTCCTGCTTAAAATTGACTCTTCAGGCAATAATTTAAGTAACTAAATGTTTGAGTAATATTGGTAATGAGTGTATATAATATATACGAATTAATTGTGTTACATGGAGGAAGCAATAAAACTCGAGGCAAAACTATCTGTGCAGATGGCTGACAGGCATCCTAAAACTACCAGTTGAAAAGGGACTGGAGTCCAGTAAAAGACTGAAAGCCATCACAGACAAGTCCACAGGCTTGTTTGAGTAAGCTTGCTTATCTGATGAGAAATTCCTTCTCGTAAACAGATTGTCAGCACCTTCATTTGTTGGAAACCAGCAGGTACTCTGTCTTCAATTGCAGGATATGAGACTAAAGAAGCAGTTACATCACCATGGCTCCCTGGTCTGTCCTACCATCTAGGGATAGTAGATAGCCTTGGGAATCAGTTCAGTGCAAACACTTGTTAAAACAAGAATATGTAAAACTTCTTGGTAACTTTTCATAGCTGAGATTTTAAAAAAAAAAAAATCTAATCTTGGCATTGCATGAAAAAAATACATAGAACAGCATGCTTGGCCTAGGTAGCCTTTTTTTTTTTTCTCTAATACAAAAGGCAGCTTGGTTTCTTGCTGACTGAAGTTCAATTTTATAGTGTATTCCAAATTGGATAATTGAGAGAGCAAAGGTAAAGGTTGAGAATAGAGGGACTGTACAGAATTTACAATGGTTATGTATTTTTAGTATTTCAGAAATTGCAGGAAGAAAACTTTACAGGGGGTCTGACAAGCTTACCTAACAAAAGCCAAAAAAAGAGAACTTGGGGGAGAAGGGAACTGTAGGAGAAGCAGACCCACAGAGTTTCCTGACTCTCACACAACAGTCACTTAACACAACAGCTTCCACAGCCACCAAGGAACAAATATTTACTAGTAATCAACTATGTTCTAGATCTTGCTGTAGCTGTAGAGACAGTAAAATATGTAACATACATATGCAAGATTATATATGTTATATATATGCAATGTTATAAATTATATATCTAATATATGTGTATGTTATATATCTTGCATATAATATATGTGTGTGTATAAATATATGCATATATGTATATGTGTGTATGTGTATATGTATTCACACATACATGCATATGCACTTCACATATACACGTGCGCATATAAACACATACAGTTCTCTATCGATCTCACTGCTGCTGACATCACACTTTCTGGACTTGTACCCAGACAGAGCAAAACTGTTCATCTAGAGGTTAGTTTTATCTGATGATGTAGATAAAGTACATTTTATCAGAGCAGTAAAATTCTTAGAGACCCACTGAGCTCTGCCAACCCCCTTACAAAGCACAGCTAACAAGAAAGTACTGTAATGGGGACAGCTGAGTCACAATTACTACAAAGTTTTGTTCAGATTTAGCAAAAATCCCTGATAGATTACAGATGAGGGCAGTAAAAAAGGATCAGAAAATCCGCATGATAGCCTACTTTCACTTTAAATTATTTATTTATTTATTTATTTATTTATTTATTTATTTATTTATTTATTTTACATATATGAGTGCTCTATCTGTATGTACACCTGGATACCAGAAGAGGGCATCAGAATCCAGTATAGATGGCTGTGAGTCACCATGTGGTTGCTGGAAATTAAACCCAGGACCTCTGGAAGAACAGAAAACGCTCTTCATGGTGGCACACTCTGGTAGGACTTGCTGAAGGAGGCAGAGGTAAGAGGATCATGAGTTCAAGGCCAGCCTGGGCTACTTTAAAGACAGCGAATTAGTTATGATTCCTCTAAGTAGTCTCTACTTACAGCTGAAACAATCCCTATGGGGTCTTTTATGGAAATGTATATCTATTAGACAAGGATGGGAGGTTGAGATCTCTCTTGTCCTTCATAATTCTTATTTTTGGCTTAAGATATTAGGATGCCTATGTCACAGGCTTATTACTCTGAGTTTTGTATCCTTAAACACTGTGCATTATTGTATTACTTGAATGTACACATTTGTCAAAGACCAATTCTTCTTTCTGTGAATTCACTGTTTTTAAAGAGAAGTCTTTCATTCATTCATCTCCCATTCTTTATCCAACTATCAGCCATCCATCCCAGCCATCCATCTGTTCATCCATCCATCCACTCACTATTTCATATAATAGTCACTCAGTACTTGCTACTATCATCAGGGCTGAGATGTTTCTAAGGATTTAGTAAAGAACAACACAGAAAAGGTCACTTCCGGAAAAATCTTAGATTTATAAAATATTCTAAGGAGTATAATCCTGGGAAACAATAACATTATTATTATTATTATTATTATTATTAATACATAATTTAATGCAAAAAACATGAAAATGAAGACTACTAAATACAACTTGTTTGACAAATGGGAGGTATTCAGAATAGATGGAGTTATTCATCTGCTAAAAAAATGAGTCAGAATGCACCAAGAGAACGTCACTTTTATGCAGAATCCCTGGATGGACAATAATGTTAACAAACTAATAGATTTGAGAAATTCTCAGAAAAGAGTGCCAGAATCTTACCACTTCATTTTTATATGTAACTTGATAATTTGTAAAACTTCTTTTATATGTAGCAATTATGGACACTGTAAAATACTTCTACATTTGTCATTAAATAAATCACCAAAACTAGCACATCATATGATATTTCTTGTAGCTATATGGATGTGGCAGGAGAGAATATCCTGTCTCTACTCTCTAACTAGTGAATTGAAGTCTCAAAGATATTAAGTAACCTTATCTAGTCAGGACCTTGGAATTAAAAGAAGCCTTTAAATTTAAAGGATTTTATTTCAGATATTAAATATCTATGGTTATCTATTCAAAGTAAATAAGACTCAGTCTTAGCTTAGAGAAACGTCTTGACCCATTCATTCATTATAGTCCACTAAACCAAGGATGAATGTGAATTAGGTACATTCAGAAAATAAACATGGCTAAGTTGTTTTGAATAGAATATTTATAAATTTCTTCCTTACCAGTATATGTTTTCACTCGGAAAGACAGTGGTGAAAAGCATCTGTGCTGCACTGAGTTACTGCATATGGGTTTACCTGAAGTAGTCAGATATATCTGAGAAAAATTAGGACACAGTGTTATGAAGTCATCATAATAGCTCAGATATTTTTAACTTCAATTGCTTAGTGGAAAAGTCCATGCATTTTAATGACATTTGTATACGTAATTAGAAGTCTCAAATATCAACAATGTTTTCTATAAATACATGTAAATAAATGTGTGATGGCAAAAGTGACTTTTTTAAAGCAGAATTCTACAAAATTATTCAGCATGTGTTGATAAGAAGAGATCAAGAGATGATGGAAAATGGAAATTTCCTGAAGCATCCTTGAATACTTAAATACCTGCATTCTTCAGCTGTAGTTGTATGAGGATACCCTAAATACTACAGAAGCATTTAATATCCACTTGATGAGTTTACAGATCTCTGTGAGGACTTTGCTCATTCTTCCAGACTCAATTAAAAAGACACATTTCATTAGAAATATCCAAGCTCAAGAACAAAAAGAAGCAAATAAAGTAGACTGCAGGAGATAATCAAACTCAGGGCTGAAATCAACCAAATAGAAACAAAAAGAACTAAAGAAAGAATCACCAAAACCAGGACCTGGTTCTCTGAGAAAATCAACAAGGTAGATAAACCCTTAGCCAGAGTAACCAGAAGGCACAGAGACAGTATCCAAATTAATAAAACTGAGTAAATTCAAAAATTCATCAGATCCTACTACAAAAGTTTATACTCAACATAATTGGAAAATATGGATGAAATAGACAATTTTCTAGATAGATACCAGGTGCCAAAGTTAAATCAGGATCAGATAAACCGATAAACCATCTAAACAGTTCCATAACCCCTAAAGAAATAGAAGTAGTCATTAATAGACTCCCAATAAAAGTCCAGGACCAGATGGTTTTAGTGGAGAATTCTATCAGACCTCCAAAGAAGACCTAATACCAATACTCTTCAAACTATTGCACAAAATAGAAACAGAAAGAACACTACCAAATTCCTACTTTGAAGCCACAATTATGCTTATACCTAAACCACACAGAGACCAAACAAAGAGAACTTCAGACCAATTTCCCTTATGAATATTGATACAAAAATACTGAATAAAATTCTTGCAAAATGAATCCAAGAACTCATCAAAATGATCATTCACCACAATCAAGTAAGCTTCATCCCAGAGATGCAGGGATGGTTCAATATATGGAAATCCATCAACACAATCCACTATATAAACAAATTCAAAGACAAAAACCACATTATCATTTCATTAGATGCTGAAAAAATGTTTGACAAAATTCAGCATCCCTTCATGTGAAAAGACTTGGAAAGATCAGGAATTCAAGGCCCATACCTAAACATAGTAAAAGCAATATACAGCAAACCAGTAGCCAACATCAAACTAAATGGAGAGAAACTTGAAGCAATCCCACTAAAATCAGGGAGTAGACAAGGCTGCCCAAACTCTCTCTCCATATAATACTTGAAGTTCTAGCTAGAGAAATTAGACAACAAAAGGAGGTAAAATGGATATAAATTGGAAAAGAAGAAGTTAAAATATCATTATTTGCAGATGATATGATAGTATACTTAAGTGACCCCAAAAATTCCACCTGAGAACTATTAAACCTGAGAAACAAATTCAGCAAAGTGGCTGGATATAAAATGAACTCACACAAATCAGTAGCCTTCCTCGACTCAAAGGATAAACAGGCTGAGAAAGAAATAAGGGAAATGACACCCTTCACAATAGTCACAAATAATTACATACCCTGGTGTAACTCTAACTGAGTAAGTGAAAGGTCAGTATGACAAGAACTTCAAATCCCTGAAGAAAAAAATTGAAGAAGACCTCAGAAGATGAAAAGATCTTCCATGCTCATGGATTGGCAGGATTAATGTAGTAAAAATGGCCATATTGCTGAAAGCAATCTACAGATTCAATGCAATCCCCATCAAAATTCCAACTCAATTCTTCATAGAGCTAGAAAGAGCAATTTGCAAATTCATTTGGAATAACAAAAATCCCAGGATAGCAAAAACTATTTTCAACAATAAAAGAACTTTGGGGGAATCAGCATCTCTGACCTCAAGCTGTACTACAGAGCAATAGTGACAAAAATTGCATGGTATTGGTCTAGAGACAGGCAGGAATATCAATGGAATAGAATTGAAGACCCTGAAATGAACCCACATATCTATGGTCACTTGATCTTTGACAAAGGAGCTAAAACCATCCAGTGGAAAAAGGACAGCATTTTAAACAAATGGTTCTGGTTTACCTGGCAGTCAACATGTAGAAGACTACAAATCAACCCATTCTTATCTCCTTGTACAAAGCTTAACTCCAAGCAGATCAAGGACCTCCACATAAAACCAGATATGCTGAAACTTATAGAGGAGATAGTAGTGAAGAGCCTCGAACACATGGCCACATGGGAAAATTTCCTGAACAGAACACCAATGGCTTATGATCTAAGATCAAGAATCAACAAATGGGACCTCAAAACATTGCAAAGCTTCTGTAAGGCAAAGGACACTGTCAATAGAACAAAATGGCAACCAACAGATTGGGAAATGATCTCTACCAATCCTATATCCAACAATAAATACAAAGAACTAAAGAAGTTAGACTCCAGAGAATCAAATAACCCTATTAGAAAATGGGGTACAGAGCTAAACAAATAATTTTCAACTGAGAAATATCAAATGACTGAGAAGCATCTAAAGAAATGTTCAACATCCTTAGTCATCAGGGAAATGCAAATCAAAACCACCCTGAGATTCCACTTCACACCAATCAGAATTGGGAAAAAAAACCCTCAGGCAACAGCAGATGCTGGTGAGGATGTGGAGAAAGAGGAACACTCCTCCATTGTTGGTGGGATTGCAAGCTGGTACAACCACTCTGGAAATCAGTCTGATGGTTCCTCAGAAAATTGGACATAGTACAACCTAGGACCCAGCTAAACCACATCCAGGTTCTTTCCTGCTTCTGGCTATTATAAATAAGGCTGCTATCAACATAGTGGAGCATGTGTCTTTGTTATATATTGGAACATCTTTTAGGTATATGCCCAGGAGTGGGTGGATCTGGGTCCTCAGGTAGTACTATGTCCAATTTTCTGAGAAACCGCCAAACTGATTTCTAGAGTGGTTGTACCAGCTTGCAATCCTACCAATAATGGAGGAGTGTTCCTCTTTATCCACACCCTTGCCAGCACCTGCTTTCACCTGAGCTTTTGATCTTAGTCATTCTGACTGGTTTGAGGTAGAATCAAAGTGTGGGTGCTTTGCTCCTTCTTAGAAAGGGGAACAAAATATCCAGTAGAGCAAATATGGAACAAAATATAGAACAGAGACCAAAGGAAAGGCCATCCAGAGACTGCTTCACTTGGGGATCCATCCCATATACAGTCACCAAACCCAGACACTATTGTGGATGCCAAGAATTTCTTGCTGAAAGAAGACTGATATAGCTGTCTCCAGAGAGGCTTTGCTAAAGCCTTTCAAATACAGAGGCAGATACTTAAAACAGCCAACCATTGGTCTGAGCGTCGGTTTCCCAATGAAGGAATTAGAGAAAGGACTGAAGGAGCTGAAGGGGTTTGTAACCCCATTAGTAGAACAACAATATCAACCAACTATTCCCCACAGAGCTCCCAGGGGACTAAGCCATCAACCAAGGAGTATACATGGAGGGACTCATGGCTCTAGCCGCATATGTAGCAGAGGATGGCCTTTTCAGGCATCAATGGTAGGAGAGGTCATTGGTCCTATGAAGGCTGGATAGATTCCCTAGTGTAGGGGAATTCGAGAGCTGGGAGGCAGGAGTGGGTGGGTTAGTGGAGGAATACCCTCATAGAAGGAGGGTTGATGGGATAGGGGGTTTCCAGAATGTGGGGAAACTGGGAAAGGGGATAACATTTGAAATGTAAATAAATAAAATATCCAATTTAAAAACATATATCCAAGGAGAAATCCATAGCAGCAAATATATGTTTATCATAGAGGAATAATGCTTTTTTTCCCTAAGGAGTAAACATGGTCTTTAAAGTTAACACAGTCATTTGGGATTCTGTTAAATGACTAAAATGTTTATCAGCCTAAGATGAATTACAAAACATATGAAGGCATATGAACATAGTGGGGAGTAATTGTACCTGCCACTGAAAATACATCCCATTTCTAGAATAATTACTTCAGCAACTATTGTCAGAAAGGATGCTTACAGGCAGAGATACAAAGTTTCTGATCTCAAATGCATTCTTCCCTGCCCCTTCTTGCTCTGCCCCTTCTCGCTCCATCCCTTCTTGCTCAGCCCCTTCTCGCTCCGCCCTGCTAGCTCCTGCTCATCACATCTCATTACAGATGGTTATAAGCAACCATGTTTGCTGGGATTTGAACTCAGGACCTCCAGAAGAGCAGTCAGTGCTCTTAATCACTGAGCCATCTCTCCAGCCCCCTCAAATTTAAAACAATATCTTAATCACAAGAACAGAATAAATTGTTGGAATTTCTGGAACAAAGGTTCTCAACCAGTGTCACAAACCCTTTGGAGGTCACATATCAGATATCCTGCACATCAGATATTTTCATTGTGATTCATAACAATAGCAAAAACTAGCCTTATGATTGGGCTCACCACACATGAGAAACTGTATTAAAGGATCACAGCACTAGGAAGGTTGAGAACCACTGATCTAGAAGAACTCAATCTGATGAGTTTTAGATGTCCCTAAATAGCTGACATTTTAACCAGAATATGAAACTCCCAAATAAATATGAAAAACAAAGGCTCTAGATAATAAGCATGTTGTGTATCAGTTACTTTCCTTTTGCTGGGGTAAAACACTAGGATCAAGGCAAAAGCATGTGGCAGGCACAATACCTATAACATCAGTCTCAGAGCTCACATCTTGAATCACAAAAAACAAAGAGACTGAACTGGAAGTGTGGTGGAGTGTGGTCTTTTTTTTTTTTTTTTTTTTTATATTTTATTTACATTTCAAATGTTTTCCCCTTCCAGGTCTCCCCTTTGGAAACTCTCTATTCCATACCCCCTCCCCCTGACTCTATGAGGGTATTCTTCAACCCACCGACCCACTCCCTTCTTCGCTCTCAGGCATTCCCCTATACTGGGGCATTTAACACTCTCAGACCCAAGGGCCTCTCCTCCCACTGATGGCCCACAAGGGCCTCTGCCACACATGTTGCTAGCACCATGGGCCCCTCCATATGTATTCTTTGGTTGGTAGTCCAGTGTCTGGGAGCACTGGGGGGGCCTGACCAGTTGACACTGTTGCTCCCTTCCCATGGGGCTGCAAACTCCCTCAGCTCCTTCAGACCCTTCTCCAACTCCTCCATCTAGGACCCCACACTCAGTCCAACAGTTGCTGTGAATTGAATCATAGGTGTTCCAAACTTTTGGGCTAATATTAGCCCATCTCCAGAGAAATACTTCTTCAGTCAAGGTCTTAACCTCAAACAGTGTTACCAACTGGGGAGTTGGTTTTCAAACAACTGACAAAAAGTAGGACACATTTCTCATACAAAAGATCACAAATGGTACATTTACAAACAAGACTGCTGTTTAATATAGTAAGAGTGATACAGACTAGGGTAGAAAGAGGGAGTGCAGAGATGCAGGGTGGGGCTCAATTCTATAGGATTGGGACTATTTGATATAAGATGAACACAGTTCTTAAAAATTATTTCAAATCATCTTACAAAGAAAATACAGTATTGACATACTAAGAACAAACTAGATTTACGTGAAATGTTCATTCTGTAGAGGTGAGTGAGTTAACAATTTGGGGAAGCAGTCCTACTTTTTGAAAGCTTTGAGAAATGGAATGAATGCAAAGCATGTTTGGCTGATTGGTAAAGTGATAAGTGGGAACTGAAGACATAGAGGTACCATAGACCAGTATCAATTATTACCTGTACAGTCAGACTCCCACCACAAGATACATGCTTAATAGAAACTGACACACACTAAAAATCCTAACAAAAATTACTGACATTTCTTCAAGCCCCAAGGAGTACTTGGAAAAACACATTTAAGGTAGCATGATGCTGCCCATTTCTAGAGTATCAATTATATACCAAATTTAACAGGTTCCTCATTTGGAAAAGTAGTTAAAAATAGCTTGCCCCAAAGGGTGTGTGAGGAATAATGAGAACAATTTTTGCAAAGAATGTGTTGGGTGATTGATCAATACCGTGTTACCAATATTGCTATTATTATTCATTTTATAGGCCTTTTGGCATATTTATGCATTTCTAAAGCTGCACTGAATTAATTTGTATAATGTTTATATTTTATTGCAAAGCAAGCCCTATAATATTTATAATTCATACTTTGCTTTACATTTGCACATATGTGATTCACAATGGATAAAAATAAATTGACCCCAATTTTTCACTTTTTCAGTGCTGTTTGTCTTCTATATTTGTCCCTTTACCTTAAGCTCTGTAAAGACAAATATATACTTGCTTAGTTCTTTGTGTACCCCTAGTACTTGCCTGATTTCTTATTGCATGCTATGTTAAGAGAAAGGGCAACAAATAAAGAAGGGAAAAAAATCTCACAACATGTCTCAAAGAATTAAGATGTGCACCACTCTCATACCAAGTGGTCATGCAAGAAGGACAGAGACTACAAGCTGAAACATGTAGCATCTAAACAGTCTAGGCAGGAGGGAGACTGCTGTTGCTTGGTAACTTGCAAACATTTTTCATCAAACTAGCCAGAACCTTTTTTTTTTTTAATAAACATCATTTATTCATAGAAAAATTAAAAATAGCAAACCTAAACTCAGTTAGTGTATTGCAATTTTTTAAACTAATGAAGAGTGGAAGTATTTAATAAATTGGAGGGAAGGCAGTATTTAGGCCACATTCTGCTCCTAAAGTTAGAACAAGTGTGATTTCTGCCACTTTCTCAATACAAGAGACTATAATCCCTGAGAATGACACACTAAGGCAAAACGTGAGCTTCTCAAGTCTGGAGAAAACAGCAACGGATATTTTAAATGATTCAAATTAAAGGTAAACATTAATTGTGCTCTCCTTGGTGTCCATTTTGCCTCCAGCAATCCAGTCTGGACATGAAGAAGATAATAACCTCAAAACACTTATGAGAGCAAACTAGAAATCGACAGTTTAAGCCTGCTTCTTAGTCAAGGATCTAGAAAGGGGAAACAAGCTTTGTGGGGTCTTTTAAACAACAGCTATACCAGTCAAATGTCTCAGAAAAACTGTGACCCTCACAGATGTTCATTTAAAGGTTAACTAAAGAACTTAGACTCTCACTCTTATGGGTACCAAACATTCTAACTCCCCATACCCCAATTAATGCTGAGTCAGAGAAGATCAAATAGGAAGCTGGGACCTTCATTCATGGTAGCACTGAGTGCCTGTGATGATTAGTATTGTAAATATGACGTAATCTAGAATCATCTGGAATAAAGGCTTGTGGATATGCTTGTGGGGTATTATCTTGATTGCTTTAACTTATGTGGGAAGACCTGTGGGTGGCACCATGCCCTAGCTGGGAATCTAGACTATCAAAGTGGTGAAACAGGACCAATGTGCAGTACATACATCATACTCCTTTGACTCAGGACAGGTTTTAACAAGACACTTTAAGTTCCTTTAATCATGACTTCCCAGTCAGGATGAAATCGACATTGATCTATGAAACAAAATGGAGACTTCCTTCAAGTTGCTCTTGTTGGGGTGATTTACTTACCACAATAAGAAAATAACTAAGGCAATGGCTTCCTATCCACTGCTGGTAAAGAGGCAGTCTTAGTTTTTTTGTTTGTTTGTTTGTTTGTTTGTTTGTTTTAATGATTTTGGGGTTTTGTTTTTTGTCTTTCTCTCCCCCCCCCCCACTTTCTCTTTTTAATTGGATTTTTTTTAGAGTGGACTGATGAAGAGGTTATTATTTGTCCAAACCTTTCACACAAGAACTGGAAGAGTATAACACAAAGAGTAACAAACAGAGGCAGGCTGGCTAATGCAGAGCACATAGGGCCTCAGGCCTGTCAGCATTTCAATAGCTTTGCTCTAGACTTGGGATGACTTCAGGCTAGCTTTCTCAGCTAAAAATAAAGGCAGCTCCAATGGGGAAACTGGAAGTGTGGATGCTTTCATTTCTATAAGGCCGGTGGACTAAGATTTACAAGAACCCACTGTATTCTGCTGCAGGTATTTGCCATTTAATCCTGACCACAACAATCTACAGATTCAATGCAATCCCCATCAAAATTCCAACTCAATTATTCATAGACTTAAAAAGAGCAATTCTCAAATTCATTTGGAATAACAAAAAACCCAGAATAGCAAAAACTATTCTCCACAATAAAAGAATTTCTGGGGGAATAAGCATCCTTGAACTTAAGCTGTACTACAGAGCAATGGTGATAAAAACTTCATGGTATTGGTACAGTGACAGTAAAGTAGATCAATGGAATAGAATTGAAGACACAGAAATGAACCCACACACCTATCATCACTTGATCTTTGACACAAGAGCTAAAACCATCCAGTGGAAAAAGGACATTTTCAACGAATGGTGCTGGTTCAACTGGAGGTTAATATGTAGAAGAGCACAAATTGATCCATTCCTATCTCCCTGTACAAAGCTCAAGTCCAAGTGGATCAAGGACCTCCTAATAAAACCAGATACACTGAATCTAACAGAAGAAAAGATGAGGAAGAACCTTGAACACATGGTCACAGGGGAAAATTTCCTGAACACAACACCAATGACTTATGCTCTAAGATCAAGAATCGACAAATGGGACCTCATAAAATTGCAAAGCTTCTGTAAGGCAAAGGACACTGTCAATAGGACAAAACAGCAACCAACAGATCAACAGATAGGGCTATTTTCTTTATTTACATTTCAAATGTTTTCCTCTTTCCAGGTCTTCTCTTCAGAAACCCCCTATCCAATCCCCCCTATCCCCAAGAGGCAACCTTTCATCCCAAGAAAAAAAGAACCCCAGCTCCCTGTAGATTTCAATGGCAACTGAGAATTTACTCTGCTGTGAGAAGCTAGACTGCATACAGCATCAACATAGCGGTGCCTTTCTTTCTGCTGTGTGTGTGGTGACAAAACTAAGCTAAGCAAAAAGTTGGAATAACATGAATTATGTACCTGAAATGTTGTGGTTTCAAACATCAATTTAACCAATATAAACAATAGTAACATCTTAAGTTCAAAGGAGAAGGCAATAGGTAAGTACTATTGCTAAGATCATGGAAACATGAGAAATTAGTGAGAAAACCTTCAAGGTATACACAATAAGGCTTTTTCTGTAAGAAAATACAAAGATTTTAGAAATTATTAAAAACTCAATAAATTAAAATTCAATAAATATTCATAAAGCAACAGAAGGTATTTCTTAAAACAGAGTAGAAATATAAGGGGAAAAGTAATTACCAAGCATTCTTAAATGAACAATGGACAATAACAAGATGGAAAAGACTGACACAAGCATCAGTCGTCTTGAGGACAGACAAACGTACCCAGTTCAACTAAATGACAGGGAAAAAAAAAAGTGTGTCAAGCTCCAGTGACCTGTGGGAGAATTGTTACAAACCTACCTTTTGTGCCCCCAGAAGATTGCAAATCTAAACAAACCAACAAAAACGTCAAAAAAATCAATACTATAACTTTTAAATATTAGCATAACACATAGAATGAATTCTGAAAACAAGCTGAACTATTAAGCCATGAAGTCCACATAGAGAAATAAGGCAATTCAGAACAGAGAAGTCTAGAAGGGAAGTGAGCCCTTCCTCTCAGGTATAAAAGGCTCTGAATGGCCAATGTGATTTTCCATCTTACATCAGGGAAAGAGTAATGAGAGAGCACCGGATTCTTTAAACAGCAAATGCAAGGAACTGTCAACCAAGATTCCTTCATTCAATGAATACATATTTCAGGAATCAAGAGGAATCAAAAACATCCAAAGAAGAAAGAAAACCCAACATACTTGTCTCTAAAAGATTCTTTTTTAAAATACTGAATAAATGTTCTCTAAATAAAAAGAGCATTGTAATATCAAAATAAGAGCCTTATAGTATCAGGAAGGCAACATGTGGGGAAACTTCCCCTTTCCTCTTAAATCTTTTACAGCATATCTGATACCAAAAGTAAGAATTACAACACTGTCTCCTGGGTTCCAATACACATGAAGAAATTATTTTAGACAACTATAGTTTATACCAGGAAGGGGAGGTAACATAAATGGTGGTAAAGGTTTTATTTTGTTTTGTTTTTTTATTCTTTTTATTTTTTAAAAAAATTTATTTTCCAGGTCTCCCCTTCGGAAACCCCATATTCCATTCCACCTCCCCCTGCCTCTATGAGAGTGATCCCCCACCCACCCACCCACTCTCGTCTTCCCT
>CM052700.1:35303150-35334171 GCA_028551405.1 Uromys caudimaculatus
CATTCCCCTAAACTCGGGCATTGAACACCCTCAGACCCAGGGGCCTCTCCTCCCACTGATGTCCAACAAGGCCATCCTCTGCCACATATTCGGCCAGTGCAATGGACCCCCCCCCCCGTGTATTTTTTGGTTGTTGGTCCAGTCCCCAGGAGCTCCAGGGGGTCTGGCCAGTTGACACTGTTGCTCCCTCCATGGGGCTGCAAACTCCCTCAGCTCCTTCAGTTCCTTCTCCAACTCCTCCATCCGGGAGCACACATTAAGTCCAACGGTTGACTGCAAGCATCCACCTCTGCATTTGTCAGGCTCTGCCTGAGCCTCTCAAGAGACAGCTTATCATGCTTCCATCAGCAAGCACTTCCCAGCATCCACAATAACATTCTGGTTTGGTGGCTGTATATGGGATATATCCCCAGGTGGGGCAGTCTCTGGATGCCCTTTTCTTCAGTATTTGCTCCACACTTTGTCTCCATATTTCCTCCTGTGAGTATTTTGTTCACCCTTCTAAGAAGCAGTGAAGCATCCACAGTTTGATCTTTCTTTATATAGTCTGTATAGTCTATATAGACTCCATATAGTCTGTGAATTTTTAATGTCACTTGACCAGATTAAAGGATAAAACCAGTGTACTATGAGTTACCAAAAATGTTTTGTAAAAATAAATAAATAAATAAAAACTCTAAAAATATTGAAGGTTATAACAAAAGTTTAAAGCTAAAAGTCTAGAAATAAATCTGAAGAATACAGTACAAAGATATGCAAAAGCAGATAGAGCTTACAAGTGTGATAAAGTTGCAGCACATCAACTCATTACAGATAATCAACAAATATTATGGACAACTCTGCATCCAAAATCTTGCAACTTGTGTGAAAGTGACAACTTCTACAAAATATACAGACTCTGTTTAACTTATAAAAATTAGAACAATGCTGATAACCACTATTAATGTAAAATGAATGTTTAGTTTCGAATTTCATATAATGGAAAGAATTACATTTAAATGTTTTCAACAGCAAATTCTACCAAATATAGAAAGAAGAATGAAGAAAAAGGCACATAGTCTGACCAAAGTAAAACGAAGCTACAACAATGTAAATAACACAATGTTATCTGGGATTCACTCACCAACTTCTGAGATCCTCCAAGGGGCTTAGGTCTCTTCTTTGGCTCCACCTTCTGCAGCACACACAGCTCAAGTCTCTGGCATGCTCTACTCCACATCTGCTGCTATTCATGGTGGTCTTCCCATCATTCTGGTATCTTCAAAATGCTAGAATCTCTTCTGCATCTGGACTTAACTATCACTGGTAACCTCTCCTGGGCTCTTTTCATATTACCAAACCTCAGCTCCTCTCCAAGACCCCTTCAATCTTGGGACTTGCACTGCTACTGTGGCTATACCTTCTCCAATGGCCTATCATTGATTTTTATAGCACAGTGCTTCAGATACTTTTCATGACTCTTTCATGCCTTCAAAGCACTACCTTATGGGCAACTCTCGGCCATTATTAAGTTTGGCTGCCAGTGTAAGGTACGCCCTTGGCACCTCAGGTACATCTGAGGAAAACAGCCACTGTACGCTGACTCTGAGAAAATACTTCCAAGATTTTACTTCAATGATGCTGGCATCTCCTTATAATCACTGATAATTTCTTAGCTAACTCCAATCAATTGCAGAGTTTCTGGTCTACTGTTAATCACAGCTGATTATGCCTCAGGTCCAGATAACCAGAACCACAGATCCTCAACTCAAAATAGCAAATGGCACTGACAGTCTTTAAGTGACTCTCAAACTTCCCTCTAGAATTTTAAAAGCAAGGCTTCCATTGTCAGAATGGTTCTTAACATTCCAATCTTCCATGCTCCCACAGAAAAGCTCACAAAGCTATGAACACTCAATGGCTTTTCTAACCCAAAGTTCCAAAGTCCTTCCAGGATCCTCCCAAAATAACATAATCCGGTCCACAAGAATGCCCCATGATTCTGGAACCAATTTGTCTTAGAGTTAGGGTTACTATTGCTGTGATAAAACAACGTGACCTAAGGCAACGTGGGGAGGACAGGGTTTATTTCACCTCCAGTTACACATAAAAAGGCATCATAAAAAATAGCAAAGACAAACTCAGGCAGGGCAGGCATCTGGAGGCAGGAGCTCATGCAGAGGTCATGGAGGGATGCTTCTTAAGGTCCGGCTTACTATTACTTACTCATTCAGCTTACTTTCTTATAGAAGCCAGGACTAATATCTCAGGAGTGGTCCCACCCAAAATGGGCTGGACCTCCCACCTCTATCATTAATTAAGAAAATATCCTACAGACTTGCATACAGCTGGAATCTATGGAGGCATTTTTCTCATTGAGGTTCCCTATTCTCGAATAACTCTAGATTAAGTTGACTTACAACTAGTCAGCACACATATTACATATAAGGATCAGAAAAGATGGTGTTGAAAATAAACTGAAAACAAACTGTATCTCCTGATGTTACTGGCATGAAAGTCAGATGTTACCAGTACTTTACAGTCAGTATGGAAGATTCTTATCAAACTAAATATGTGTATGTTATATATAACACAATAGTTGAAATTTTATATATTTAGTACAAAAAGAGAAGAGTTTTCCTCACACAAAACTCAATTTAAATATTTATAGCAGTTCATTAATATTTTCAAATTTGAAATAATCAAAATATTGTAAAGTAGACAAATGGCTGAGCAGATCAGACTTTCCCTACTTGTTACTCTGCATTCTGCTTCTCTGTGAGAGCTGACTCTACAATCAGTCTAGTCTTAAGCCTCACAGAGCATTTAGCTGATCTTGAATCCTAAGCAAGACCATATAACAAAGCCAAGGTCTCCTACTAAGATGGATGCCCTGTCCCATCAGCTCCTGTTGATAAAAGGCACAAGGAAATATAAAAGGCACAAGGAAATAGAAAGGACACAGTTTAGCAGCTAAAATGGTTCTACACAGCCAAGATGTCAATATGACTGGTGGGAGACAATCAACCGAAAATAAAAATAAATAAATCAAAATTTGTCATTTTTTAAAAGGCATATTTTCTATTTAGAGTAATGGGGCTTGGTAAAATTCATATTGAAACTTAAGTCATATCTCCTTGTTTGACAATTTCAATGAATATTCAATAACTAAAAATTATTTAGTCACAAGGAATGTTCTTCCAATCACTATACTTTCTTTATTGAATGTGAAGTAATAATCACATCATATCCAACATGATGGTGAAGTTGTGAGATGGGTAGAATGTTACACATTTTTCAGAAGTATAACCTACTACTCTCTGTACCAGTGAGTTCTACAGCTGGGGTTCAATAAGCAAGGATGGGAAATATTTGGGGAATAAAAATTGTATCTCTACAAATTTCACAATTTTCTCAGCATTATTTCCTAACAATATAGTCTAGTAATTGTGCATCCAACTTTTTTGTTGTTTTAGATAATAAGAAATATTCACATTATTTAAAACTGGCAGAGAAGTGTGAAAAGTTCTACTATGGCTTTTATATATGGAATGTGATCATTTGTGGATGTTGACAATCCCTGAGATTGTAGAACAAATCACAGTGGACACTGAAGGATAACTAAGCTTCAAGCATAATACATACACACACACACACACACACACACACAACCCATATATATGTATGTATATACATATATATATATATATGTATATATACATATATATTATATATATGAGTATGTATGTATGTATATGTGTACATATATTTCAGAAACATGTTTGGTATTAAATATTAACTTACTCAGAACCTTAAAATGGAAGGGAAAAAATATATTCATGTCATTGTGACTTATATGATGTCTTTCATATATCAGGGATTTAAAGAATAAAGGCTTGGATTTACAAAGTTGCACTTACTTTACTATGCTTGGCTTAGAAGCAGAAGAAGGTTACTCCATGCAGCAATTCAAATATTAGTAGTCAACACTGGTGAATTAATAACCATAAGTTATCAACAACTCAACCATGCACCTAATGGGTTTTGTTTGGATAGTATTTTTTTTTATGATAGCTTCTCTTTGTGTGTGAGATTTCTCTCAATTGGTTCACAGATACTTCTCACTTCATTTTAAACATGGGATTGTCTCTCACTCCTGTTGTTAGAATATGTTAACTTATGAGAAATTATTCATGCTGTGCAAGTCAACACTTTTCAATACCTTTAGCATTAAACAATTTCTATGGCTTACACAGTTAATACTAATAGTCTCAAGCAGCTGACAGAAGGAATCTTTGAAAAACGTTCAAGTGTTGGCCTGTGTGCTGGGAACCTTCCTTGGGGATCTTTGGCCTGGCCAAATTCAAGGGTTCAGGCAAAGGGGAGAGCACAAGCAGAGATGGAGTCTCCTCCACCTCAGTTTCCACAGTTGCCACCTCAGTTGCTCCAAGATGCTGCACCCACCGCCCTGCACTGAGTCAGGCCGGGATGAGCCCACAAGAGGCTGACTAGCTGATGAAGAGTGTGGAAAGCTTCTGGTGGTGTTCGGGAAAGCAGACCTCTTCCCAAGCAGCAGTGTTACAGCTCTTATGATAGAAGCTCTCGGACGATGGAATAGTTCTCACACCTTTATTCCTTCTGGATGGGGAACTCTCCTATACAGGTTGGGACAGTCTAATATACTGTTTGGAATGGGTCAGAGGTTTGACAACAGGTACTTCCTATTGGCTTGGTCTGAGAGCTTAAGGGCACCTTATTTGCATGTGGGAGAGCTTGTTGTTGCACCTACGTGACAAATATCACATGACAAGCCTCTCTACAGTTGACTGTGGAGACTGTAGTTGTTTTACAAGAGACTTCCAGGAGCGTTGGCAAAAATATTTTCCAGTACCTTGTGAACTGTTCCACTGGGTCACCCAGAATTTTCAGCCTATGCCTAACCGGGTGCCAGACTGCCTGCCACAGACTATTGCCCCACAATTCCCCCTTTTTCTTTTATAAGGGAGAGGTGTCATCAGAATAATTGTATCCCATATTGGGAACAGTTTGATACTGAACCAAGACCTGATTGGCAGTGAAAGTTGCAATGCTACCCATCTGCTGCTTAGAAACTGAATGAGACAGGGTGCCAAGAGAAGCAAGGCTTCAATGACTAATATGTGGCCAAGGAGGGGAAGAAGCCAAGCTACCAAGGGGTTAGAGTACCAAGGAGAAGGGATGTTTGGAGTATCACGTACCCGGAGGTTCCCCTGGAGCTCTTTAAGCATGTGTACATCTTGTTCTACCAGCCCAGATTCATTGACATAGAAGCAACATTCCTCCTCCAGCAAAATGCAAGTTCCTCCCTGTTCAGCAGGGCTCTCCAGTTTTGGAGTGCAACTCCTGCAAAGGAGGTTATCTGGTGTTGAAGAGATTCAAGGCTGTCTGCAGTAGAAGCCATCACCTAATCAAGCTTGTCCTGGAAGTCACTGGCCAGATGTTGTGTTTGGACAATGGCTGCTCCAGCAGTTCCTGTTGCACCCAGTGAGACAGCAAAGCCTAGTCCGATGAGCAAAGGGATGAAGATCTCTCTCTTCTTTCCACTTCCTCCCATCTGCAGGGCAAGTTCTTCAGGTTTGTAGAGATAGACCTGGGGGACAATTATCATGGGGGTGCAGGAGCCTTGAAAAGAGGGGTTAATACAGGCATTAGTAGTGCCTTTGCACCAGAGGAGGGCAGGAGAGTTAACACACACTGATTTGGTGATGGTAAAATGAGGTTTTGAGGAGGACCCTACAAGGCAAAGAGAGGAGCGAAGGTCAAAGAGAGGAATGTCCTGTGCTTTCATTGTGGGTAGGGGTCCCTGGAGGTCATGAAGTGAAATGTTAATGGGAACAGCTGCTAGTAATGGTCTGGAGAGAGAAGCACAGAAAAAGCATTGGGAGGAGTTGGGGTGGGTGGTTAAGGGATGGAGGTGGGCTGCATATTGTGTGTACTGCAGCCAGGAAAGGGTAGCTCAGAGATCCTTCTGAGACTGATTTTCCTGTTGGATAATATTAGCATGGGTAAAGACTGATCTGGAGGCAGGAAGAAGCTCACAGGAGATGTGCAGGTCAGCTACTGGGTATTTGGCATAGCCATTGGGGTAAAGTTTACCCATGACTCTGGTTCACCAACGTTCATTTCTGGGATCGCTGAGCTGATGGAAAGCTGAAAATGAGTTTTAAGGTTGGCAAGCATGATGCCACCGCAAATGGTAGATTCCATTCTGCAGCTTCAGTATCTGCAAACTCCATATGTCAAGACCTCCTGGAGACATTCACCTGTGTTTTGGTAGGGAAAGCAGAGAAAAGGGCTGGGGATAGTGGAGATGGAGTCTGGGTGTAGAGAGATCTCAATCCTAGCTCGGCATCCTTCAAGTGGACAGTCTTGGGTCCCTATAACTTTGTTGTGTCCATTGTAGGTTTCCCTAGCATAGAATCTCCAGTGGTAGGTATTGGGAAGGTTAGGGAGAGGCTGGGCAGTAGCAGAGTTAGCATGAAGAATGACAAAAACATCCAAGAGAACAGAGGAAAGGGGCTTGTGGAGGGCACATGGCCTGGTTATCAGGTCATGAATGTCCTTCCAGGAGATCTTATTGTTCTTCTGGTTGTGGTGATTCTTCTGCTTCCTCCTCTTCTTCTGTCCCTGATCTACCATCTTCTTGGTTGGTGGGGTGATGTTGGACATTTCTGGCAGGAACCTAGATAGGCTTAGGCTGGTCCTGTGGAAAAACACAAACAAAACCCCTCCCAGGTGTAATAAGGGTGGTCTGGTCCCTTCCAAATTCCATCCAACGGATCTCACCATTGTACTAGGATTGAGGGGGTTAATTTTGGTGTGTACCAATAAAGGGAGATAGGAGGGTGTTTGGAGCTTCTATAGATGTTAAATATGTTTAGGGTAATCAGAGCCATCATTAATTGCACATTAGGGGGATAGGTGGTTGTCTTTTGTTTTAGGAGTTGGGCCTTTAAGGTTTGATGTGTTCTTTCTATTATTCCTTGGCCCTGAGGGTTGTGGGGGAATTCCTCTATGATGGGCAATTTCTCAGCATGTGCAGAAGGTTTTGAATTGAGAGCTGGTGAAGGCAGGGCCATTATCAGTTCTTATCTGTTGAGGAATGCCCATGATGGCAAAGGTGGAAAGCACATGGTAAATTAACCTTTTTGAGTTTTCACCTGTTTGGGCTGTAGCCCATATAAAATGGGAGTATATATCTATGGTAACAAAAACATATTTCTGTCTACCAAATTGGGGGATATGGGTGATGTCAATTTGCCGTAAAGCATTGGACTTAAGGCTTTGGGGGTTGGTGCCCATCATTTGTAAACCTGGGGTGGTAATTAGGGATACACAAGACGAGCATGTTTTTATTATCCTTTGAAGTTGAGCAAGAAGGATGTAGGGGAAGCAGGCATGAAACTCCTTTATATTTGTGTGTGTGTATGAATAAAATTGGTCTGCTTGTTCAATGGAGGCCATGAATATCCCTGTTGAGGCAGTTTAGTCAGCGAGTACATTTCCCTCAGATATAGTGCCTGGTAAGGGTCTGTGAGATCAGACATGCTGGATGTAGATGGGGGAGTCTCTTTCTTGTGAGAGGTTGGAAACCTGTATAAGTAGAGGGGAAAGTGGGTTGGCATCTAGTTTGATGAATGATCTTGACAATCAGAAAAGCAAATTGACACTTCTCACTGTCTGAGAAGACGTTAAGGGAGCCACTGACTTCTTTTAGAGCTAAATAGATAGAATATAAATATTGGGGGGAGTGATGGGGTAGCTCTTTGAATTGGAGGATAGGGGCTTCATCCTCAGGTAAGTAGTATATTACTGCCACAGCTCCCCCTTCCCTCCATCAGTAAATATTGTAGGGGCTTCTGCTATGGGCTCTTTTGAGAATAGTTTGGGGGGCAGCCATCGCAACAGAGGGAGGGCAGAGGCCCATTTTTTCATCAGAATAATGGTTGTCAATTTGCCCTGTAAATCCTATTAAGCTAATAGCAAAGCGGGAGTGATTTTTAATTAGCCACTGGATGGCAGAGAGGGAGAAGAGGGTGACAAGAATGTCAGGTACTTTCCCTAGGGTTTGTAGAGCTCTATCCCTGTCACTTTTAATCATGCAAGCTAGTGCATCTACCTCATTTAAAATTCGGGGTGCACCACCCATCGGGGTGTGGAGTCATTCCAGAACCCCCTGAGGTTGGTAAAGAGCTCCCACAAGTGTAGGGGAGGAGTAAAAGATAAGGAGCTCTATAGGTATTGTTGGGTCATACCTAGCAAGAACCATATCTTTTAGAGTTTCATTGACAGAATTTAGAGTTTGAACTGCTTCTAGGGACAAAGTTCTTGGGGAGGAGGGACTTTTGTCTCCTTTCAGGAGGTTGAAGAGGGGTTGAAGGGTGCTTGTGGGAAGGGAACAAGGGTTGAAGCCAATTGAGGTTGCCCAGAAAGCTCTGGAGAGAGGTGAGAGTTAATTTTTGAGAGAAGGAAAGGGTGGGTTTGAGTGGGCATATTGAGGTAAGGGAGATCTCTGTTCCAAAAAATGCAATGGGCAGATTAAGTTGGATTTTATAAGGTGCTATTTTGAATCCCAGGGCAGATAGGGAAGGTATTAGCTGGTCCTTAGGTTGGGAAGTGGAGGTAGAAGAGTCTCCCCACACTAATATATCATCCATATAATGATAAACATTGAGTCCCTTTTTTAATTGGGGTTTTAATGCAGTGGCTACAGCCTCCTGACAAATGGTTGGACTGTTAGCCATTCCCTGTCGAGGACAGTTCATTCATAGTATGAGGTCAGGCCAGAATTGTTAATGGGGGGGGAGGGGTACTGAGAATGCAAAACATTCACAGTCTCTGGGGTGGAGAGGGATGGCAAAAAACAAACAAACAAACAATCTTTTATGTCTATTGCTAATAAGGGTACATTGGCAGGGATGGCTGAGATGTAGGGTAGCCCTCTTTGTGGGGAGCCCCAGACTCTCATGGTTTTGTTAATTGCCCTCAAATCTTATAATAATCTCCATCCCCCTGAGCTCTTTTTTATAGCAAATATGGCAGTGTTCCATGAACTGCGGGAGGGGTGGATGTGTTGTAGCAATAGCTGTTCTTCTACCAGCTGTGTGAGGGCTCTAAGCTTCTCCCTTGATCGAGGCCACTGTAGGACCCAGACGGCTTCATTGGAGAGCCAATCAAGGCAGGGAGTATTAAATCTAACAGTGGTCCCTAGAATTGGGGGCGATTTGGAGGAGGGTATTTAAGATCTCCTTGGGTATTTTTTTCTTTATCAGTAATATCCTCTATTGTAATGTGGTCCCTTTCTGGTTGGGTAGTAAGAACCACCTCTAAGGCCTGTAAGATATCTCTCCCTAGAAGATTGGTAGCTACCTGAGCCACCAGGGGACATATGAGGCCAGTAGCTCCATCCAGGTCTTCCCACCTGTTGACCTGCTTGGTGAAAAATGCATGAGATGTACCACCTATGCCTAGAAGCTGGGGCCCAGGGATCAGTTGCCAGTCACATGGGATATCTTTCTGTCTTAAAATTGTCCTGTCTGTTCCAGTATCAACAATAAGACATTTGAATGGTTTATTATCTATTTTAGTGGTTAATTTTGGATGGGAGTCTTCTGAAATGCTGGACATCCACAAGGCTTCTATGAGAGTATCTGTCACTCTTACTGTTGGGGCTGAGGGCTGCCCTGTCTGAAGTTTAAAGGCTTTAGTGGCTTACTATCCTTATCATATGTAGCTGTACAGTGTTTCCTCCAGTGGAAACCTTTTCTGCAGCAGGGACAGATATACTTAGGGGGATTAGAGTCTGTTATGGGGAGAGAGTTCTGTGGGCATTCATTCCTCCGATGTTGTGCCTTTCCGCAATTGAAGCAAATTCCTTCTGTTTTTATTGCTGCTACAAATGCCTGAGTCACAGATGTAATCGGGTGTGATGCCATCCCCATATAGCAAGTAGCCACAATCCACCTATCGTGATGCTCCTCCCTGAGACCTTGGCAAGCCAGCCTGGATTCAGAAGTCATGCCTTCCCATACAATGGTTTTAAGAAGGAGATCTCTAGCTGTGGGGTTGGGAATTTTTCTTTCTAGGCTCATTTTAGTTCCAAGAATAAAATTAGATAGAGGTTCTCCGGGCTTTTGATAGAGAGAGAACAGGAAGGAGGTAGGATCTTGTGACCCTGAGGGTGGGGTGAGCCTATCCCAAGCTTGGATTGACAGAGACAGACCTGTTCATAGTATACTGCTGACTGACTTGTCTGCTGTGCTCCAGTAAAAAATTCTTCCTGGCCAAATAGTTCATTAAAACTCCCTGGGGTGTTGCCTCTGTCCCAGTTTTGCCTGACTTGTTGACTGCATTCTTCTCTAAATTAGGCTTCCCACTCTAAAAACATTGGACCAGGAAGGGAAGAACGGCAAATATCCCTCCAATCTTGGGGGGTGTTTAAGTTGTCAATATGGCTCTGTAGGAGAGATTTTGTCCAGGGTGCATGGATGCCCTCTTCCTTCATTGCTTGCCTGAGTTCTTTTAAGTCTGAGGCTTGGAGTAGGTACCAATTGAGTTGTTTTGTTCCACTGGGGTTGATATTAACAGGGAATGTTTGAGCATTCTTGGTTTCTAGCTCCATATCAGACTCCATGAGTAGTATGGAAGGTGGAGTTAGTTTTTGCAAGAGTCTTGGAAATTACAAAGCTGTTGGGTGGTAGAGGGTTGAGGGTAAGAAATTACAAGTCTTTTGCTTTTCCAGCTTGGAGAAGGCGGAGGAGAGATATCCTTCTCTGGTCAGATGGGGGGAGGTGTAGTAGGGGGAGAGACAGGTAGAAGCACCTTTGTTTTGTTAATGGAGTTTTGCCCTTGAGTGGGAGAGGGAGGGGAAGGAGGAGCAGAAGGTTCCTTTAGTATTTCCTCCAGGGCATAAGGGAGGAGGGGTTGGTAAATGGATTTTATTTCCCTATCAGTTGGTTAAGGGCTATGAGATCTGAAATAGGGTGGATCTTAGGTACTTGACTTTTGGGTTCATCTGACTGGGAGGCTCAGGAGCTGTGTTGCTATCAGCCTGTCCTACATTAGGTGACGGTCCTATGCATTGCTGAATTGCAGCTAAGATTGGCAGAAAATCATGGGAGGGTGTTTATCCTTCTTGGCTATCTCTGTTTTTGAAGAGAGAAGCTACTTGGGTCCATGAGTCTGGGCTATAAATGTTATCATTGGCCATGCTTGGAGCTATCTTAAGGACTTCCTCTCAAAACCAGGAGGCTCGGTTTTTGGCTATTTTTATTCCATGGGATTTTAGAAGGGCACATATTTCCCTGGCCTGGGGAGATTTTTTGTGTGATTGTGAGCTGCACATGACAGAAAAGAGGAGAAATGCTTTGTCCAATGGGAACATTGCCTTGGCCTATTGGCTTTGGGGGATTCCACAGAGGTCCAAAACGCCAAGACTTCCCACAGATTTAAGGACTGGCAGCTGCCCTGTGGCTTTTAAGTGGTTGCTGCGATACCAGATTTCCTTTGTTTTTAGGAGAACTTAGATAGAGAGTCTTTGCCAATGCCCATTATGGGCTGTAGGGATTCAGACAGAGGCTAGAGGGACCTTTAGACAACACCAGAGAGTAGCTCTGGCTAGAAGTCTTCAGTTACCCCTTCAGCTTATCTAAATCCACGTGATGATGCTGACTGAAAGCACAGCAGGAAAGGACAGGTCAACTGTCTCCCGATTTGGGGGGCTCACTTTTCCTCGGTATCCGTTCAGTGCAGTCATGTCACCATTCGAGCCCCATGTTGGTCGCCAGATGTTGGGCTGCATGCTGGGAGCCTTCTTCAGGGATCTCTGGCCAAATTCGAGGGCTCAGGCAAAGGGGAGAGCACGAGCAGGGATGGAGTCTCCTCCACCTCGGTCTCCACAGGTGCCACCTCGGTTGCTCCAAGATGCTGCACCCACTGCCCTGTGCTGAGTCGGGCCTGGGCTGAGCCCATGAGAGGTCGACTAGCCAGTGAGGAGTATGGGAAGCTTCTGGTGGCATACAAGAGAGCAGACCTCTTCCCAAGCAGCAATGTTACAGCTCTTATGATAGAAGCTGTCGGACAACGGAGTAGTCCTCACACCTTTATTCCTTCTGGATGAGGATCTCTCCTATACAGGTTGGAATGGTCTAATATACTATTTGGAATGGGTCAGGGGCTTGACAACAGGTACTTCCTATTGGCTTGGTCTGAGAGCTTAAGGGCACCTTATTTGCATGTGGGAGGGCTTGGTGCTGCTCCTATGTGACAAATCTCACATGACAGGCCTCTCTACAGGCGACTGTGGAGACTGTAGCTGTTTTATAAGAGACTCCCAGGAGCATTGGCAAAAACGTTTTCTGGTCCCTCGCAAACTTCTCCTCTGGGTTGCCCAGAGTTTTCAGCCTGTGCTCAACAGGGTGCCAGATTGCCTGCCACAGACTACTGCCCCATATTCAAGTAACTGATGCTTCTGAGGGAGGGAGTAAAAACAGAACATAGATAATGTTACAAGCTACTGGAAGTAAAAATCTGGATTAATTATGTCAAACATACAATAAACAAAGTACAAAATCCCCAAATTCCTAATATTGAAAGAAAATGTTGCAATGCCCCCATAGTGACAATGTTGACAGCCTTTTTTCCATTATCTGACTAGCTTAGATATGTGTGGATGCTTCAGTCATTCTTAGAAGGGTCAGCAAAATACTCACAGGAGGAAATACTGAGACAAAGTATGGAGCAGAGACTGAAGGAAAGGCCATCCAGAGACTGCCCCACCTGAGGACCCCTCCCATATAGAGACACCAAACCCATACACTATTGTGGGTGCCAAGAAGTGCTCACTGACGGGAGCCAGTTATAGATGTCTCCTGAGAGGCTCTGCCAGAGCCTGACCAACACATATCCAGATGCACATAGCCAACCTTGGACTGAGCACAGGGTCCCCAATGGAGAAATTAAAGAAAGGACTGAAGGAGCTGAAGGGGTTTGTAACCTCCTAGGAAGAACAAAAATATCAACCAACCAGTCCCCCCAGAGCTTCCAGGACGAAACCACCAACCAAAGAGTACACATGGAGTAACCCATGACTCCAGCCTCATATATAGCAGAGGATTGCTTTTTCAGGCATCGATGTGAGAAGAGGCCCTTAGTCCTGTGAAGGCTAGATGCCCCAGTGTTGGGGAATGCTAGGGCAGAGAGGCAGGAGTGGATGAGTGGGTGGAGGAGCACCCTCATAGAAGCAGGGGGAGGTGAAAGGAATAGGTGGTTTCCAGGGAGGGGGAGAAACAAGGAAAGGGGATAACATTTGAAATATAAATAAATAAAATATACAATAGAAAAAATGAAGAAAAAAACGAGTTCTTAATTAAGGAATCTTGAATGGCCAAGAAGCAATTAAAGAAATGTTCAATATCTTTAGTCATCAGGGAAATGCAAATCAAGACAAAAATGGAACAGAGACTAAAGGAAAGGTCATCCAGAGACAGCCCCACCTAGGGATCCATCCCATCTGCAGACACCAAACCCTCACACTATTGCTAATGCCAAGAAGCACTTGCTGACAGGAGCCTGATATGGCTGTTTCCTGAGATGGTCTATCAGTATCTGACCAATATAGATGCAGATACTCATAACCAACCATCTGACTGAGCCTGGGAACCCCAATGGAAGAGCTAGGGGAAGGATTGAAGGAGCTGAAGGGGGTTGAAACCCCATATGAAGAACAATATCAACTAAGTGGATCACCCAGCAGTCCCAGAGATTAAACCACCAAACAAAGAGTATACATGGAGGGAGCCAGGACTCCAGATACATATGCAGCAGAGAATGGCTTTATCTGACATCAATGGGAGGCTTGTTGCCTCAGCAAACTTGTTTCTCAGAAAACTGGGAATTGTTCTACCTCAAAACCCAACTATACCACTCCTGGACACATACCCAAAGATGCTCCAACATCTAACAAAGACACATGTTCAACTATGTTCATAACAGCTTTATTCATAGTAGCCAGAAACTGAAGAAAAACCCTAGATGTTCCTCAACTGAAGAATGGATAAAGAAAATGTTATACATCTACACAATGGAATACTATTCAGCTATTAAAAACAAAGACATTATGAATTTTGCAAGCAAATATATGGATCTTGAAAATATCATCTTGAAAGAGGTAACCCAGTCTGAAAAGGGCATGCATGCTATGTACTCATAACTGGACATTAACCATAAAATACAAGATACCCATGCTACATCTCCATAGATCCAAAGAAGCTAAACAAGGAGGAAGGCACAAGTGAGGATGCTTGAATCTCACTTAGAAGGGGGAATAAAATAGTCATAAGAGGCAGATGGAGGGAAGAAACTGGATGGGAGAGGAGACAGGGAGTGGAATGAGGGTGGGATCTAGGATCAGGAATGGGGAAGGACAGTAGACATGACCAGATGGCCATGAGAATGAATATAAATCTACACCTACAAGGGTGTACGGAGCACCTGCCTTATTAAGATCTCTTACTGAAACCGGAGTTAGGCTGGCAGGCAGCAAGGTTCACCAATCCTCCTGTAACTGCCCTTCAGATCATTGGTATTACAGATACACACAGCAACACACTTTTTATACATAGGTGATGAAGATTTTAACTTAGGTCCTCATATGTAGGCAGCAAGTAGTACACTTATCTATTAAGCCATCTCCCCAGCCTCATTTTTTGCTTATTTATTTGTTTGTTTGTTTACATGGAGTTTCACATCTTTATCACAATCAAACTCAAAATGATTACCTCAATTCTTTTATGTTTTTTCTTTCTACTTGTAATCTACTCATAACTTATCAAGAATGAGAGAAAGAGAGAGAGAGACAGAGAGAGAGAGACTGACCTCAAATTTCCCCAATGCTCTGATATGAACATTGGATGAAAGTATGTATTCAACAGGAAAATATATAATAACAACTATATTCTTTGGATTTTGTGTTCAAAGAACTTTTGAAACATTTAGGAGTTGTGGACGCTATCTTATCACCAACCTAAGCCTGCCTGTTAGTCAAGGATATACAGATACTCCTTATCTATATAAGTCCTTCAGTAAAATTTGAAGTGAACTCAACTTCTAAAAAATGTAAACATTTCTGACATTTTGACATTGAAATTCATTAAGTTCTATTCAGAATATGATGATTGATATCTCATAAGTAATTAAGGATATCAGCCTTAGTGGTATAAAGCTTCCTTATCACCTGAACATCAGAAATTGTGATGATGGAGACATTTCTGAAATCTTCATTTCATATTTCAGGCTGTCTAGTCCTATTTAAAAGGTTATTGTTTGTATGTCCAGTAGTACATTTCCTGGCAGAGATACAATAGAAACTGCATTTATTATAACTATTATAATGGCAGTTAAAATGAAATCACGTGGCCTTTAGAAAGTCTAATTTGACACACACTTCAGAGAAACAAACTAGATTGATCTCCACTAGGGAGGAGTTTTGAGACTGCATTTCTTTGTGATCAAAATATAATGATCATTTGCTCCTAAGACACCTCGAGGATCCCTCTTCCTGAGTGCTTTGTGTCCTGTTAGAATGTTATAATAGTTGTTCCTTCTAATATGTGTCAAGCTCATTAGGTGAACTTACTTTTGTGAAGGTTCAACAGGTGGAATATAAATCTCTTGAGAATCTGCTCATCAGAACATATTCAGCAACATTATTAATAAAAACTCCTGCTAGTAATGTCCCCAAATTGCCAAATTCTATTTTACTCCATGCTTCCTAACCTCTTTTCGAGAGGCTTTTTCCAAGTAAGTTTTATTCTGATAATAGCAACTCAAAAGCCTTCCATATAGTAGTCAATTGATGGAGTTGGAGACATGCTCCCTGAGTTTCAAACTTAACTGTATCTTCTGTACCTGAACCTCTCTATGTCTAAAGCCCTCTACAGTAATCTGATCAGAAAGTAGACTTCCTTCATAAAATTGCTGTGAAAATGAAAGTAAGTTGTACACATGACTTAGAACAGTGGAACATATTCAAAGCATGGCAGCTCTATATCCGTAGCCAAAAAATAAATGTGAAATACTGTCTATAAGCCACTCTTCTAAATGTGAGCATACTAAAGACTCTGAAAAGTCTTAATTAAAAATCTGTTTAGTTTATTATATACTAAATTTAAATAGCATATCATCCAATGATAGTTATATTAATTATCACTAGACTATTCTAAAAAGAATCTCTCCCAACCACTTTTAGCAATGGTAAATCAAATTAAGTTGATTGTTACTAGATAGATTAATATAAGCAGTCATAAGAAATAGAACAATCACATAACAAATAAAGCTCAGGTTTTGGACGATTAATGACAATCATTTTGAAAGGTAATCATGAGCCAAAACACATCTTTTCAAAGGCAAGTCTCATGAACTGAACTGGAAGATTCCAAAACAGGAACATCAAAGTACCTTTTAGTAATTACCAATGTCTCAATCAAGGGTCATGAGTCATGGAATTCTTGAAGGTTGATGATATATTAGTTCATACGATTTCTCTTCCCTGAGCAATTATTTATGTACTCGATACAGAGAGCAGAATGTTGACCTTACATTCTGCCATAGGACAAGAGAACACTCAAACTTCAGCCTTTATTTTTTTTTATTTTTTAATTTTTTGGTTTTTCAAGACAAGGTTTCTCTGTGTAACCCTGGCTGTCCTAGAACTCACTCTGTAGACCATACTGGCCTCGAACTCAGAAATCCACCTGCCTCTGCCTCCCAAGTGCTGGGATTAAAGGTGTGCACCACCACTGCCCAGCTTTCAGCCTATTTCTTAAGAAAAATATTTGGGCTTGAGTAATAGTATTCATCTTTCATTAACTTGGGTAGGTCCAGGCAAATTAGGGTATTTTCTAATCCTCACAGAATTTTTCACATATTTTAATATCTAATTTACTCCTAAAGTAGTAAATCTAAACAATAACAAGCTAGCTCTGAATCCGGTAATTCCCAAGCTTATCTTTGGAACCAAGACTATGGAGATTTGAAAACTATTCATTTTCTATATCACACTTGTTATCAAAGCAAGGAGTTTAATAAATCATTGTACTTCCCTAACATTTTAAATCTTGTAAAATCATCATCTCTTTTTCCTTACGTAAGTTGGAGTCAGTTCCTCAGAGAAACAAAATGATAGACTTTGGTGAGAGCATAGACTCTGAGGAAATAAATCACTATGGGCAAGTGTTCTCTTATTCTAATTTTGGCTGGGGTAGTGAAAAAGCCAGAAAATACTGCCTGGCAGCTTTGAAACAGAAACTAGAGGAGTCAATTTCTTAGGAATCTACAATAGGATAAATAAACTCAATTGTTTCTAGTAACTTTCCTTTTCTTTCTTTATGTAGGGCTACTAATTTTGCTGCAGGAGAACCTCGACTCATGTAAGTTAATGGTAAAATTGAATGAGCTATATGGAATTCTGATTTATCACCATACTTGTAGATAGCTGAAGGACAGCTGTTCAGTAGGAGGAATTTAATATTTGGATTTAGCCATCCCATCTTCAGAGACTGACTAACAAAAAAAGAGTAAAGTAAAAAACAGTCAGGGCCAAGTGCCTTTCCTAAAATGAAAAGTAGTAAAAGGAGCAAACAGCTCTTTGCCTTCATTTTTCTAGTAACATTAAGAAGTAGACAGAAATCCACTACATGACCAGAATGGCCTGGAATGATTGTCAGTCATATGCAAATAATGACTGGAGACCACACTGGCTAGGCATCCCTAATGTAGTATGTAGATGGACCAACATTCTCACTTTTATGTATAAATTATGCAAATGGTTCTCAGTGGGCTAGCTGTATTATTGGGCTATAGCATTATTGAACTGGTATTGATTTGCCATTATACCCGAGGCTATAAAATTATAATTATAAATGTTTATTGAGTGAAGTACAGTCTTGGGTATCATAGATTGATAGTGACCCAAGGCATATAAATAATATGAAGAAGTAACCTAAATTAAAATTAAATGAAGAAAGAAAGAGATGCAGACATGTGGAGGTATGGAAACCTACCTGCTTTCTTTAGACATAGGCTGGTAATCCAGGGAAATGATTGGATATTTAATTTTAAAAGGCCACTAATGATTGCCTAAATACTCACAGCTCTAGTAGCCCACAGGTAATGGAGACACTTAATCATACTTCATCCTCTGTGTTGTCACTCACAATATGACAGACAACCAAAGTACAATGAATCTTAGCAATTGCTATAAGAGGGAAATGTATCTTCTTCAAGTAAGTATCAAATAGAAATCCCCAAAATTCTTGTTGAATGAATTAATTGTGATCAATTCCCTAGTATCAAGGGAATATAAGGCAATAGATGAGGCTCAGGCCTCATTAGATATACAATCTGGTCAGAAAGAATAGGATCTCAGCCTCGGCAGACTGGGTGGATACCTTATGTTCCACTTGGTCCAAGAAACCACCTCTATGAAGGCAGCTATTTTTAAGAAATGATGAGAAGTTGGTGTAATAAGTCATCTTTTAATGAGATATTGTAGTTTTTCTTCCCAGAATTTCTGCCCTTAGTACAGTAGTTTATTGAGGGTCTATCTATGTATCATCCTATGTCTGCCTACTTTTCTGAATTTTTCTTAATACTTTATGTTTCTCCAATATCTAGGGATTCCTTATTCTTTCTTAAAGTGTCCCTTACTGCATAGTAGCTCCTTGTAGGGCATATGTCTGATCTACATATCAGCTTAATCTATATGCCCGCTTTTCCCTTTCTCTCCTTCATTCCCTGGGCAGCTGCTGAGATTCACCTGTTGCCTGCCCTTTATGTTTTTCTTTTATGCTAATAAAATTTCTCTTGAACATTTGCTTGAGAATATTCTTATTTAGACTAAGAAACCCAGTAGTGGATACTAATTCCCTCTGAGGCATCTTTAAACTATAGTCACAATATTTTCAGAAATTTTATTGAGGAGGAAAATATACTGTCATTCCTAGACATTTTATTCAGCTTTCAACCATCATAAGAAGTGTGTTATCATCAGATTTCATCATAATTTGAGATAACGACCTGTCAATTTTTCAAAAACATACTTCATAATATCAAAGGTGGCATATCCTAATAGTCTTCATAACTCAGTTACCTATGTAAAGGTAATATGTAAAATATTATCTACTTAGGTATGTTTAACATAAAGGATCATTTCTACTCCATGGTCTTTGAATAATAATGTTATTTCTGTCACAAATATTAAATTTACTATTCACTTGCATAAATTGTTACATACAAATAGAGGTGTATACATATTTAAATATAATAAACTGATTGCTTATAAATATAATTTTTGAGTTTTGGTTTAATTTTCTAAGTTTTAACTAAGAGATGTTACTATTTACTAACATGTCTGGAACTGAGAGGTTGTTAAATGGGTAAAAATACATATTATACAAGCATGAGAACCTGAATCAAATCCAAGAACTGACATAAAATATTTAGCTACACAGCTACTTTTCCATTGCTTTTGAGAAAACACCAGAGAAACTTATTCAAGGAAGCATTGGGCTGATGGTTTTTGAAGGTTGGAGTCCATATTAGAGCAAAGGCATGGCAGCAGGAACAACTGGTAACTCACCTATTGATCTGTACAGAGGAGGCAGTGGTCACACTGACAATGGCATGAGTCCTCTGAAATCTCAAAGCTCATGCAGTGAAACACCTCTCCAATATGGCCATATCTTCCAATCTTTCTCAAGCAGTTCTACCAGCTGGTAAATATTCAAATACATGAGCCTATGGGACCATTCTCTTCAAAAGACTATAGGAAGCAAAGGCAAGTATGTTGTGGCTCACACATCAGCTGGACTAGTGTACACTGTAGGAATGACAACAAAGAGACCTTATGATAAGCAATACAGGAGGCAAAGACTAATCTCCAAGATGTCTTCTGACCTCTGTGCATGCTTTGTGGTATGTATGTGCTCACATCTAAACAGAGAAACATACACATGAACACACTTGTAGATACATATTACAGACATGGTGCACACATACTCTCTTAGCAAAGGTTGCTGTTGCTAAGATGAAACTATACCCAAAATAGGATGGAAAGAAAAGTGTTTATTCAGATCACACTTCTCATCTCAGTACATCATTAAAGGAAGTCAGGGCAGGAACTCAAACAATGTAAAACTTGGAGGCAGGAACTCATGGGAAGATTATGAAGGGGTACTGCTTGTTGGCTTGCCTATAGTTAGATCTTCCAGAGGCATTTTCTCAATTACAGTTCACTCCTCTCAAATGACTCCAGTGTGATTCAAGTTGATGTAAAATCTAGCATGCACATGCACATGAGCACACACACACACACACACACACACACACACACACAACTTTTGTTTACTGTCTTGACCAACATTTCTGGGGATATTATTCTAGGGATAATAACTTGACTCAAAGAGAGTTAACTACACAAATTTACAAAGTAACATAAAAATAACCCAATTACTAAGTAACACCGCATGAGAGATGTTCAGGAAGTTAACACTGACTCTTCAGTCAAGTATGCCCTGTGGTGTGACTGTACCTTTACATTTTTCAGTGTATAGCATGGAAATGAAGCAATGAACTGAAAATACTTGCTCTATCACATTGTTATCAAATTATAAACATTTGTTAGCCCCATGTCATATGCAAAATGATATCCAGAGTAGAATTTCCAGGGAGCTACAAAGTTATTACATTTATTACAAAAAGAATTTCGCATTGGTAATTTTTTTCTGAATGACCATCAAATTAGAAATTTGAATATATAGACAATTCTAGTTCCCTAAGATCACTTTTTTAATTTTTTTACTGAACTGTTTATCTAGGTACTAGGAGAAAAGTTGCTAGCAAGATAATTTCTTGACTGCATGGGATTTCAGAGCTAAGTAGAGGAAAAATAAATAATTTGGGCACTAGCTAAATGTGTACTAACCTTGGTCCCTACTTGCAATTTAAATATATTGTGTGTAAATATTCTATCTCAAGATTGAGGTGTTAAAACATAAAGTGGGGGATTATAACTGGTCTGGTAAAATGAAGATATTCTAAAGAGACTTTTATTTTGTCAAGTTGATTATCAGAGTGTTGAAATAGATACTCCAAACAAATGGAATTTCCTCAGGAATCTTATTCTAGGAAAAGAAAGTCATGTCCACCCCAAGCTATTTCACACAGTTCCAACACCTTCTCAGATCACCTTACAAGACTGAAAGCCCATACTATGATGAGTCAGTGAAAGACAATAGCACACACACACACACATTGACCCTACCTACTTTAACCCTGAAGATGGACTTGGGGCAGTTTCTGGATGTCTCTCCTCTTCCAAATGTCACATTGAATAAACCTCCTTTTACTGCTTTCCATTATTTTCAAAATGACTTTTAAAGATTGTACTAATCAGAGTTCTCTAGAGAAATAAAACTCTGTACACACACACACACACACACACACACACATCATATGTATGTATGTGTATGCATGCATGAATGTATGTATTAGAGTGACTTACAGATTGTGATCCAAGTAATTCAGCAATGGCAGTTAACCAGCGCAAAGTCTAAGAATTTAACAATTGTTAATTCCAAGAGCCTGGATGTCTCAGCTTGTCTTCAGTATATGCTGGCATAGGGAAGAAGTAGACTATGTTTCCAGTGAAAGAATAAACATGCCAGTGAGAACAAACACAAACATGCAAAGTACAAAAGTGTTCTCCCCACATGTCCTTTATACAGGCTAGCATCAGAAAATGTGGCCCAGTTTAAAGGTGGATTTTCTTGTCTCAAAAGATCTGGATTAAATATGGATCTTTTTACTTGAAGTGATTTAATTAAGAAAAATATGTTGGTAGTTCACAGATGCTGGGTTTCAGTTAATTCCAAATGCATTCAAGTTTACAAGCAAGAATAGCCATTGCAGTGGAGAAGACAGCTTTTAAGCAATATTATAAAACAAACAACCAAATGTAACATATATTATTAAAACAATGGTAATGGGAGGCTGAAGGTCCTCTATGACAGAGAATGATAAACAGAACTAAGAATAAGGTGACCAAATAAGAAATCATGAAATTACAAGAGTCACCCATAATCAGAATTTGAATGAAGTGCAATTTAAGAAAATAAGAATACATATCCAAAGAATCTTAAATAGTAAATGTATTTAGGAACAACTTAAGATTATAATATTAGCATGGAAGTGAGTATTTTCACTCACTTGTTATAATGATCTCCATCATCTATTCCAGAAATCATCAATGGGTTCAGTTACCATATTTGGTCTAAGTGTCTAAGATATTTTAAGGTAAAAAACAATTTCTCATGCAAAATCTGGAATGTTATAAATGCACTAGGTGAGGGAAATATACTCAATTGAGTTCGTAATATATACGTCACTTTGATTGAATTTATAATTTGAATGGAATGTAGTTTTATAAAAATGTTTCAAATTCTATCCATTTGGAAGACTCACAATCAGTGTAATGGCAAAACTCTCAAAGCTGAGAGGTATATCCATCAGAAGAACTGGGGGACAGTGAATTCAAATTATAAAGTGGTGCTACTCTTTCCCTAGAGAAGATTAAGGGTGAATCAAATCACCATTTTAAGCACTAGTGTTTGAATTGTTGTTGTTAATTTTTGATTTTGCTATCTTTTTTACCATAGTGTTTTAATCCATTTTTTATAAATGTCACCAAACACTATTTTTAAAGGTATTAATAAGTAAAACAGAGGAATCAAACATTTAACTAATCCCGCTTCTTATTAACTATGAAATTATGATCACAAAAAATTAAAATAAACACTTAGCTAAAGGTTGTTTCTCTCTAAAGACCAGAATAAGACAGACAGCTAGAACGATAGTAAAAGTATCCTATTACTATGAAAATCTAGTAATTGCCCTGAGTATTTACTAAGTGCTTTAATATATAAGACACTGAAGTAAATATTATATATTAGACAATATATATTAAATTACACACATATGTGTATATTATATGCTTCAAACAGTACAAACTCAAACATAATATGATTTTAATACAAAAAGACAAAAATATTATTTTCAAAATGTATTCTACAAAATATCGAATTACCCAATTGTTATGTCTAGGTCATCTAGTTCAGTTGTTTGACTTTTCTTTTTTAATTTTTAATAGCTATGACAGAAACAAATCAAGAAATTGCAAAGGAATGAAAATAAAGTAGGAGCATCCCTGAGGGAAGGTATACTTTAACTGAAGGCCTATAAGAATGAATAGAAGTGCTACATTGCAAACTATTCCATATCTCAGAATCATCTAACAACATTCATTGATTTCTCATATACTTATAGGGTTCATCTATTTGATACTATAAAATGTTAGTGCTGGGTATGACAGGCCATGTGGTTATTTACTGGTTTTCCATCCTCTGGTCCTCCTTTGGACAATGCAGAAGGGAGAAGTACAGAGGGAATAAAGAATGCATTCCTAGAAAGAGAGTTAAAGTCACTCTGCAGATCATTTCTGAATCTCCTGTCACCAGTATGTCAAAAGACCAAACACAACAAGAGAGTTACACTCCAACTAAGTGATGAAAAAATGCCAGAAAGGTTAATAGAGACAGCATGATGTAAGAAAGCATGAATCCCAGGGCTACCACTGATGCAAACACAAAGTACATAAATAGCAGGGGATGATTGCTCAAAATACCTATCACTGGAGCTACAGCAAAGCAACTGTAGACTTCAGCTCAAAAACTATTTTAGTGATATTTATAAACATGAGATAAAAAAAATGCCAGTCTAATAAAGCTTGGTAATTTCCACAGTCCTTTCTTCTTTAATCCCTCGACTACTGTCCTAAAAGTCAGCATCTTGTATTAGCGAATTCTCCAGAAATCAAGGTATCCCAACAGTCACAATGCTTTTGATGGTACACTGCTAATTAGCATCTTTATTCTCTTACTTCACAAAATGAATACAAGTTACACCGCACTAATTCGAAAAAAGATAAAAAAAAAAATTACACAAGCCATTCTAATAGTATGCATGGTATCCCTCAGTTCCAAGCTGATTCTTCTTATGGACCTGTTTTGTCTGTCATATTCTCCTTCTCATGACATTGGTCGGGAAGACAGTCTTTGATGCATCTCAGGTATGTGCTTATGAGCTGCTGCACACAAAGTGATTCTCTCTCTCTCTCTCCCTTCCTATCTCTCCAGCTGTCAAAAAGAAAGTCAGCTTAAATAGAGAACAGTCAAGTGTCATTTTCTGAGAGAAAATAGAATTTTTCTGTACCCAACCAAGCCTCTAATCTCTGAATATCTAAAGCTAATTCTATACATATTTTTAAATTATTGTCTTACATTTTTCCTTTTACTCATGTGATTTTAAAATATACAGATGTGAATGGAATTGGGAATTTTCAAAATTTATAATAGTCATCTCAATTTTAATGTGTTATTACTATAGATGTCAATATACATTTTTTTATCCATACATCTTATACATGTAAGTATATAGGTATATAATAGAATTTTTTTGTGCAAAAATGTTTTGCATAAATTAATATTATTCTTTATGAGAGTGGAGTAAGTGTAAATGAATTAAATATAGCTTAAAATGGCCATTTAAGAATAGTTAATATATTAAAAGTTATGGAGGCAGGCTAGGGAAATAGCTCAGTTGGAAAAGTATATAATCTCACTGCTAAGAAGGCAGAAACAAGAGAATTGCTGAGACTCACTGGCCACCCAGCCTAGTCTAATTGTTGAGCCCTAGATCCTAATGAGAGACATTGTCCAAAAAACAATATGAATGGTTCTTTAAGACTGAAGATTGAGGTTGACCTCTGATCTGTAAATGCACATATTCTTTGTGCACACACCCCTATATGTGAACACACACATGTAAGCACACAGAACACATTGAAGTAACTTTGGTGTATATTTCTAAGTGAAAGAAAAGAAAGACACCTACAAAAACTACATACTATATGATTACAGATTTATGAAATTCTAGAAAACCAAACCTAAAGAGACTATAACAGAATCAATAGCTTCCAGGCACTGACAGAGAAAGAAGGATGCATAGACAGAGTTAAGAACATATTAGCAGAAGTGTTATTATTTGGTGGATGCACAATATTATACATTTCTTGAAACTATGAAATGTAAAACAAAAAGAATGAAACCTAATGAATACTGCAGGCTTTAGAGAAGGATGTAGCAATGAAATTGCAGCAAGTATACCACTCTAGAGACAAAGCTATTGATGACAGGAATAGGCTACACATGTTGTAGACAAGGATATATAGGGAAATTGCTATACTTTCTTCTCAATCATACTGTGAAATTAAAATGATCATAAGATGTAAACTATTAAGATGTTATTCAGTAGTCACATGGACATATGTGCAACTCAAGAAACATCAATATGTAAGAGGAAAATTATCATCTTTTAAAACCTACAAAGTTATTAGCAAAGAACCCATAATTTGTAGAAAAAATGAGAATCCATTCAAATGTGGTTTTGTTACTTTTATTGCTGTTGTTTTTGCTTAAATTAAAAAGAACCCAGCATCTTAGGTAGTCTACACTGGTCTCCATCTCACTGTGTACCTGAGGCTAGCCTTGAACTCCAGATCCTACTATTTATAACTCCTAAGTACAAGGATTGCAGGAATGTGTCATCATGAAGGTTAAATACACTTCTATTCATCTATCATTTATAGGCATTTTAGTATTTCTGACTCTTGTAACATGGCTACCAAAGCATAATGTGTAAGGCTCTTGATCTTCAGATAGGTCTTTTATGGGATCATGAAAGGCAGCCTGGTTTCTGGTTGAGCTATGGTTTAAAACCCCGGGACCGAGTAGGGCTCCCCAGCAGGGGATAACCCTACAAGGGATGGTAAGCATTTTGCCATACTTCTGGGTCCCAGGTTCCTGACACAAGGCTGCAGCTCTCCATACATCTGTGACTATCAGTCACATAGTCCTAAACCCCTCCACAGGTAGAGGTGTGGTCACATAGCCTCAAGACATTCCCATTTTAATGAGGCACCTAGAGACTTAGCCAATAAACTCCCCTTCCCCTTCCCAGCCACTCCTCCCTGCAAAAGGTATTTTAAACTCATGTCCGCCCTGAACTTGGAGGGTACAGATTCACTCATCACCACTCTCCACCATAACAATAAACTCCCTAAAACCATGAACAGTCTCTCTTCATCGGGATCTGCCGTGGGGAACAATGGAACAGGCCTTCATCTAAAGAGCCGTGTCTAGTCTCCTGCAAAAGGCCCACCAGAGCTCCCAGCCATGACCTCTACCAAACCAATCCAGCTAGCTGGCTACAAGCCAAAGACTCAGTTCTCAATAGGACTCAGCTGGGCTATTCCCTACTTTTCCCCCTCGTCCAAGGGCTAGATCTACCCTGCGGGCCCCCACTCCATTCTCAGCTCTTCAGTGGCATCCATCATCTCTTGGGATGCCCAAGAGCCTAAGAACCAGATAGAGCCTGCTGCATACAGTCTCGGGACCCTGAGGCCACACTCCCCCACCCCTGGGCAGTTTCCCCTGGCTTCTCACAGCCAGTCAAACTTCCTGCGTCCCTCCTCTTCCAGAGGCCAAAGTCCTGGGGGGAGACATGGGACTTTCACCACTATTAAACCAACATTCTTTTTCTGCCCTTGCCTCATAATTTTTCTGTTGAAGAATCTAATGTCAGCATATCAATATGCCTGCAGTGGAGTTTCTGCCTACTCAATCATGGTGCAGGGCAGCATGAATCCTCTGCCTTCTTCACTTCCTACAAATCAGCCAGGTGATTGAGAGGCATCATTGGAATTCTTTCCAATTTCTTTGGAAAGACTGAATATAGTTCAAGACTGTAAAGAGCAGTTCACTTGTCTAAAATAAAGTGAGTGACTTTTCTATGTAACTCAAAAATTCCACTTCTAGGAATGTGCTGTAAAGAACTGTAAACCTATGTCCACAGAGATATTTGTACAAAAATGTCCATAGTGACATTTTTTACAATACCCAAAGGGAAGAAATAGTCTAAGCATCCATTAACTTATAAATGGATAAACAATATGTGATGTATCTAGAAAACAAAAGTTGGTCTGCCAAAAAGAATATAGGAATGCCTGATTCAACATCGATAATACCTTTTTAAGTGAAAGGAGCCAGGTGCTAAAATTCCCATCATTTTATAATGTCATTTTACAAACTAACTGTACCTTCATTGTTAGGGATTAAAGGTATGTACTAAAGGTATGTCTGTATTCAACTCAGATCATACTATAATCCAGGGCATGTCTACATTTTGGATAGATCACATACAACTAGGAAGTCTTTGGATATGATCCCTTGTCTGAGCAGCCATGTTGCTCGATTAAAATTCCTCTATATTTTCCCCTTTCTGTTTAAACCAACAATTGCACAAAGTTAAATTTTACAACACAAACAAATTATCAATCCCACAAATTTAACAATACAAATGTCCTTCTGAGGATTCGTGGATGTGAATATTCTTCATAACTGCAGTCCTGGTCATTCATCATCCCTCAAAATATCCATTTCAGCATCAAGGATTTTAGGCCTGCCAATCTGATAAACAGTCTGTTCTTTTTCAGCCCTGTTGTTGAGATGTCATGCAGGGTTGTCAGCTTTCTGCATTATCTGAGTTATTTTTTGTTTTGTTTTGTTTTGTTTTTGTTTTCTGCATCTCTTCCTTCCTTGAGTAGTGTCTTTCATGTAGAATTTTCTTTTATTCAAATTAGAACTTAATAATTTTGGTGGAATCCATATTCTTTCATCATTTGCGGGAATATAAACATCTTCCTCAATGTAATACATTCTCTGACTTCCATTCTGATGTTAAAACAGCTTTAAAGTATACAAGTTGATCTAATTCAGTAGTTGTGTTTTTGTTTTTGTTTTTATGTTTTTTACTTTTATTCTACAATCCAGTGTTTATCAGTAGCTGTTCTTTTAGCCTCATTAGCATTCAAAAATTAAAGTTAATAAAGCATTATTTAGTCTATTTCTAGATGTTCTTAGAAAAGCTTCTAGACCTAGGTCTAGAGATAGTTAGAACAGGGAAGGAAATGCTCTGGGCTCATCCCAAGCCATGTAGTCACACAGCTTAAGTAAGTCTGTCACCTCATCACTTCTTTTGTGGAAATAAAAGTGACATTTAGATATGATTTAAATTAAATGTTCATTAAGAGTGATTATGAATTAGGCAGTTAGTGAGATTCCTTTGAAAGACAGTTGCTTTTCAGCAGGTGAAACTTTTCTGGGATGAGATAAAGATGGTTAACAATATGAGAAATGTACTAAAAATTGCTGAGTATGTGCTTTAAGAGTATAGAATTCTCAATGAATGGATCGAGTACAAACTGAAAAATAATATAAATGGTATAGTGTTATGTGAATAACATTCACTTCTATCCACATTGGTATTTTTAGTTCAAGAGTTAGGTTTACTAATTACTTAAAAATCACAGTGATAGTTCATTGTCATTATTGGATGTATCTGTAGAGTGATATATTTTCTATTCAAAATAAGGATAACATTTTTTTCTTTTTAGGCATTATTAGTCAATTGCTTATTTATTATCTTCTCAAATAAAGCAGAATTTGTAAATACAAACTTAGCATACAGTTGTAAGTCCATGCATGAAGATGAGTTTATTATCTTGAATAATTATCAGTTTTGATGTTCAAATGACCTCAACAAGCAGACTTATGAATCCATTTAAAATGTTTCTAATACAGGCTTACTAACAAAAGGAATCATAATTTTCTTAATAATTCTTATGTATTATAGTGGAAATAATGATATTCTAAGCATAAATCTGGGGTTTTATATGCTCAGTTTAATAGATTTCTAATGAGTATATATATATACATATATATATTTGTATTATTCTCATTATATAACACATGGATACATATGTAGTATAAATAGATACAATATTATAATATACTGAGTTCTTAACTATGCATAAACTAATATGCATAATGTTTATTTAAATATAAAGTTTTAAATATATAACATGCTTATTTTAACATGAACTGGGATTTTACCTACCTCTTATATCTTATGTCCTTTGCAGTTAAAATATACCAATGGCTCATTCAGACAGTGAAAATAATAAAATAAAAAGTAAAATAGATCTCTTTCTCTTTCCCCTCTCTTGCATCTCTTATCTCTTATCTCTTACCTCTCCCCATTCCCTTCCCCCTCTCTCCACGTGGTCATGGCCGGCCTCCACTCCTCCACTTCTCTACTCTCTCCCTCTCTCTGCCTTTCTCTGCCACTTCTACCCTCTTAACTCCCCTCCCCAAGCCCTAAATAAACTCTATTTCTATACTAAAAAAATAAAACAAAAAAAAAGTAAAATAAAAAGAGAATATCTCTCACTTAATTTTAGTTTTTTGCATATTCCATGCAGACATATTTTTAACATTGTGCCTGTGTTACTGTGACCACTTAGATTTTTAAGAAAATCAAATAACCCCCCCAAAAAATCACACATATTTTTCAACTTTCACTTGCTTAATATGATAACATTATATATATGTTTTCTAAAAGTGAAAGTCTGTGTGGTTTGAATATATTTGGCCTAGGGAGTGGCATTGTAAGGAAACGTGCCCTTGCTGGAAAACACTTATGTTTTTTGGAGGAAGTGTGGACTGTGGGGGTGAATTTGAGACCCTCACCTAGCAGCCTAGGTAACAGTCTTCTGTTTCCCTTTGGAACAACATGTAGAACTCTCAGTTCTTCCAGCCTCATGCCTGCCTGGATGCTGCCATGATGATAATGGACTGAACCTCTCATCCCCAGCTAAATGTTGTTCTTTTTTTTTTTTTTTTTTTTTTATTATTTTTTTGATACTTTATTTACATTTCCAATGTTTCCCTTTTTCTAGGTCTCCTCTTTGGAAACCCCCTATCCCCTCCGCCTCCCCGCCTCTATGAGGGAATTCCACCTCCCAACCACTTGCCCACCCATTCCCATATTCCCACCTTGACATTCCCCTTCACTGGGACATCTAACACCCTCACGCCCAAGGGCCTCTCCTCTCCCTGATGGCCAACGAGGCCATCCTCTGCCACATATGTGGTCCGAACCATGGGTCCCTCGATGTGTATTCTTTGGTTGGTGGTCCAAATTACAGGATGACGGGGGGGGGGTCAGGCCCATTGACACTGTTGCTCCCTCCATGGGACTGAAAAAATCCCTCAGCTCCTTCAGTCCTTTCTCCAACTCCTCCATTTGGGACCTCACTCTCAGTCCAGTGGTTACTGTAAAGTGAAACTTGGGCATTCTGAACTTTAGGGCTAATATCTGCTTATCGGTGAGTACATACCATTTTCCTTCTTTTGTGACTGAGTTACCTTGCTCAGGATGATATTTTCAAGTTCCATCCATTTGCCTGAAAATTTCATTAAGTCATTGTTTTTAATAGCTGAATAGTACTCCATTGTGTAAATGTACCACATTTTCTGTATCCATTCCTCTGATGAGGGACATCTGGGTTGTTTCCAGCTTCTGGCAATTATAAATATGGGTGCTATGAACATAGTGGAGCATGTGTCTTTATTATATCTTGGAGCATCTGCCCAGGAGAGGTATAGCTGGGTCCTCAGGTAGTATTATGTCCATTGTTCTGAGGGTCCGTCAAACTGATTTCCAGAGTGGTTGTACCAGCTTGCAGTCCCACCAACAGTGGAGGCGTGTTCCTCTTTCTCCACATCCTTGCCAGCATCTGCTGTCACCTGAGTTTTTGATCTTAGCCATTTTGACTGGTGTGAGGTGGAATCTCAGACTTGTTTTGATTTGCATTTCCCTGATGACTAAGGATGTTGACCATTTCTTTAGGTGCTTCCCAGCCCTGCGAATTTCCTCAGTTGAGAATTCTCTGTTTAGCTCTGTTTCCCATTTTTTTTTTTTTTGGTTTTTT
>CM052700.1:35334671-35357171 GCA_028551405.1 Uromys caudimaculatus
ATGGGAAACAGAGCTAAACAGAGAATTCTCAATTGAGAAAATTTGCAGGGCTGGGAAGCACCTAAAGAAATGCTCAACATCCTTAGTCATCAGGGAAATACAAATCAAAACAAGTCTGAGATTCCACCTCACACCAGTCAGAATGGCTAAGATCAAAAACTCAGGTGACAGCAGATGCTGGCGAGGATGTGGAGAAAGAGGAACACTCCTCCACTGTTGGTGGGACTGCAAGTTGGTACACCAGTCTGGAAATCAGTGTGGCAGACCCTCAGAAAAATGGACATAATACTACCTGAGGACCCAGCTATACCTCTCCTGGGCATATACCCAGAAGATGCTCCAACATGTAATAAAGACACATGCTCCACTATATTCATAGCAGCCATATTTATAATAGCCAGAAGCTGGAAACAACCCAGATGTCCCTCATCAAAGGAATGGATACAGAAATTGTGGTACATTTACACAATGGAGTACTAATCAGCTATTTAAAACAATGACTTTATGAAATTTGCATGCAAATGGATGGAACTTGAAAATATCATCCTGAGCGAGGTAACTCAGTCACAAAAGAAGGAACATGGTATGTACTCACTGATAAGCGGATATTAGCCCAAAAGTTCAGAATGCCCAAGTTTCACTTAACAGTAACCACTGGACTGAGAGTGAGGTCCCAGATGGAGGAGTTGGAGAAAGGACTGAAGGAGCTGAATGATTTTGCAGCCCCATGTAGGGAGCAACAGTGTCAATGGGCCTGACCTCCCCCCCACCCCCCGTCATCCTGTAGTTTGGACCACCAACCAAAGAATACACATCGAGGGACCCATGGTTCGGACCACATATGTGGCAGAGGATGGCCTCGTTGGCCATCAGGGAGAGGAGAGGCCCTTGGGCGTGAGGGTGTTAGACGCCCCAGTGAAGGGGAATGTCAAGGTGGGAATATGGGAATGGGTGGGCGGGTGGTTGGGAGGTGGAATTCTCTCATAGAGGCAGGGATGGGGAGAGGATAGGGGACTTCCAAAGAGGAGATCCAGAAAAGGGGAAATATTGGAAATGTAAATAAAGTATCAAAAAATAAAAAAAATAAAAATAAAAAAAAAAAAGAGTCCTCCAGAATGTTCTATCTACACAAGACCTTGACTTTTATAAAACCTCAAAATCAGGTTCTCAGAGGTGAGAGTCACAAAGAAGGCAAGCTCAGAGCAATTGTCCCTGAACAGTGCTGATATTGAGAGATCAACTAAGCATAAAGAATAAAAGGAAACGCTCATGATGTCAGAGGGTTTGAACTCAGTTTCCACACTCCATAAACTCCGACCTGCTCTCCTTTTTCTAACCTGCATTAAGTATTATATTGAAAAAAAAAAAACCTTCAAATTTCAAATTCTTTTAACCCAAAGACAGCAGCCCTCCTTTGGTATTCTTCCAAAGGGTGGAGAGTTTATTATTATTTTTTCTGTCTATATAGTTGTTCCTTTGAGTGCATCCTTTCTTATTTCATTTTTTTGAAGAAACTAACAAAGCTATCAATCAAATTTTAGTGGCTGGTCATATACCAATTGTAGAGAGCTGATGATCAATAAAGAGGAAATCAGGTGTCTTTCATTTTGACTTCCCAAAAGTTTAAATTTTTTTAATTACGTAACATTTCACAATCCTTAATTTTAACTTTATTTTATCTAATAAATTCTATAGTTTCACTTACTAATTTCAGTTCCATACATGATTATATATTTTACTTAAGTCAATGATATTATATATTTTATTTAGAAACATAATATTTAATATTTTTCTTACTTCTGATTTTAAGTGACTTAACATAAAATCTAAATCATTACTACTTTTAATGTTAGATTTGATGTTAATGTCTGTCACTGTTTTCAAAAAAGTGAAAAACAGTTATGAGATTCTCTTGGCAAATCACAAAGCTCAGGTGGTGTCTTCCATGGTGACATCTGGCTGCTGGCACCTGGCTTCAATTGTTTTATACAGGGTGCAATGACTTGTGCATCAGCCTCTGCAGTTTATCTATCTGCATATTTAACCAACCAGTGATTTAATACATTATGGTAAAAATGTGTCTATCTATTGCACATGTGGTCACTTTATGTCTTGTTATGGTTCCTGAAATAATAGAGTATAATAACTATTCATTTAAAATTTACATTCCACTAGGGAACATAAGTGGCTTGGCAGAAATTTAATTTTATAGTAACGGGTATATAGAAATAGTATATATGGAAACAGAATTTTATTTCATACATGGATCTGTTTAGTCTTTGACTTGGGTGTCTAGAGAATGGTCCTGAAACCAATTCCATCAGTGTTCCAAACTATAGCATCAGCTAGATGCTTCTTCTGATGTTAACTACTATCTACATGGATATCTGTGTTTTCACTACTTTGTTTTTAATATTATAACCTAAGTTACATTCAGTATCCATTTTCTTGGTCATCATACTATTCATGGGGAATAGATTCTCACCATCTTTGGAGGGAACATAAAATTTTAAAATGATGGATCACTTTGAAACCACTAGATATTAGCAAAGACATTTTGTTCTACTGTTTGACATCATGTTTACAAGCCTCTCTGTGACAAAGGTAGACAGTAGGCACTTTCAGTATGTCAAAATAAATAAATAAATAAATAAATAAATAAACTAGGCAATGATCTATACAATGAAAAACTAATGCTATTATGTGGTAGCAATATTCATTTCACTTTGATGTGATCTATTTGTTTAAAGAGAGTGGGTCTTGGGGGATAGCTGAGAGGTTAAGAGTAACTGATGCGTCTACAGAGAACCTAAGTTAATAATCTTGCACCTACATGGCAGCTAAGAGCCATATGTAACTCCAACTCCCAGGGATCCAACACCCTCTTCTGACCTCCATGGGCACTGAACTCATGCAGTGCACAGACATGCATTTAGGCAAATACCCATTAAATTTAGAGAGGGACAGGGTCGGGAAGGAAGGGTCATTTGCAAGCAATGTTAAGTTAAATGGGCAACAGTTTCATCCATTTATAAGTTCAAGCTTTTTCAGAGATTAGCTGAGATACACAAAATCCTTCACAGAGAATTACTGCAGTGACTACCTAGGAAGTTTTTACTGTTTTTTTTTTTTTTTTCCTATTCAAAGTCTTGGCACATTTGAGTGTAGCGATGTAGGGTGGGAATGAGTGCTGTTCACATTAAATTCCAGCTACTCCAGAAGATTTTCAGATATCAAGATTAATTTTCTAATGATGTTAGATTTTACTTTCACTCTTACCTCTTCAGATTATAACTTTTTCCCTCAAACTAACAATGCCAGGCTGTTGAGAAAGTGATCTATCTAGTAAATAGAAATATAAAGATATTATGAAATAGAAATGAATATTTTGAAATATTCATTTCTTAAGTCATAATTCACATATCATACTATTTATTCACTTAAAAATATATAATGTGAAGACCTTATTATCCTCACAAATTTGTTCTAGTTCATGGTCAAATTTGTTACATTCTTATAATTCTCAAGAAATACATAAGTTCCCTTAGTAGCCATAATCTCTAATCACCCTACGCTCCCAGCTTTATCATATCTATAATAGATTTTCTTTTTTTATAGACTTATGTTTTGCAGGATATTTTGCCACACTGTAAAACCCAAGAATGTGTTATTTATTGGAAAGACATGTTTCTAGTTGTGGTGTGGCTCAACCTTAGCACACAACTTCAATACAAGAGATTTCCCTTTATTGTAAAAAAAAAAAAAAACAAAAAAAACCCCAAAAAAACAAAACCCAAAAATCATTAAATACAGTAAACCATAGATCAAAATGCAGGGTTTTCAGGGAGTAAACATACGAGAGAGAGAGGGAGAGAGGAAGCCAGGAGGATTTAAAGAAATGCACAGGAAGTAGAAGGGAGGGACATTCAATTGGAAGGGTTTTTGAAAATGTGTAGAAAAGGAGAGCTGCTCTTTCTTTTGGTACAACAGCTGAGGAGGAAGATCACCTGGTTGCTTTCTCTGCCTCTCTTGAATTAGCAGGCTTTCATGCCAGCATCTGGCTCACAAGTTTTTATTGGTAAAATCGAATATTTGAGATTTTTTAAACAGCATTTACCAGTTCTGGGCATTTCACATGAATGGACAATCTAACATATGGTGTTTGTTCATTCATTTCAGGGTTTGGAGAGTTTCTGAGAATGTACTGCAAAGCATCCTTTTTATATGAATTTACAATTTTCTTTTCTATACTTAATTTCTTTGGATGTTTCCTTGGTGATAATATATATGCATTAGTTTATGCATGTATATATACACATTTTTCCAAAATGTGTTATGTACCAAGAAATTTTAGCTTATTTAGAAAGCTATGAAGTCAGACAATTATCTTGCATATATTATTATATAGCATTCTGACAGAAATGTCACATGAATATTTACAAATATTTAAGCCAGGGTTATGTGGTTAAAAAAAGAAAAACTAGTTTTGCTAGTTGTAATTCTCAACACTCTTTGTAAAATAAAAAACACGGTAAGCTACCAAGTGAAGTCACTGTATGCTGTCCAAAAATCTTTTTTCAGAAAATGGATTTTTTTTTCAAAACATAAATATTTTCTGCAAGTAACAAATGTTGCTGGCTACAGGGCAGGTCTATGGAGGAATGTATACATATATGTGTATGTGCGTTTGCATCTCTCTTTCTGGATATATACCACACACACCTATCTGCAAGACAAAAATGAAAATCATCAGACACCCCTGACTTCACTTCCATATTGCTCCTTACATTTGCTCAATAGTAGTAGCTAGATTTCAGCCTCAGAGTAGAAGGATGCTGTGTTGCTAAGTACCTGTGTGAAAACCGCCTCAACTCAACACTGTGTTCTCTGTGGAGCCTAGTTCTTCCTAAAACACTTCCTATGTGTCAAAATAGATACGCATCATTTATGTAAACTAACTTTGATGTGGTCCCTGATTAGAGTGATTCTCAAGTTGCTACTTTGGCTGAAGCTTAAACTACAGTTAAGTAGTTACTAATACCTTGTTTTATTTGACTTAATTCAAAGGGTTGTTTCAAAAGTAAACAGAGACCTAGTAAATCAAGGAGCAAATCCATCATGTGTGTGCAGACAAGTGTTTGCTTTTGCAGAAACTGATCTGTGGGTATAGATTTTTGTTCCCAAACAGTAAAAATAAAGGATTTTGTTTGCTTTTGTTTTTTATATTTGAACTATATCTGAGTGGCAGAAATTAACATATTTTTGTAAGACATAAGCTTTTTCTTTTCACTTCATGACACGAGTAAAGCAAAAATATGCTTAGCTTTTTATTTATTCATTTACTTTTGTCTGAATGAGTATCAAATGCAAAACTGGAGTTCAGATCCTGAAATCCCTGATTCAAAGCATCTTTTTATAAGTGTGAACTCCACCACTCCATACTTTGCAGACGTGGTCCATTTTCACATCCCACTCATGTCTGTCGTGAATAGCCTTCCAGGCATGCTGCGGAGACGCCATCAGTTGTCTCACCAAAGCATAGAGTTTCCTGTAGTCCATGCTTTCTTGTCCTAAGAGAGATCTGTCACCTTGGGGGATATTGACTGGAGGATACCAGGAAGATCTCATCTGAACTGGTAAAGATCTCTATTCTGAAAAGTTAGCCATGTGGGCTTCCTGTGAAGGGCATGACATGGAATTGGGGACCTGGTTACCCATCACAGTCATATGAGGAAAAATTTCTGACACTGACTTCGGGCAGCTCTTACATGTAGAAAGCCAGAATATTTTCACTTGTCTGCAAATTCACAGTTGCGGAATATCAGCCTAATGAGTTAAGTCTGTTTTCTTTGTTCACATCTAGGGGTATTTGTAATTAAGGTTTTAAAGATATTTGAAGACACAGCTTTAAGATTTCAAAATAGCCTAGTTTATCAGCACATACTGACTCTCAAGCCATAAAAAATTCTATGTGTTCAATTGGATTCCCAAGTACTCTAAACTTTCTATTGAATCTAAATTTCATTAAACTTAAATTTAATAGTTTCTTTTTCTTACACACACACACACACACACACACACACACACATACACACACACACACACACACACGACACTATACTGCAACTGGTCAAAATTTTAAATATGTAACTTTATTTTTAAACAAAGTATCAAGTCATACATGGAAAAATTTTCTAATTTCTATCAATATACATTTTTCCTTCTTCTTTAGAAGAAAATATGGCTCAGGATAAGGTGAGCAAACTCAGGTATACCTAGCTTTAACTGATTACTGTATGAATTTCTCAGACAATTGCTAGTGATTTAGGCGGGAGCTATGTGTCCAAAAGTGACTGAGACATAAAGAAGAGAAAAGCTGTTGGTAACTTGGCAGCCATCTTGCAACCAATTTTAGATTAAAACTAGAACTGAAACAACAGTACAATCTAGATGGTTTGTATAACCACACCATAGCCAGAGCTTTTGTTAACTCTGAACACCCTAATTTATAAGTTGAAAGTAACAACTCAATTTATGGTTAAGTTAATGTGACTTGGGAGCTGTTGTTGTAACCACCTTAAAACATTCTGCCTGGTATATCCTACGTAAGGTTTTCTTTAAAATGTGTAAGCTCTGGCTATACAGGGAAAGCCAATTTTATATCTTTGGTTGATGCCAAAGCTGACACTTTTTTCTATTTTAATATACTTCAAAGATTATTCAGAACATAGTACATAAAATACAGCTGACCAAAGAAGGAAATAGTCAATTATCCAACAAAAAAATCTGAGTTTCTGGTTCCAAGAGGGAACATAAAATATAACAAGCTCAAAATGAGAGAGAAATGGGAACTCAGAGTCAGTTCATAAATAACAGCATAGGCTAGCCTTCAAGGGAACCATCCAGCTGAGGTAATATCTCTGAAACAAAATACAAAGCTGAAGTTACTTAAGCTGCCATAATTCTCACAGAGTTTAATATCATCTAAGGGCCTTTGCTGAAGTCTGATTTAGAATTCAGAAGCTCTTCAAGTGTGTGTGTGTGTGTGTGTGTGTGTGTGTGTGTGTTTGTTTGATAGAAGTTGTTTATGCATATGGATTATGTCTAGTTAAATCATCAAAATAGTATACAGATACCATGAATTATCACTTCAACAGAAATAAAAGAGGTTCTGGGGAACTTGGGGAAGTACAACATTTTGCAGCTCTTGAAAAATTTTTCTACAATATATTAACACATTAACACATTGACCATCATTTAGGAAAGAAAAAAAAAAAAAAAACAAATGTCCTGCTCCTGTGTTTACCTGTGTTCCTCTTCTTCATCACTGGAAATGCAATATTATGTGAAATATCACCTCCCAATAGAACTGCCAAAAGCTTAAGTCACCATTTCCAAAGATTGTCTAGCATCTTATCTCATGCACAGTAAGGGACCTTAACATAAGACTGTGGGCACAAAGGTGGCAAATGACCTCTATTATAATCTTGAAGACTAACTGTGTCTTTGGTCATCATAACAAATACATGTTAAGTACGAGAGTTACTTACATCTGAGCATTCTCAATGAAGATTTGTCACATGGAATGTTTATTAAATAGCTTTCCACATTTTCCAGGTTGCTTATTCTGAATTATTAAACAATGAATATTTGCAACTTGAAAGATCCACTTGTTGAATTACATAGGCTGAGGAATCCAGCCTTTTTGTTATTATTATTTTATTATTATTATTATTTTTATTGGTTATTTTTATTTACATTTCAAATGTTGTCCCCCTTCCGGGTTTCCCCTCCACAACCCCCCATCCCATCCCTACCCCCTGCTTCTATGAAGGTGCTTCTCCACCCACCCACCCACTCCAGTCTTACTGCCATAGCATTCCCCTACACTGGGGCATTGGGCCTCCACAGGACCAAGGGCCTCTCCTCCCATTGATGTCAGATAAGGCAATTCTCTGCTACATATGCATCTGAAGCCATGGGTCTCTTGATGTGTACCCTTTGGTTGGATTTTTAGTCCCTGGGAACTCTGGGGGTTCTAGTTAGTTGTTATTGTTGTTCTTCCTACGGGGTTGCAAATCCTTCAGCTCCTTCATTCCTTCCCCTAACTCCTCCATTGGGGTCCTCATGCTCAGTCCAATGGTTGGCTGCAAGCATCTGCATCTGTATTGGTCAGGCTCTGGGAGAACCTAGATTATATAATACTTTTTTTTCTGCTCCCCTCCCAATCCCTCTCCCCAATAGTTCCTCATCTCATTCCTCCTCCCCGCTGTCTTCAAGAGGATGTCCCTCCACCAGCCTCCCCACTCCTGGGGGCTTCAAGTCTCTCAAGGGTTCAGTGCATCTTCTCCCACTGAGGCCAGATCAGGCAGTCCTGTGCTATATATGTGTCTGGGTCCTCAAACCAGCTAGTGTATGCTGCCTGGTTTAGTGGATCAGTGCCTGAGAGTTCTCAGGGGTCTGAGTTAGTTGAGATTGCTGGTCTTCCTATGGCGTTTCTTCCAGCCTTTAACTAATTCAACCACACGGGTCCCTGACTTTAGTCTAATGGTTGGGTGTAAGTGTCTGCTTCTGTCTGAGTCAACTGCTGGTAGGGCCTCTCAGAAGACAGCCATGCTAGGCTCTGTAAGCACACCATAGCATCACTAATAGTGTCAGGTCTTGAAGAGGTCTTGAAGCTTCCCTTTGAGATGGATAGCAAATTAGGCCAGTCACTGGACTGCCTTTCCCCCTGTCTCTCCTCCATTTTGTCTCTGCAGTTCCATTATTCAGGGACAATTCTGCGACAGAGTTTTTACTGTAAGATGGCAACCCCATCCCCTCCACTCAATGCCCTGTTTTTCTACCGGACATCGACTCTACAAGTTCTCTCTCCCCACTGTTGGGCATTTCATCTAAGGTCCCTCCCTTTAAGTCCTGAGAGTCTTTCACCTCCCAGGTCTCTGGTACTTTCTAGAGCGTCTCGCCAACCTCACAACCCACAAGGTTGCATATTTCCATTCTTTCGGCTGACTCTCCGGGCTTCTTTCCTGTCTCTCACCCCCAATACCTGGTCATGCTCCCTGTTTCTCCTCTGCTTTCCCTCTCTCACCCAGACCCCTCCCTCCTTTTGCCTCTCGTGATTGTGATTATTTTCTTCTCCCTCCCAAATGGGATTGAAGCATCCTCAATTGGGTCCTTCTCCTTGTTAACCTTCTTGGGTTCTATGGGTTGTATCCTAGGTATTCTGTATTTTTTTTTTTTGACTAATATCCACTTATTAATGAGTACATGCCATGCATATCCTTTTGGGTCTGGATTACCTCACTCAGTATGATATTTTCTAATTTCTTGTACTATGAGTGCCTACTCTGGATATTTCACATAAACTTAATCATACAATAAGCAGCCTTTTCTTGCTGTCTATTTTCACTTAACATAGAAGCTTCCAGGTCCAAACATGTTGCATCATTCACCAGTACACTGCTACAGGCAAATACTACTCCTTTGTATGTATACTATACAACCTATTTCTTTGTTCTTCAGCTGAATATTCAAATTGTTCCCATATGAGGGGAGGGAAGCATCTGTGAGCAATGTTATTGGTAACATTTCTGCATGAATATCTGTGGAGACTATTCTTGTCACTTATCCCCTGGGTAGATAAAAGAAAACTTCATTGTACAGGATTATTAAGAAACCACAAACTATTTCCCAAACTAGCTGTAACATTCTTTATTTTCCCCAGAATAATACTTTTTCAATAATAAAGATTCCAACTCTTCATCATGAGTAATTATTACTCATTCTTTCATTCAAATCAACCTGCAAGGTTATGTAGATACCACAGTATAAATTTGAGTTATACTATTTATTCTCTCTTTGTCTCCAATTATATTGTCAATATCATGTTCCCTATCAGCAAATTTTATGAAGAGCTGTCTGCTACAATGTTTTTTTCCCATCTTTATGCCATTTGTTTGTTGATTTTAAATTTTAGTCTGCTGTTGTCTAAGAACAAAGCTTTTGTGATGTCAACTCAGTTAAATTTCTTGAGGTTTGTTTTATGCCTGATATATTTTATATCCTAAAGAATGTTTCATGTACTCATGAAAGTATATGTTGCTTTGGGGTTGAACATGTACTGCTTGGTCTATGTATTTTAAAGTGTTCAAGTCTTTTGTTCCCAGATGATCTAGTGAATTGCTCTATCCATTATTAAAAGAAGATAATTAAATATCCTAATTGTTACTGTTGAATAGTCTATTTCTCAGTTAAGTCAAATTTGATTAATGGATTTACACCTTGTATAGCTCTTCAAAACACATCTAAAAATTTTGCTTCATGCAGATGTCTTTTAAATCATATAAAAGATAAAAAGTGATCAATCCCAAAACACATTTATACTCTCAGTTTTGGTTTAATTTGAAACATTATCTGGTTATATATCATAGGCTGGCCCCACACTTAAGACCTCCCTTTCTCTGTCTTCATGTGATTAGATTATAGGTGTATGCCAGCATTTCTAGCTATACTGCTTAAATACATAATTACCTTAATTTTGAATTTGATGTAGATCAACTCTTTTGCTTAGTAGCTTTACATTTCAGGATTCCTTTAGCAGTTCTATTTGACAATCTATCCATCAATCAATTTACTATTTATTTGTTTTTGATTTTGAGAAATTGCCTTGTATGATCCTTAGATCAGAGAAGTTGTACTTTTCTATTTAATTTGAAAATGTTTTGATATTCCTTCAATTATGGTAACCGTAGTCTTCTTGGCTGAATCTCATTCACTCATCTATCATTCAACCATCGAACCATGAAGTATCTTTTTATAGATCATAGTATATATTATTTGAAGTTCACTGAACCTGTTGGATATAAACATCCAGGTTTTTTGTAAGCATTAGTTACATTTCAATCAAGCATTATTTTTGCCCTTGTTTTTTCTAAAAGTCTATAGTATTCACTGGTGTGTGTCTCTAAAACATTTCATTTGTTCTTTTTTTCTGTTCCTCAGGGTGTACAATTTCAATTGCTCTATATTTAAATTCCTTGATAAAGTCTGTCTATTAAAGCCTTCTTTTAAACCCATGAGTGAATATTTTTACTACAGTTGTTATTAATCTTTAATTCTAGAAATTTGATTTCATAATTTATCTTTATGATTTGAGTTTATCTTTTTACTTATACCATCTTTACTAAAATAATATTCTCATAGTTTTCTTTAGTTCAGTGTAAATGTTTTGAAAGTTGTGTTCTTAATTTTTTAAAAAGTAGAAATGTGGCTCCTTTGAGATACCTTTCTTTTTTTTTTTCTTTAAAATATATGAAATTTAAATACTTTTTTCTTTATATATCTCCTATTTTTTAATGATCATCTTTTGTAATATAATGTTAAATTCAGGATGTAAGATCTCTCCTACTAGAATGTATTGTTATTCTTTATCTTTGATGCATTTTTATTGTTTTGGTAGCAGTCTTTCTGAAATAATTCTATAAAGTCTTAAGGTAGCTACAATAAAAATTTCTAGTTGAGACTCACAGTACATGGCATAGCTAGTCATATGTTTATAAACATACAAATATTCTATTACTGCATTGTTCAACTTTTACTAACTACTCGAGAGATCCATAAGGTCAAGCAATCATGTCTGCTTGCGTTTAGAAGGAGCTCTTTTTGCACTGAAAAGAAAAATTGTGCTAGAAAACTGTTAGAGAAATCACATAATAACAACTCTCTGAAAATTACATTTTAAGATAGTTTCAAATTCATTTCTTCCATCTACAGTGTTCCTAGTATTCTGGCTTCTAGTAAAATTGCTGAGTATTAGTTTTTAAGGTTGATTCGGAGTTGGAATAATGAAGATAGAACAAGTCCGATGCCACAAAGTCTTTAATTTTTACAAAGGTTACAAAAGCTATTTGACTTCAGTTTTTGCTCCTCAGATTGTGTCAGACCTTACTTTGAGAGTCCTCAAAAACTTGATTCTGCTGATATTTGCCAATGTTCTTATTGTTTACATGGAAATTTATTCAGAAGTCATTCCTATGCCATTTTTATTAGGTTTGTAAGACCACAATTGCTTTTAAAATGACTTATCCATTTAGTGGCAATTACAAAAGCTGGCTTCATTTGATGGCACAGCTGTACTTACCGGGCCTTGGGATATTTTACTATCTATTCAGTATTCTAAGAGTCAGAACTGGGTTCATGCAAGTTTCACATTTTATACTAAAGAGAAGCTATCTTGCTTAGATTAGTAAACTATAAGAGGATCTCACCCCAGGGAGTTGATATTTATCATGTTTCACAGGAAGATGAAGACAAGAGGAAGGGAAGCTTGAAGCTGTATTTTGAATATGAAATTGGAATACAATAAGAAATAAAAGAAAATGTTGTACAAAAAGTCTCATAAAAATTCCAAGATCATAAATTTTCATGATATTACTTGGAAATTGAATGAAAGTTATAGTATAGTCAGGGAGGCTACTGAGAGATTGTATTCTTGGGATTTTCCTAGTGTGTTGCTGTGCATAGCTGCTTTCCTAACAAAGAAATTTTTAAAAGCAGTGTACCGAAAACCTTGTTGCTTACCTGTGGTGATTCTATACTTTTTACTCACTTGATCTTTGCAAAAGTCAATAAAAAGTGGCATGGTTTTGGATGAATGAACTGGGTCTCAATATGTATAAGTAATTTGGTTGAATTAGCTGGTCAAAGTAATATAGTATGACTGTGTGAATTCTTGAGTGTCTAAAATGAAATTGCAAATATCAGCCACAATTCTGTCTTATGGACACATGACCCTTCATTGATTTGAAAACTCTAAGTAACCTACTTGTCTTCATGACAGTGACCATAAAGAAATGAGCAAGCTTACAGTACAGTTATAAAGAGGACAGTAACACAGACACATGCAAACAAGGTTGGTGGTGTATAGAAAATATGAACTGAAGAGTGGCAATAGCAATAGACATGCTACATGGAAGGAAGAAATCTCATGGATACTACCCTACCCATAGACAAAGAACTACAAGCAGCTAAAGACTGCAAGGAGAAAAAGAATTAGTCGTTACAATAAAATGAATTCCCTAATTGGTTATCCAATACAAATTCATCAGCCTTGAAATTACATACACACAAGCAACAAAAACAGACTCAGCACACATACACATACACACAGACACATACATACCCGTGTGTGTGTGTGTGTGTGTGTGTGTGTGTGTGTGTGTGTGTGTGTGTGTGTGTGTTAATCAATGGAAAAGTAACTATCACTTTGAGGGTAAGGGAGGAGGTATGTGAGGGGTTTAGAGGGAAGAAAAACAAGTTGGGATTGATATAATTAAATTTTAATAAAAATATATATCTTCTCTAAAAATATTCTCTTTTAGAGTTAGTATTCTCTTAGTTATACAATTTTGAAAAGAAAAAGTAGCAAAGGTGAGACATAAATAAGAAGAAATAAAAGATTAAACAACTCTAGGACTTAGTGGTTAATGGATTGATTGGGGATGAGCAGTAAAAGCACATAGAGAGGGGATTAGGCCAGAGGAGGTTCTGACAGCTAAGGAGCAGAAATTCAGGATAAATGGAGCAACCTGAGTTGAAGGAAAAAGCAAAATGAAAAGTAAACTAAAGAAACAGATCAAAGGTAGTACTTAGGCTTACAGACACAATGATTCTATTTATTATCTTAAAGAAAATAAGAAACCTCTAATTGTATTTAAGCAAGTCAGAGATATAATGAGATGGGAACTTCAAAACCAGTACTTTAATTGATATTTTCAAAGAATATTGTATAACTTCTTGAAGATTCCATAATTCTTTCAAAAGAATTCTTGTTGAAGTACAAAGCAAAAGAAAATATCATTTGGTTTTTGAAAAAATGAATTGAAATGATGAAAGAGAGATCAGGGGAACTCAAGAAGGGTAATTACAGTGATTCAGGCCAAGGATAGAGTAGTCTCACTGAAGGTTCTGGAAGCAAAACTAAAAAGAGGACTACACTGAGGTACCTCTTAGAAACTGTAGAATCTGGAAATAGAATTCCCAGAATATACTGTATCTTTTCTTTATTTTCCAAGAATAGGAGAAAACAGAAGAAATCCAAGAAGACTCATACATTTCCACAAGGATTTTAAAATGATAAAACTCCATAAAATGAAGTAAAACAATCTCATTGGAAGCTAAGTACAAATTGAATTTTAGATGTGTGGCATTTGAAATGACTCTAAAACTTCAAAAAGTTAGTGTCAAGCATATATTAATCCCAGACTCATAAAACACAATTTTAGATGTCTTCTAAGAGTAGGTGAGCTATGCAGATCAACACCTTTGAAGCTCTAGCATATGTGAGTTTTCTATGGATGAGTAGGCACAAAGCCAAGTTCTAAGGAACTATAATTCAAAGACTTATGATCTCAAGAAGAACTATCAAAAATGATTAAAAGCAAAACATCACACATACTTTGTATATGAACATGGGCTGAAGAAGGTAAAAGTGCTGCCAATTTTATCATCCCATATGTATTCTTAGGGTCCATAATCCTTGGATAGCTATAATAAAAAGTAATGTATTCACTAGTCCACAAAGGGCAGTGTGGTTTGTGGTGAGTAAGCTGGGACTCAATATGTGTAAGTAATTTGACTTATTTTCAGAGTAATGTTTGAATCTAAATCTAACTGTGTAAGCTCCTAAGTGTTTAAGATGAGGTTTTGTGTACACACACACACACACACACACACACACACACACACACATATATGTATATATCTCAAAACTCTAATATGCATATAGGGCACTTCAATGATTTGGAAAGTCAGACATACCAGCAAAACATCTGTAAGACTGTGACAATGAAAATCTGAAAGCATGGTTAAGAGGAAGGTAGCGAAAAGAACACAAATTTGCAAATAATGTTGACATTATAGAAAAACACAATGCATAAATGCAAAGAAATTAGAAGGTAATCTATTCTAGATTGTGGGCTTATGGACTAATGGATTGAAAGGCATATCTCAAAATCCTAGAAGAGACAATTTTGGATGTATCAACCATAAAACTATCGTTGTTTGACATAATGTGTGTACTTATTGATCTGACTTAACTATTGCATTAGAAAGAACACTTATATAGAAAGTGTTCCATAATAATTATGTATACACACACACACACATGCACACACACATACAAAATAAATAATTTTGACCTTCACATAGGAGAAGCCATTATTAGCTCTACACTTTCTTTTGCTTTGGTAAATCCTATGATTGGAGAATCTTAATTTATTGCTTCCTGATACATGGCTGTACATAAAAGACAATTACAAAGTCCTTCAATCCATGTCATCCCATGGCTTCCATCTACTGTTTTAAATATACTTCACTGTAACACATAAACTGATTTCCCAAACTAACATGACATTGTTTCATGAATCCAGATACAATCTCTATTCTCTATAACAATTTTTACCAGGCATCTTCTATCATAGGGTACAGCTATGAACAAAATCAACAACAATTTATTCAAGGTTATAAAATGAATTTCTATAATGACTGTTAACTATTATTAGCCTGAAACACAGTGGTTCAAATTATATATACCTGAAACAACAGATTTATCTAATAGTAGACTGACTCAAATCAGGTAATGGCAGTGTTGACATTAATGAGATTTTATTTAATTTAAAACTTACAAACTGGCTTACAACAGTATCATCATACCATAAAGAAACAAATAGGCAACTATAAATAAAAAAGAGATTTGAATTAATAATTAATTGCACAACCCTAAAACTCATGCATAAATATGATTTAAGCAAGCCAACAATTTTATATATATATATATAAAATTCCCTTTCTGGAGCAGCGTACCTCAAGTAGTCCATGGACTGTAAGTAGACTGAAATATTGTATGACACCTTTTAGCAATCCTTATATCTAGTTTTACAATGTGCATTCAAAATATTGTAAAGGTATAAAATGCTGAAAGTGAAATTATTATGTCTCTAGTTTTATTTCAACATCTCCTTTAAAATAATGTGAAATACACTTTCCAAAACACATACAGAGAAGAAGCATCTATTGATTATATGATGATTTTCAAGTCTTTTTAATGGCACAGGACAAAATCATTTGTCCACATAAAGTTTTTTTCTGTTCATACTCAAAATTAGACAGCATCTTCATTTTAAAAATAACATATCTGCAGCACATAGATAAGTTTAAAATTCAATCTTTCTTTAAGAGAAGTAAGTTGCTATACTTGGTTCCTGAAATATTAATTCCAACATGTTGTTGTTGGCTGTGTGTTGAAATGTACAGTTTTGAAATGAAGGAGCCATTATCTGGTAAGTTTTCAAGTTTTCTTACTCTAGGTTTTCTCATATGGGAAACAAGAATAGGAATACCGGGTGAAGAAGTGACTTGCTGGCTATGTGTATTTCTTAATAATCTTCCATAGAACCCAATTTCAGTCTACAGCACTCAGATTTGGCAACTTCAACTTCTTATTTCTCCAGCTTCAGGGGATCTGATGCCCTCTATTGGCTTCCATAGTCACTGGCACACATGTACACTTAGCCACACAGACACACACTCAAATAAAAATAAGTAACGGAGTCTTAAAAAAATATATAATATCAATATTCTCATTCATTACAGTTATCAAGTGAGATTTATGAAAATCACTCCCATTTAAATTTTGTTGCATTTTAAGCGCACAATGATGACTAAATAAATAAATAAATAAACAAGCAAACAAACAAATGAAAGTCTTACACTATTTAGAAGCCAGTTGTAAAGACAAATACACAGGGAATCAATTTGTCTTTAGCATTATTTATCTATCATGTATCCAAGTTTGTTAAACTGTGGCCTTATGAATGTAATCATGTACTTTTGACAGGTGTAGTCAGAGATTGCTACTGCAAGCTTGCCACTCAACTTCCCTTGAAAATGTCAGGAGCATTTTATATCTGTTATGGTTCTTAAAATATTTTCTTTGGTAGCAGGGGAAGTCATGGGAAGTTCCTGACAGGAATAGAGCAAGAATGTGAAAGCAAGCAAGCTGATGAACAGCTTTATATCCAAGAGGGAGGTCATCTTGGTCAATGTTTATTCAGCACTTTGGACAGTGCTTGCCCTTGGAGCCCAATTATATTACTGTAATGAGGGTCCTTAGGCTGGTCATCCACAAGGACAGGTGGACAGAGTGAAAGAAAAAAGATTCAAATAGACTCTGTGTTCCACAGGCAGAGCTCCTCAGACACCCATACAACAAATGCCATAATCATTGGAATTTGTCATTCTTCAGACATTCATGGACCTAGAAATTTAAGAATCATGAGGAGACAGTGATCATCTCATAGCAATCATTAGGGGTGATGGGTTTTTCTCTAAAAGACTACACAAACTATTGCTTGAGTTGAAACACAGGACTTGTGTGGATAAAAATACTGCATTCTTTGAGAAAAATCACTATCTAAATTGCAAAGTTGTCTTAAAGAGGAATCTTTGCAATCAAATTGTGAAAGTCAGAGTATATAGCATATAGATGGTAAGTCAGAGTGTCAATTTAGTTATATTTAACATTTAATAGTAGTATGCCAATTAGTGTCAAAGTCTATCCTTGTTATAGATATCTTCAATGTCAACTTCATACAAACCTAGAATTACCTGGGGAAGGGTAACCTCAACTGAAAAATAGCCTTAATCAGATTAGTTTACATCAAGAATGTCTGTGGGACATTCTTAAAGTTGGTACTTGTTGTGAAAGTGCCCATGCCACTGTGGAAAGTGTCATCCCAAGGCATGTGAGCTTGGGCTATATAAGAAATATATCTGAGAAAGTCAGGGGGAGCAAACTGAGAAAGAACAATCTTTCATTGTCACTGCTTCAAGCTCCTGTCTTGGCTTCCTTTGATAACAGATCCTAACCAGACAGGCAAGTAAACTCTATCTTTCCACAATTTGCTGTTGGTCACTACAATAGAAACCAAACTAAGACACTCTATATTTAAAATATTTGGAGTGACATAAGCATGAGAATGCCTTTTTAATCTAAAAACTGTTTTTTATTTTTGTCTTTTTTTTGTTTTGTTTTGTTTTTGTTTTTGTTTTTTGATACAGGGTTTCTCTGTGTAGCCCTGGCTATCCTGGAACTCACTCTGTAGACCAGGCTGGCCTCGAACTCAGAAATCTGCCTTCCTCTACCTCCCAAGTGCTGGGATTAAAGACGTGCACCACCACTGCCAGGCTAATCTAAAATCTTTATAAGAGCTTTTCCGTTTCTATTGTCTGTTGGGTCTAAATAATGAATAATAACTAAAGGAAGAAATAAAATTAGCCACATCTGTTCATCCCAACAGAAGCCATTATAATGAAGAAGTTCTAAATATTGAAAGTTCTGCAGAAAAATGACATCGATTTTTCTCAAAAAGAAAAAAAAAAAAAAAAAACATTCTCCAATGATTGACTTGGTCTCAAGTGACCAAGCCACCAATTAAAATGTTAACATGATCTCAATTTTAAATCATGAATATATCCACATATTTCTTGTGATTTATCCTTTATCTAAGTGATTAATAATGAAGCATATTGCTTATAACTACACCAGAGTAAAATGAATTAATTTGAAGCAGTATTACATATGAATAAAATTAATTTGTTACTTCTTAACAAATATATTCATGGTGAGATTCATTTAAATCACAAAGTACTTCTGCAATTAAAAATCAATTTGATCTCCACACATTTTCAGAAATATAGAATTAAATAGTATATCAAAAGAAATAATATTCAGACAAGGCTTTAGAAACAGCAAGATCTATTGAAAAACACTTAAAATATCTGTCATACCTGCAGGAACATTAAATAATGACAATCTAGGAATCTAGGAAACATGAAAATGTGCTATATTGGGAATAATACCTATCCTAATTAAATCTTTAAAATCTAGGACTGCATTGTAATTGTGGAGGTAAGCAGTGTATATGTGTGTATCATGTAGACTCAAGAGGGTTCATTCCACAGACAGCTACAAAACTTGTTCTATGGCAATCTTCAGTAGCCTAGAAATCACCAGTCAGGGTAGGCTGGTTGGCCAGCAACTCTCAAGAACCCACCTATCTCCAGCCTCCCAGTGCTGGAGTTTAAAATGGGAACCACTTTCATCCTCCCCAAACTCCTCCCTTCTGTGAAAACCCACATCTCTTCCCCTACCCAGTATCCTCCCTCCATCCACTCTCAATGTCTAATCTATTTCCTCTTCCCTGTCAGATTCAAGCATCCCCTTTTGGGCCCTACTTGTTACTTAGGTTCTCTGGGTCTGTGGTTTGTAGCATGGTTATACTGTACTTTATGATAATTAACCATTTATTAGTAAGTATATACCATATTTGTCTTTCTGGATCTGTGTTACTTCCCTCAGGATGATCTTTTCTGCTTCCATCCAGTTGCCTGCAAATTTCATGGTGTCATTGTTATTAAAGGGCTGAGTAATACTCATTGTATAAATGTACCACATTTTCTTTATCTATTCTTTATTTGAGGGGCATCCAGTTTGTTTTCAATTTCTTATTATTATGAATAAAGCTGCTATGAACATAAATGGGCAAGTATCCTTGTGGTATGGTAGAGCTTCTTTTGAGTACATGTCCAGGAGTGATATAGCTAGATCTTTGTGTAGAGCTGTTCTCAATTTTCAGAGAACCTGCCAAATTGACTTCCAAAGGGGTTGTACAAGTTTACATTTCCACTTGTAATGGATGAGGTTCCCCTAATTCCACACCCTCAGCATCATGAGCTGTAGCTTGATGTTTGATTTTAGCCATTCTAACAGGTGTAAGATGGATTCTCAGAGTTGTTTTGATTTGTGTTTCCCTGATGACTAAGGATGTTGAACCTTTCTTTAAGTGCTTCTCATCCATTTGAGTTTCCTCTGTTGAGAATTCTCTGTTTAGCTCTGTACTCCATTTTAATTGGATTATTTGGTTCGTTGATGTCAACTTTCTTGAGTTTTTTATGTATTTTGCATGTCAGCCATCTGTCAGATTTGGATTGGGCTTTGGGTAGGCATCTCTGGTATGAGCTAGAAATCTAGGACAATTGACCTCCCTCCCAAGAATCTATGAGGATTACTCTAAGACTCCTAGCAGTGGCGAAATGGAGCCTGAACCGGCCATCTCCTATGAAGAGGTAAGACTTCCAATGGAGGGATTTGGACACCCTTGCAGCCACAAAACCTTAGACCCACAATTTTTCCTGCCTAAAAGATGTGTAGAGGTATAAGATGGAGCAGAATTTGAGGAAAGGAACAACCAATGACTAGTCCACCTTCAGACTCATTCCATGAGAGGGAGCCTATCTCTGACACTATTATTGATAATCCCTTATATTGCAGACAGGAGCCTAGCATAACTGTCATCAGAAAGGCTTCACCCAGCAGCTGATAAAAACTGATGCAAGGACCCACAGCCAAACATTAAGTGGAGCTTAGAGAATCCTGTGGAAGAGAGGGAGAAAGCACTGAAGGATCCAGAGGTGTCATGATTACCACAAGAAAACCTACAGAATCAATTAACCTGTGCCCATAGGGGCTGATAGATACTGAACTGACAACCAGAAAGCATACTTGAGATGGACTTAAACCTTCTGCATGTAGGTAACAATTGTGCAACTAGATCTTCATGTAGGACTCCTAAAGCTGGAGCAGGGACTGTCTCTGTCTCTGATGCCTTCCTTCAGATACCTTTCCCGTAACAGCGCTACCTTTTCTAGTCTCAGTAGAAGAGTGCACCTAGTCTTATTGTAACTTGATATATCCAGACTATTTGATATCCATGGGAGGCCTCTCCTCTTGAAGAGAAGAGAATGAGAGTTAAATGGAGGAAAGCAAGTTGAGGAGGGACTTGAAAGAGAGGAGAGGGGAGGAGCTGTGATCATGATGTAACGTAAATCCATAACTTAATCAATTAAAAAGTGTGCTCCCTAGAGCTCGATCTTTTACATGAATACCAAATGATCACACTCAGATGCTCATGCTTAGTAGACAAATGCTTTATTGACTTATCTCTCTAACCCCTAACAGAAGACTTTTTAAGAGCATTCAATAAAGACCATAGACAAAATATTAATGCATGATCTAGTGTGCAGAGTAACACTTTACCTGTGGTTACAACAAGGAACTGTGTGTCAAACGACCCATAGCACAACTATAATCAATGATATTATTTTGCTTAAAGAACTTCTGGCTCATAATGTGAGGACACGAAATAACCAAGTCCAAAAAACTAAGCATATGAAAATAATTTAAAATTAATCTACATAAAAGGGTAACAAATGACACAGGTAGATTCCACCAGCTTTTTCCAGAGCTTAAGTAACACTCGATAAAATGGAACAGTCCATGCCCTTACTAAGTCTTTGGGCTACCAAAATTGCTGAGCCAAAGATGCACTGTGTTCTGTGCTAGGAATCATATTTTAAGGAAGAAAATAAAAGTAGAACATTTCCAAAGATGGGCGTGTGGGCTATATCATGAATGGAATGAAGTATTTTCAAACCTAGAAGAAAGAAAACAATTCTGACCAACTTGGAAAAGTAAAACATAACCAATTTATATAAGAGGGGATCCCCAAAGCTCTCTATATTCTTTCTCCTTTTTAATTATCCATCACATATTTACTGAGCATGTATCATACTCCAGACTTAGCAGAAAGTCCTGAATATACACAAGTAAGCAGGGAAATGAACTCTAGAAGTTCATAAAATTTAAGACAAGGACATTAACAGCTATGATAGATCTGAAGATAAATCTCATAACTGTAGAGCTTTTATCATTGTGAGCAGCCCAACACACAGAAGATGTTAGGTAAGGGTGAGACTGCTAGGTGTAGATAGTGTCATGAATCGTCTTCTGGGCAGATGACATGTGGGTTAACACCTGAAGGAGAGGACAAGACCTGAGTTGCAAGGACAAATAGGGGTGTGAGTAGAAAAATTTCTAGCCCAAAACAAGCAAATTCACCCACCCAGACTCTATGGGTATAAAGTAAAGGAAGGAGAAAAGAAAAAAAAAGTGGTAGAAAATACTTTTGGTCCTTGCATGGTCGAATTCTGGAGCTATCAATAGTACCCAAGGAGATATTATTGAACTTGTGTCTTCTTGCTTTCACAGGAGGTACAACAAACTGAAACCCAAGATGGTAAAGTCATAAAGACCAACTTATCTACCTTCTGTAGTCCCATGGATGCTTCTCTCTGTCACACACACAATTTTCTTCAAAAGTGTCTCATAATTTCTGAGAACATAAAGTTAACCATGATATTGAAGGAGAAGTAGCTGAAGAAATTGGTGTGGGAATTGAAAAAAACTCCTCCCTTTCCTTTTGTTCTGTGCTCAGGCCAGATTTATACTATAAAGCCCTCAGCCAAACACCATTAAATATACTTTTCACATGTCAGCTGTGGCCTCAGCCTAGATCCATACCACAGAGCCCTCAGCAGTAA
>CM052700.1:35362171-35457864 GCA_028551405.1 Uromys caudimaculatus
AAGCAAAACCATTGAATTACTGGGACTATTGATGCTGGTTAGCTAGAGCTGGGAAATTGGCAGTGATCGGAAAGAGACCAGCATCAATGAGGTGAAATCTTCTGAGAAGTGTTTTCTGAGAGCACAGAGGCTGTGTTCCAGAGATAGCCAGGGTTGTACCTTGTGCTGTGGCTGGACGTGGTAATGTGTAAGAGTCACGCAGGTGGTACTGGTTTTGAAGGCATGAAGGTAAAGAGCAGCTGAGGCCTGGGCACTGTGAGAGGCCATGGAAGGTCATTGGTGAAGGTGCAGCCTCAGTTGCAATTGACAGCCCAGGACTGAAGGGGTCATGCAAAGGACATGAGGCTTGGTACCATGAAGAGAGCCTATGAGAGGCTGTTGGTAAACCTCATTACAGAGGAAGACAGCAGTGTTTTAGATGGAATACCATGAGATGACCACCAAGAAGAGCAGCAGCAGTGGAGTACAGGCATTTGGAGCCTAAATGGCAAGGTGTGTGCTACAAGGGGCAGAGCTGGAGAAGTGACTAAGCCCTTGGAGGAATCCAGAAGATCATCAGTGCATCCCAGACATTGGACAGTTGGAGTTTGATTTTGCTTTTGATTGGGACTGTGGCCTGATATTTTTCCCTCTTGAAGAAAGAAAGTATTTTAGTGGATCCCACCATTAAAAGACTTTGAATTTTAAAAGACTTTGAATTTAAGAGATTGCATGTTTAAAAGGGACTGAAATGTTAATATGTAAGAATTTGCAAAGACTGTGGGACTTTTAAAGTTATTTAGATCTTGGGGGTGAATAAAGTAAGGGTCAAGGCTTAATGGTGATGTGTTTGTGTGTTAAGTTGACAAGGGGTCAATTGTACTGGCTAATTTTGTGTGTCAACTTGACACAAGCTGAAGTTATCACAGAGAAAGAATCTTCAGTTGAGAAAATGCCTCTATGACATCCAGATGTAAGGCATTTTCTCAATTAGTGATCAAGGACGGAGGGTCCCTTGTGGGTGGTTCTATCTGTGGGCTGGTAATCTTGGGTTCTATAAGAAAGCAGGCTGAGCAAGCCAGGGGAAGCAAGCCAGTAAGAAACATCCCTCCATGGCCTCTGCATCAGTTCCTGCTTCCTGACCTGATCGAGTTCCAGTCCTGACTTCCTTTCGTGATGAACGGTGATGTGGAAGAGTAAGCTGAATAAACCTTTTCCTCCCCAACTTGCTTCTTGATCATGATGTTTGTGCAGGAATAGAAACCCTGACTAAGACAGTACTCAAATATCATTGCTCTCTGACATTTTTTGTAAGCATGTTTATAGGATAATTAACTTGTTTATATGATTGAAATAAAACTCAAAAGTATATTTGGACCATTCTGAAACAGTTAGATTAATTTAGGAAAAAATTGAAACATATACATATAAACATACACACACACACACACACACACACACACACACATATATATATATATACACATATATACATATATACATATGTGTATAAATATGACAGCAGAAACATATCAAATCTGCTTTGATTTTAATAATATCAAATAATATTTAATAGCTCCATGAAAACTAGATGAACATTTTCTTTTGTATTTTATGACAGGGTTTCTCTGTATAGCCCTGGCTGTTCTGGGACTCACTCTGTAGACCAGGCTGGCCTCGAACTCATAATATCCACCTGCCTCTGCCTCCCAAATTATTGTTATTAAAAGTGCATGCCATCACTGTCTGGTATATAAATTCTTTTTCACATAATTTTTTTCTTTTTCTTTTGAGATTATAATATAATCTACAATTATAACATTTTCCTCTTCCCTTTCCTCCCTTTAATCCTTGCCATAAAAACCTCTCCCCACTCGCTTTCAAATTAATCATGGTTGCCTGCATATACATATATAAATTTGTATTCCTAAATATAACATATTCAGTTCATTTGGTATAACTTTCATGTATATTGTTATGGATGATAGTTTGACACTAGGTAACCATTTGGTATTCTCTTCCCTAGGGAATGCCACTTCTCCAGCTTTCCTCAGTTGCCTCTAGTTCTTTGGGTAGTGTTGAAGCCTCATGAGCTTTTCCTGTCCACTTTGGCAAGTCCACTGCTGTCACCTTAGTTCAGCTTACGTTTGAGACATCATTCAATGAGACTTATGGGTATAGATTCTGATATTACAGGGAAATTCAATCTCTCAGCAAGCTCCCTGATCATCTGACTCTTATAAACTTTCCTTCCTCTCTTTGCAATATTCCCTGAGCCTTAGGTGTGGGGCTGTTTTTGCATCCATTGGGACTAGGCCCCATAGCTCTACATTTTGATAGATTATGGTTTTCTGTAGTGGTTCTTGCCTGTCGCAAAGACAAATTTCCTTGATGGAGGTAAAGGATACACTTATTTGTGAGTATACAGACAGAAGTTTATAGATATTTTTTAGTGATTGTGCTTTTTATAAAAATATTATTTATATTGGAACCTGCAGCTACATGTTTCTAGTTTTCTGCACCATATATAAAAGAGATATGTTGCAACATGCAATGGTTTCTTAAACCCATTTTACATGTATCTTAGCTGCAAAAAAATAGATCAGTATGTGGTGTATTGTTTAGCAGAGCTGATTGGTTACATTTTACACAAGGACATCTAGGATCATTAGGTTTCTATGTTGGTCTGCTTTCTGCAATTATATCAACTACCTAAGATAAATCAACTTATAAAGAGAAAAGGTTCATTTTGGCTTACATTTGGGATGTTCTTGCTTATGACTTCTTGGAACTATGATGAAGCCAAATGTAAGGGTAAAAGTACATAGCAGAATCAAACCACATTTGAACTCTTGGAAGTGTTTCTAAGACAGTTGACTACTTCAGTGAACTAACTAACATCCATTAGCTGAAACAGAACACCATGTTTAAAACATTCTTCATTCTTTCACTAGTTCCACTCTGGGAGTCAAGATTTTACCAAGTGGGTTTTAAAGAGATATCTACAATTCATATTATAGCAACTATACTTGAAAGAGGTTTATTTTTTAAAAAATCACTAAAGTTCCCATAAATCATGATTAGGAGAATTGAATAAAGATCCACACTCAGTCAGGTATGAACTGAAAGGCTCAGCATGGCCTTTTATTGTTAGAAGATCCACTGCTTCTCTGTGGACTAAGGCAGCAATGTATGTCCACAGTTCTCAATGCTACCAGTCATTCTGTTAATTAGTGTCATATTCCCCCATTTAAGTTTCATATATTCTCATGGGATATTATATAATAAGAGCAATACTAACCACTCTAAAAAATTAAAAATATAATTATCAGGTTTCAAGGGATATTCCAAGCCATGAGCAATTATCGACTATGTGGTGACTGGGCTACCAAGATTTCTTTTGCTAAGAAAATCTCAAATCTCCTTGTGTAGCAAGCAACAAAGTCTTCCTTCTGGGTTAAACCTGGATGCTACCTGGTGTTTTAAATATTTCATGAAATAAACATTTTTATTTTTACATTTTAAAATAAAAATAATACAATATTTTGTAAAGCCTGGAAATAGTTATGAAAATCAAAGTTTAGTAGCCCTTCATAAATAATTTCTTATGGGAACCTGGCTATGATAATCATGCATTAGTTGAGGTTGGATTCATATTATCATGCTGTCATATATGTTATATTTGTTTAATAGTTCACAAAGGTACTAATACTTTTTGATCTTCAACAGAAATGTGCACTGACTTGTTTTGTCTTACTTCCTCCAAAACAGAACTCTACATACAGAAAAAAACAAAACACAAAACAAAAACAGTGAAAAATGTACTCTATCCCAAAGCTTAAAGATTCACAATTTCCCCAAGGCACATGTTACAGGCTTAGATGTTTTAAACCTACTTTTAATAATGGTTCATACTAAAACTTTGGCCCCCAACCCCACCCCTTCTAGGTAGAAGAGAAAAAAATGGTAAATAGGACAAGGGGATGTGGACTTGTTTAGAAGTAGTTCCTTGGGGGCAATTCCAGTCTCTAATTGTCAGGATATCAGCATCCAGCTCAGTAGTGTCAGGATAGCAAACATGCTTAAGTAGACGTGGTACAATCTACCAGAAAACACAAGGTATTTGCTGAAAAGGCATAAGTCAGTCAGAGTGGCTAGAACTGGACCAATGGAGTGTAGCCAAGCTAGCTAAGCAAGCACAAAGTCGCGGTCCATTGAGTCCTATTTATACTCTGTCCAAACATCCCTTGTCCTCCCACGGGTCTTGCCTCAGCAAAACAACATCTGACTCTTTGCCTTAGCAGAACAACATGTGAGTCTATATCACATAACATATCCAGAAACTTCCACTTCAATATGACTCCCAGGTTTTGATATGTCATTAGAATGCAAACAGCCCTGAACACATTGCTCTGTATATTAATCTCATTTTTTTTAACCCTTAGGCACCTGAATCACCACACCCTTATTCACGATTTCCTATAATGGAATCATCCATGGGAAACCAGTGGTGTCAGGCAAACATACCCCATCACATTATTTTAATTTAATATGTATTTAGATCTAGCCATGCTCTAATAATAACTCTGATAAAACAATAGGAAGTGCTTAGCATGAAAGATAGAAGCTCAGTGTAGCTTTGTGTATAAATGACGGTGAGGCAGATAGTTAATAAATCTTCAGAACAATGCGCACTGCTCCCAATAATGTTTGCTACTTCAAAATGATTAATTTTTAACAGGACTCTGCGTCCCTGGAGTATAATGTCTCAGGTCTCTGGAGACAAGCAAGGCAATCTCCATGTTACCATGAAACAGAAATAAAATATTATAGGATTTTCTGATGACTCTGTGGAGCTGAATGGCTCCTACGGGACTGCAAAGTTAATTAAAATGAGTATAGGATTGCTATACTCTATTATAGTACAATTATGTTCCCCTTTCTTTTTCCACACCAGTTGAAAGACTTTACAATGGCGGTCAGAGTTTCAAAAACCGATAGATTTTTTTTATTTGGTTTTCTGTTTTGGTTACAAGCAGAATAAGATTTGCTTCTAAGTATATGCTTAGTAGATCTAAATATTTTTGGCTTGAATTTCTTTGATATACAAAACTAGGCACATAAATAGGATTCCTTCTTCAAGACAGCATACTTAAAATAAATCTTAGCTTTCTTTCCTATATTTAGGATGGGCTTCTCACATGGGTTCCTTCTTAGTAGATGAATGAGATCTTTCATTTACAACAGGCAATTTGGTCAAAGGTACAAAATGATGAGAGCTCCACAGTCTACCTGTATCCTTCAAGGTACAAATGATAACATTCCATCCTACTGCTAGCACAGGAGAGGTAGAATGAGACTCTTCCTGGGGTTAGGAGAAAATATCATTTGTAAATACTAGGACAGTGTAGACCCTAAAAGTCATGAGTGAAAGACATCTTCCTGTGTGCTTACGCCTTTGCCTACTATGTCACTTATCACTGGCAAAACATTATTACTCTTTTACCTGCTGGTTAGCTGAAGTTCAAAGAAGACAAATTCTATTTCCAAGCAGATGTGCTCGATCAATGGCAGACGCACTATTTGGGCATGTATCTCTCTGACATGTCTTTTCACAGATGGTGTACTGCCATGTTCATCTCTACCAGTCAATCTTTGTACCATCCAAAGCAGAGGGTAGCCTAGCACTTGTGATGATTTATATGGCATGCAGCACTGTCACACCATAGAGTTCATATTCAAAGACCATATTATTTGAAACTATTTTAGACCCAGATATCAGAAAAGTGTGCCTTACGCTGGGAAAAAAGCTATAAATACATGTAATTAGCATAAGGTTTGTTTCTGGTGAGTCTTCATTCGTAGTGTCTCCAAAGAGCCATATTTTTTCCTACTGATTCTACAGCATACACTTCATTCAAATTAGGCTTTTCAGTATTCCAAGAAGGAAAACATTACATATACCTCTTTCATATTGAATAATTTTGGAAGCTGCTGCATTTCGACTATCCTTACCAGTATCCTGAACATCATTTTGAATAGATGATATTCTTGCACCAGACTCTCAGCCCTGAACTGGGTATTATTTCCAAGAGATGGGTCTGTGGATAATCTTGTCCAAACTACATGCTTCAGCAATGATTTGTGAAAGATACGAACTTCCTAACAACTCTAGGGGGAAAGAAATAAAACCAAAAGCTATTGAGAAGATAAAAGGGGGCTAGATATTGAGAAACTGTGTTAGATAGAACATGGTGAATTATGTTGGGACAACATATCTTCCCACCATCTCATTGGTCTAAATCCATACTCATTTCTAGCTAAGTTTCCATCACTAAGAGTAGGCCTTTTATGCTCTGACATGCCTGTTATCATTCTTGTATTTTGAGTGGTAGAATAGCCATTTCTCAGAACCATGGAAGATTACAGGAAAGAAGCAAGAATATAAGACACTAACTCCTCAGAGAAGGGGTAGCCCAGAGGAAGCAATTAATGGAGAGATTTTAAGGGTGGGATGAGAAGAAAGAAGGGAGTGCAGACTATGATCAGGATTTAAAATGATAAAAATTATTGAAAAAAAAAACAAAAAAGAAGAAATGAGCTCATTCTTTGAGTAGTGAATGGACTCAAAAAAGTCATATCACTACAGATAACATTAAAGGGCGTAAGCTATCATCTGTGGCTCTGCCCTAATAAGGGCAGCACTACCATATTTGTAAAGAGCTTTCATCAATATGCAAGAAAATGAACAGAAATCAAGTAATATATCTGCTGAATTAGAGAAAGAGAGAGCTTTGAGTTTGAACACCATCAAATGATGGATAGATAAAGAATTAGAGACAGAAAACCTTGAAATTTTCACTTGGGAAGAGAGGGAGCTGCTACCAGTAGCTCCTTGAATTCATAACCCATTCAGCACTTTTCCAATACATGATAATAGGACACAGGAACGTTTTAATCAGAAAAACTGAATAGAATAAAAATTTTGTTCATATATATATATGTGTGTGTGTGTGTGTGTGTGTGTGTGTATGTGTGATATGATATGATATGAAACTAGAACTAGGTCAGGGGTCACAGAACTTATTTTTTTCTCATGCATTTAAAAATAGAATAAATTCTTGCACTTGAGGGATTCTCAATTCTCGTTTTGAACACAAACACATTCCTCTCACTGCAGTAACTAAGAACAGAGATATGATCAAAAGAAAGTAGGGGCTAATTTCCAGTTGTAACTTGAATCCTCCGCTGATAACTAAGGCATAAGGAGCTTATTTGGTTGCTATCAGAGTCCATTGTCATGTATTTGTTATTATTGCAAGTCTAACAACAGCTACAAAAACCCAAACAGAAAGGAAACAAAACCTTTCTGTGAAGCCCAGATCAACAAAATTTAAGCTCTGTAATTCCAGTTTTAAAGAAATCAATCTTGGGAGAGCTCTAAGAGGATAAATGAATTTAAGTGAGAAATAGAATATGCTAGTGGAGGAAAACCTCTGAGATATTGTCTAACATAGGAGTGTGGTGGGCAGCATGCGATTGCCTAAACCAGACAGGAAAAGCCATTGCTACATCAGAGCTTCATTTAGAAAATGTACAGTAATGCCTATGTAACAAAACTTTATTTTCATTGTTTGGGTTTCTTCTGCAGAAGGAATATAAGAGGTTAATGGTCTTGGGAACATCCTAACATTCAAAAGATGCCATATAGTTTTATGAAGTAGGAATAAAATGATAGAGTGTATACCCATGTGTGCAGGCACATTTGGGATGTGAAGTAGTTCAATCATCTGCTCTGAGATTATTCTTTAATGCCGTCTATTTATTTAAATGTACTGGCATCTCAGTTAGGAAAGATACTGGCCTAATCCTAGCCACTTTAAAGAATGTGATTGTCTCTTCATTCAGCAATATATGTTATATTTTAATCCTGCAGGACCACTTGTATAGGAACTGGGGACAGATAAGACCAGATAAGAGTTTGTTGTCTTAAGAAACTTTCTTACAGAGAAAGTGTCTTGAGGATTTTATTTGGATTTTTGTTCTGTAAGGTCCAGTCAACAATGCTCTAAGGTAGGTTCATACCTGACAGACAGATTCATGGAGATTCTAGCAACAGCATTAAAGCCAAAGAAATTATGGGAACCACACAAAACCTTGAAATAAAGTCAGAAGTAAAATCTTGAAATATGGCTGGGAACCTGATACTGTCTGAGAAAGAACTTGTCTACTGGACAAGAGATCTCACAATTTCAACACCGTATCTGACTACTTCTTGTATGAGACTGAAGCCCAGGAACAGTGAACCAATGGTGGGTAGAGTCACAGCTTTCACAGAAATGCCTGGATATGCATGACCTTGGCCCTCTATCTAAACTTTAATCTCCTTTATAATCCTATGAAACATACTTGGGGAGGCCACTGGATCTCATTGTATGTCTCCCCAATGTGTCCACACTGAATATATCTTCTTTTTCTGCCTTTTAAAATTAATTTGGCTGCCTTAATTGGTCTTCCCAGGGCACATGGCCAAACTTGGCTTATAGGGTTATAAATGGTGAATCCAAGTTCAACAACAATAGCGTGAAGTAAAAAAAATCTAACATGAAAACTGACTAACAAAGGCAAATAATAATAATAATAATAATAATAATAATAATAATAATAATAATGAAAGGTACTGGTTGCATTCTGGTGAAGAATAACTGTGCATGGTTTTAAATCCAACAGAGTGACTCATTCCAGCTTCACAAGAATGCTGTGAAGCATCCTTTATTTCTATTTTGTAAATGAGAAAGCAACTGTATAGATATAGCATCATGGCTGCCTGTCTAGAAGCAGAGTTTATGTTTCTAACTAATGGAACAATTAACAAACTCAGAATGGCACACACACATTTTTTCCTGGGTCCTGCTGAATGTAAAGAATTTATGCAAGGCTTTAGAATGTAAGCCAGGAGTTCATCTGGGGAACATTGTATCTATTTGTTCACACAAAAAGTACAAGTTTTCATATATTACCTGAAAACTCAAATGGTATGGGTTTTGTCAAAACCATCAAACCACTAAGACCCATATGGCTCCAAGAATGTCAGGGTATTTCCCAGATAAAAATGGAGAACTGCCAGTTAAATATTATTTTCATATAACCAGTAGACATTCTTATAGGGCAGGCATGCCCAGGGGGAATTATTACCTCATGGACATGAGAAACAAGTGATACTCTGAGAAAAGCTGGCAGGACCAAATATGCATTTCCCTGTAATTCTGCAGGCACCTGGAATTACGGTGCCGTGAGTCACGCTACCTCCTAACCTCACAGAATAGAACTGACTTACTTAGGCTTCAAGGATCCTTGCCTCTGCATTTTCAGCCTCTGGTATTCTGTAAGATTTTGCAGACTTTGTTTGTTTCTTTGTTTGTTATTTTTCATTTTGTTTGTTTGTTGTTGTTGTTTTCTTTTGGTTTTTTGTGGGGCAGGTGAAGTACATGTATAATGTTGGTGTTGAATTTCTCTGTGAGCCAAAAAAAGCAAATTAAAAACCCTTCACTTATCCTTTCCAGGAAGAGGAAAAAAATCAGCAAATTAGAGTATGAAGACAGGAGACAGCTGTGTGCTGGAAAGTATCAGCCAAATAGGAAAGTGTGCCCTGGGCTGTGCAAGGTCCAGACAGGCCCCATGCAGGGTAACTTTCCTTCCATGAACAACAAAGTTTCAGAATAGCTCTGCCTTGTGGGGAAATAACTTTTATGTATTACAAGAAGTTCGAATATACAGAAATATAAGCAAAAATAAAAGATTTTCATCATGTATTTATAATTTATTTAGGGGAAAGAATGTATCTGCTTTTGTTCAAGTTTTATTATTTGTTTTTGGTTTGCTTATCAAAAAAAATACACAGGTGATGAACAGCATTGGTGCTCTTGTCTTCTAGGGACTGAAGTATTAAACTTCTACTACATATTCTATATTAAAAATTTTTAGATATTTCCCCTTAGCAAGAATTTTTGCCCAGAGAAGGTTTTACATAACCTCAAGAGTTACAGGGTTTTAAAGTAAATCCATAAATCAAACATACACTGAATTAGCCATAAAGAAAATAATTTTAAAGGAATTATTTGGTACACATATACATTTGGAATTTATTAAGGAGGAAAGTAAATCTGCACATGAATGAGATTCACATGCTTGGTTTATTGATAATTAAAAATATATTCAATGTTTTTTAGAACTCTTTGATACTTTGACTTCATAATTCCCAGTGCTGAGAGCACTGCTTCACAATGGGAGATACAAAATGGCAGAACTGGATTTATGGTCATTTAGGCGCTCTTGGAAACTCTGTCCTTATCTCATGGCAAAAATCAATTGAGAATTTTGTTTATGAAATTCAAATTAGCAATTAATACAACTTTTAAAAAAAAAAATGAAACATTTAACCTAAGATGTTGGTGAATGATATCGGATGAACTCTGGAAGTCTTTGTTTTCCTTAAATAATTATTATAAGCACAGAAAACCTTAAATGCAATAAAAACACTCCAACTCATGATAAACAGTAGTCTCTAATCTGAGCCACTGTATTTCAGGCAATGTTCACTGGAATTGCATAGATGATATGGATAGACAGTAAAAGTATATGGTACGCAACATGTGTGTTCAGTTCCAAGTCCACACTACGTTTGCATGATGCGATGCTGGTTGAATGCTACCAGAAACACTTGAGATTCATCATTCATTTGATTCTGAATTAATTTTTGGTTATTCGTCATTTAGAAAATTTACTATTACCATGCTATTCTCAAACACACATACAATTACTAGATTCTTGTGAGGTCCCAACTCAGTTTAAGGAACTGTGCTTCACTTTAGACCAATATATTTGCAGGGTTACAATTTCATCTAGTCTCATAAATTGCCTTAAGTATTTTCTGTTAAGCTTTGACCTTGTTCATTCTTCCTGTACCACCAATCCCAGAATGCTAAGGAGAAAAAATTGGACGTTACAATTGTAAAATGGCTTCTCAATCTTGGCACTATTAATGTTTTAGATAAAATTGTCTTTACTGTTGAGATTGCTTTCTTTTGATTAGAGAATGCTTAGCAATGTCACTGACCTCTACTTAATACTCAGCGTTCAGGGTTATAGCCACCAAAAATACTTCCAGAAATTGCTGGTGTATATGGAAAAAGAGAGAGCAAGATCAGCTTTCTAAAGTGACAACTCTGCAGAGGCATAAGTCAACAGGTATGAAAGCAAAATTCATCTTTGTATTCTGTAGTAACATATCAGTACTTTGAATAACAATACTGCCTTAGATATTTAAAATGGCTAAAAAATAGTGAATGTGTTTATTGTCAATATATGATACATGAACAAGTTGATTGACTTGCTACATGGTCTAACTTGATTGCTTTGCAATGCAGATGTTCATTTTAACATTGCATGGTAACCCATTAAGATATATATTTGTATGTTAATTAAAATAAAAACAATGATCTTGCATGATAAATTTAATCCAAGAAAGGAAAGCCAGAAGATTCTTACACAATGAAACAAAATTCTCAAATAAAGTCGATAAAATAGTCCATATTTCTTTTCCATTTTATGTCATTGTCATAGTGATAAATAACATCATATAAATTGTACAATTTACTCAGGCTCCAAAACACAAAAGGAATGTGTTAAGAGATGAAAATGTAATTTTCCTGTCTCCAGTAAAAACACTTCATTTAAATATTGCCTATTTGGATGTTTGCTCTCAATTTGATCTGCAACTCCTCTAAACCCCCATTACCATCTCTATGTGATAATTGTTTATTGGCCTTATAGACTTTGTATTCTAATTTCCTCTATACTTTCCAACTATCCTGATAATTTTATGTGTTGCTTATTATCACTTTAAAAGTTTTGGTTATATAAAATATTTTGATGTGTTTGTCCTACCCCCAATTATTCCCTGATCCTTTCTACCTTCCTAATAATCCCCACTCTACCACCTTTATGAACTCTTCTCTCTCTCTTTCTCTCTTCATGTGTGTGTGTGTGCGTGTGTGTTGTGTGTGTGTGTGTGTGTGTACACTTTTAGAAAATGTATAACAGCATAAACATGGCAGTCCTGGAACTCATTATGTAGACCAGGCTAACCTCAAATTTATAGAGATCCACCTGCCTCTCCTTCCTGACTGTTAGAATTAAAGGTGTGTTCCACCATGCCTGGCTCTCTCCCTCCTTAAAAACAAACCAACTAACAAAACATAAACAAAACAACAAAAACACAAGAAACACACACGCGCACACTCACACACACATACATATGTGCATGCACACAAATACACGCACCTCACAAACACATATACATGCACACACAAATAAAACTTTAAATATGCAAGAGAGAGAAATTGGAGAGAGAGTGAGAGAGGAGATTGTGAGAGAGAGGAGAGAGAGGGGAGAGAGAGAGAGAGTGAAATAGAAAAAAAGAGGAGAGAGAGAGAGAGAGAGAGAGAGAGAGAGAGAGAGAGAGAGGTCCAAAGCAAAATGAGATAAAAGTCTAAACTGTTCTTGGGCCTGGATCCTGCCCTGAGGTACAGTTAATGAGTCCAATGAGAAAATAAGGGAAAACTCTATTTTCCTTTGCCACTGGGTATCAGTTGCAGATAGCTTCTTAGGTGGGTATGAGGGCCAGTGTCCCCTTCCCCTTCTCTGTGCTGGGACTTCATCTGGCCTAAACCTGTGCAGGTCCTGTGTGTGTTACCACAGTCTCTGTGAGTTCATATGCGTTTCATTTCTGGTGTGTCTGGAAAACACTTGTTTCCTTGGAATCATCCATCACCTCTGACTTTTAACCATCTCTCTGCGTCCTCTTTTGCACAGATTCCTGAGCCTTGACTGGGGGGTCACATTGTTAAAGACATCCCACTTAGGGCTGAGTCCTCCAAAGTCTCTCACCTACCATCATTTTGTCAGTTCTGAGGGATGGCTGGGATCTTCTCCTTCTCCTTCTCCCTCTCCTTCTCCTCCTCCTTCTCCTTCTTCTCATCCTCTTCCTTCTTCTTCTCATTAATTAATTAATAAATTAGCTTTACATTGCGATTGGAGCTTCGTCTGCCTCCTCTCTTTCCCGTCCCTTAGTGTCACCTCTACTTCCCCTGCCCCCTCCCTTTCTTCTCAGAGAGGGGAGACTTTCCATGGATAGCAACCCACCTTGGAATACCAAATTATAATAGGACTGGGTGCATCTTCTTTGATTAAGAGTAGACAAGACCATCCAGTTAGGCAAAGGGGTCCAAAGGCAGAGAACAGAGTAGGACAGTTCCTGCTTCTGCTGTTATAGGTCCCACATGGGATACATTTCTTTTCAGCAGACTAAGGACTCATTCAGAAGCCTGAGGTGTTCCTTCTTTCATGTCTTTCACCACAGTATTCTGCTGGAAATGGTACTGGTCACTATTTTTAAAAGAGAATAAAACAAGTTAAACCTTAAGCTTCTCTAAAGAGCTCCTTAGTGGAATACATTTCTCTGGGGATACTATTCACCCTTGTCTCTTTTACTCTGGGGCAAGTAACCAGTGTGACATGTGTCAACCGTAGAAGGATCTAGAATCATCTAGGAGACATAACTGAAAGCAGGTCTATTAAGGACTTTCTAAACATGGGTGGCATCATTCAATAGGCTGAGATCCTGGACTGATTAAAAAGTGGGAAGGAAGTTCAGCACCAGCATTTCAATGGTGTCTGCTTTCTGACTGTGGATGCAATATGCACATCTGCCTTCCTCTCCTCGACCATGATGAACTGCATCCTCCCACAGAGTAAAAAACAAAAAAAGATCCTTCCTCCATCCCTTAAGTTGCTTCTTGTCAGGGATTTGATCACAACAATGAGTAAAGCAACCAAAACAGGCAGGAAGGCGATAATAAACTGTTTTATCTAGGCACAGAAAAAGAAGGAAGTTTTCTTAGGTATTAGCATTTACCCCTTGTAATTAATGTCATGTATAGGCTTGATTCAGAGTAGAAGTTCACTTCTATTATTTTCCCTCGAATCTAGAAGTCTAATTTATTACAAAGTAGAAATTATTTTCTTACACATTTCTTGTCCTTGATCTAGCTGAATGGTAGGATGGGAAGAGGCTATACGAAGTGAGTGCTATAAAACATTACTCTGGAAAAAGTTTGTCGATAGTAGTGGGACAAAAAAAAAAAAAATAGAAAAAGTGTACTTTTAAACCCAAATACTTAGGTATTTAAGTTAGAGAGAGTGCATATATCATATAAAAGTTAAGATCCTTTGGAAACAAAAGGAAAACATTGTGAAAACTGGAGGAGACACGTTATAATAAATGATTGTGCTTTTCTTTTTCTTTTTCTTTTTTTTTTTTTTTTTTGGTTTTTTGAGACAGGGTTTCTCTGTGCAACCCTGCCTGTCCTGGAACTCACTCTGTAGACCAGTCTGGCCTCGAACTCAGAAATCTGTCTGCCTCTGCCTCCCAAGTGCTGGGATTAAAGGCATGTGCCACCACTGCCCGACTTGTGCTTTTCTTTTTTAAGAGGCTATTCCTTCTTTCTATTTCAATGCACATGCTGCTCCAGAGTCCTCAGACGCAAGCTAGGCCAGTGTTCTTTGTCCAGACTGGAAGTGAACTAACTGAAAATATTCTTGCTCAAAGAATAAATTAACATGCATTTCCCTTTTCATGTCACATTAACAATATTTTGATATGAGAGAACTGATGATGTTGTCTTCCTATAAATTCCATGAAACTGTTAGGAACCAAAAAGAAAAAGAATAATCTATATAAAGTCCAGTGGCAAAGAAAGAAGAAATCGTGAAGCAGAGGATTGCCAAAGGAAGCTATGTTTCATCACTTCCCAAAATTAATCCTGCATCTCATAAGTCATGCAGACCTTATCTGAAGGAATGTGCCAGAAGCCACACAGACTAGCACAGAGAACGGGAACATGATGCCAGAGCCAGGTTTTATTAGCTAAATGTGGATACTTCACATTGGTAGGCAGTAAGGAAACGAAGACTGCCCTCTAGCTAAAGGAACTTGTTCCGTGAGCCACTGCAGATGCAGTGTACAGTCAGCAACTTTCATTGCAGGTCTAGCAATCTCTTATTCTTTTACTCTTTGTTCTTTCTTTATTTTTTTCCTTTGGATATGAAATGTTCATTTGAAAATAAAATAAAACTACATTGTTTTTGAATAATGTAATTAAAAATAAAGTCATTTCCTTCTCATTGATTATTTTGTTTGCTAGCTTCATATAAAGTATATAAACTAATTTACTAAATACTTTGGAGAAACACTGTAAATATTTTAGACTTGGCAAATTAATGTTTTCTGCTAAGCTCTCCAACTCTAACCTTGAATGTGGAACCTGCTCTAAGAGCATAACAAAGGGTAATGCATATGTTTCAGTAAAACTTTAGGAGTCGGGGAGTATGTAAGGCTGGAAATCAGTGGGCGAACAGTTGCAATATTTTATTCTCTAGAACAGTGGTTCTCAACCTGCGGGTTGTGACCCCTTGGTATGTGTATTGTGTATGGGTCAAATTTTTTTTTTTACAAGAGTTGCATATAAGGTATTTACATTATGATTCACAATAGTAGCAAAATTGTAGTTATGAAGTAGCAACAAAAATAATTTTATGGTTGAGGGTCACCACAACATGAAGAACTATATTAAAGGGTTGCAGCAATTGAAAGGTTGAGAGTCACTGCTCCAGAGGACATAAGCATTGCAGTCATTAATTTGCAAATGATCTGCAGGAGACCTAGTCAAAATAGGACTGACCCTGTAACTAATCCCTTTTGGGGCTCTGTCCCTTACTTAATAAATATTGGCTGTAAAAGATAATGGGAAAGGGAGAGTTATTGTCTTCAATTGTACAACCACTGCTGAGCCTACCAGATCTGCCAGATTCCTCCAAACCCATGTTATAGAGACTTCCATGGGGGAAATTGATAGGCCACAAAATAAAAGTAACAGACATGAATTTAAGAAAAAAATTGTAGGATATGGTAAGGAAGACAAGGGTGGCTAGGAGATGTCAGTATGTGAGGGATGAGGGTGGTCGTTACTTATTATGTACATGTGTGAGGCTATCAAAACTGGAACTTAAATAATTTTAAAAATAGGAGAGGAGGGAGAACCATTTGTAAATAGTGCTTGATGTAAGGATCATCGTTTACTGTCCATTGCAGCCATAACAGACAACAGTGGAAGGCTGTGCGCTGAGAGGATGAAAGAGACAGAGCTAGAGATTCTTTTTCTAATTTCTCAGCAGATACATGTTTGCTTTTAACGCCTCATGGCCATCAATTTAAAATGGAGACTCTGTGACTCTTATTGGGCAATTAGTTAAAACAAGGTAAACTTATAACGTATCTGTCATTTTGCTATCTGATGCGCATCAGTCTACACATATGACTTCAATACAAGAGTAGTAATGTAATTTTCTACAACATATAACCCTCTTCCTCTGCATGCTTCTGATGAGAGCAAGTTAATTATTTTATTATCTCAACATAAAATTCTGAAATTAAATTTTTCCAGGGTTATAAACTATTGGCCACCTAACTCCATTAAAGGCATAAAGCCAGCCATTTTCCTTTTGCAAACAACTCTACTGGTATCTTTGAGATTCAGATAAAGCCATTTTTCTAAACCTTACTTTTGTTACAGAAAAAATACCATATCTGGGACTTTTTACATAAGAAGGCTCAATATCAGTGTACCTTGTCCTAGAAGAGTCGACAAATTATGAAAGGAACTGAAATAGTCTTCATGATTATGTTTTAAAAAATCTTCTCCCCTGGAGGTTGAGGAGATAGATTGGTACACTTTCTGCTCTTGCAGAGTGCTCATGTTATGGTCCCAGAACCTTTGTCAAATGTCTCATAAAAACCTGTCACTACATATAGGGAACTAATGGCCTATTGGAACCAGAACACACTTTGCATGTAGTTGCACAGATACACATGAATATATAGCCTCATAAATAATTGGAATGAATCTTAAAAGGATCTATCCAAATCTCACTGCTGTTAATGAATTTATAGTTCTTATGTATTCAAGTGTTATACTGTACATATGTACATATGATTGTGTTCCCCTTATAGATAAGTACTGTTGTAGAAATTTTATTGTTAATTATTTTTATATTTCCTAGGCTAAACAACCTAACCATTTTTCTTCTTTTTTCCAAATTGTGTGCTGGAAGGTAAGACTTTTCTCTAACTTTTTTCAATCCTATGGGACTTAGACTTGGAACTCACAGGCAGAGATGAACCAAGTAGACAAAACAGGCTCTAGTCAATCTCCCATGACCTTTTGAAGTCTACTGTTATCCTGTTTTCTTTTCTCTGTCCTGTGCTCAAGAAAACAAACAAACAAATACACAAACAAAAACCACCACTTCTCTCAATCAACCAACTCGTCCTTCGCTGAAAGTGATGTTTTCATGGCCATCAAAGTTCATTACTTTATTCAGAATGAGAGTTCATACAAATTTTTATCTTCCATTATGATATTCATTGATTTATTCACTTGTTTTTATTTTGTGTATATATGGCTCTCTCTCTCTCTCTCTCTCTCTCTCTCTCTCTCTCTCTCTCTCTCTCTCTGTGTGTGTGTGTGTGTGTGTGTGTATACTGTGTGTATTCTGTGTGGATGCCAAAGGACTTTATGGGAGTCCATGTCACTTCTCTTCTTCTACCATGTGAGTCTTTGAGATCAAACTCATCCTCAGGCTTGATGGAAAACACCTTTACTAAGGAATTTCACTGACCCCCATGACACATTTTTGATAAGAAATAATCATATCAATATCACTCAAGTGCTTCTTACTTATTCTTGCTTTCATAATCCCTGTTTATTTCTTGTTTAAATAGTATAAACCGTCCTGGAATTATTATGTACATCAGACTTGCCTTGAACTCATGGAAATCTCCTGGCCCCAGTCTCTTCAGCACCTGCATTACAACTATAAATCACTACACTGACTTTCTTATGTATTTCTTAATAGTCCTCTTTAGTAAGCAGATATATTTGAGAGAAAATGATGCAAACTACGAATTCAGTGTTAAATTATCACCATATTCTCACTGCCTCCTAGTTACACACCCAAATAGTTGCACTGCTACCTGTTCTTTATTTTTGAGAACATTTTCGACTAGGTTTTATGTAGCCTAGGTTGGCTTTGAACCGGGCATTGAACTCTTGATCCTTCTACCTCAACCTCCTAAAGGTTGAGATTACAGAGCTTCACCACCATCATGGGTTCATCAATACTCAGTATACTTATTTGCAGTTCCAGCCTATTCTTCTTACCTAAGATAATGGAATTTGAGTGATCATTGTCTGTTGTTAAGGCACATTCACAATGGAATGAACCAAGCTCAGAAATGAGGTGTGTTCTCTCCCATTTAAATGCCATTAGGAATGGAATGGTGGAACAGTGATCACCTGGAGAAATTTCCCTGCCTTCAATTCTAATGACAGTATCACAAGTTCCCATGGTCTCCCATATTAGCTCACACTGAAATTTGTCATGCATTTTCTGGGTCTCTGGGTTTATAACATGTCTTTCTATGAGGTTCTTTATAATTATAAAAAACAATGGAGGCCAAGAGGAAGACAGAAATCATCCGGATGACTCATTTGATGACTAGTTTCCTGAGCCACAAGGGACCAGTCATATGTCTTCCTCTGAATTGCCTTGAAGTTCACTCTATATGAGTAGTCATTTGCAGTGATCTTTAGATTAAATTGGAAAGAAAGGGAAAGCTCACCCACTCATTGCCACATTTTGATGAGTTAGAAAAGGAACTATAAAGAGCGATAGAAGTAAATATATATGTATATTTTAACAATTCCTCCATGGACTGAAAGATTATGCCTGATCTCTTAACTTTTCTAAGGACTCATGTGCCTCTTCCTGGGTTTGTTTGATGGAGTTTGTTGTAGTTTATTATTCAAGAGCTCTACCAACCCACACAGAGAGGGTACCTAGCAAGAGGTAAGAACAACAGTGGTGTGTTTCAAGGGAAAATATTCACACATTATGAATGAAAGCAAAGAGAACTCTGAAAATCCAGCCTCAGTTTAACTCAAGGTGAATACTTCTGTGTACTATCTAAGCATCCTTGTTTGGTGACAAAGTGTAAAGGGTTGTGAATATAGTGGGTCAAAATCTAAAAGGAGTTAAAATAAAAAAGGAGTTCTTCAAAAGTTTTAAAAAGCCTAAGAGGAACTTGGTTTCAAGTTTTCTCTGATTCAAAGACCTTATCAGAATTCATAAGACAATGGGAGATACTAGCCTGCAAAACTCGGGTTCTCAAAGGCCCAGGGGGCCTTGGCTTTTGAAGCAGCTCCCTTTTGCTCTTGACAAGCTCAGCCTGCACTTTAGCTGCAGAAAAAGCAAAGCAGGGGAGAAAGAGAATCATTTCTAAAAGGCTTAGCAAAGGAAAGAGGCTTTCACTTAAGTCTTGAGAATCTGTCCTAACCAGTTGCAGGTAGTAAAATTTAGCATTTGCTTAGACAATTTCTCAAGTGATGCCCAAGGGGAAGGGAAGACTGGAAGAAATTGAGATATGGGATGGCCATGTAAACTACATTTAATTTGACAATGAAGTAGACATTTTACCCCAGAGCATAGACAGCAGAAAATGGGTAACCTGAAATTTGTGTAGCTAATGACTTGGTCAGAAAATCAGAGACAGTATTGGGTTTTATTAATTACCTTTAGTTATCAAAATAAGCCTACAGTTCTTCATCCAGGTTAATTTGACCTTTAAGGATATAAGTCTGGACTTTGGAATTTGGGGAAATACTTGATTGCTACCAACTTCCATTCAAGAGAAAATATAACCAAATTGTACTCAAATCATGAGGTTTTGAGAGGGAGAATTTCAACTTTGGCTGACTAGCTCAGCATCTAAAATAAAAACTCAACAGATAGGGTGAAGTATAAAATAAGAGGGATGTATTGAGATAATTTCAAATAATTACAAGACATGATTCTTCTCCTACAATAGGAAGCATGGCCCATAAAGTAACAGATTAAAAGCAAAGTCTATGAGAAAAGAAAACATGAATACAGGAAAAGAGACAAATTTTGACTGGCACCTGCCATGTATCAGACACTATGTTGGTTGCCTGTTGTACATTATCCCACTTGAGACATCTTATTCCTAGCTGTGAACGAAGCACTTATTAATAAACAGAATGTCATTCATAATTTTTAGCAAACAATTATATTTGAAAGAATGTGTTGTCAAATAATCATGACAGAGCTTTATAAAAGGCAAAAGGATACTGGCTCCTGAATAATTATTATAATTCAAAAGAATCCTGTGAAACATGATTCTATGTGCCTTTTCTTCTATATAGAATCTGATCTGGGCTTTATCACAACGCTTCATTATATTTCAGCTCTTGTAGAGATTTGGACATGATTTTTATGATCATATCCAACGAGTTCAAATTCTATCTCTATCCTCACAGCTATATATCACACAGCAGGTTATTTCATATCCTTGGGTCTCAGTGTCCACAATAACTGGCCAAGAGCTGTATCTATGCACTGTATGGATTGTTCATATATTTTAAACTCAGCAATGTGAACTAGTAAAATAAATGATGTGATTCAATAAACTTGCCTGTTAAATTGGTTTATTTTCTCTGCCCTCTTCCCAGTTATTTCTGAACTATATTCAGGGTAGTGGACAAGATCAACAAATATTTGCTAAATGACTACACGGATTTATTGGTCTTTCATGCAAAAATTTTACCTGTCAGTATTTACCAGCCAATTTTCCTCCATGCTAGAAACGCATGAAAGGCATATGAGAATCAACCACCATCTAAGTTGACCTATGTTAGGAATTGTGTGAGGACTTGCTGGGCATTCACTCTGTGGTGACAAAATGAGAACTGAAGAACATGTGAAGTAAAGCAGATGGCCTCGCTGCTGCATACAGCTTGCACCTCTCCCCCTGGCAATATGTTGTCTTTCAAAGAGCCCAAATCCCATTAACTTGAGGTCAGCTTCAGCCATTGTGCCTCATGTCTGTCTCTCCTCCCTAGACATTTAGTTCCTGGACATTGCAAGGATGAATTGAACAAACAAAGAAGAAATAGAGTTGTCACTATCTTTACTGGGCCAACAACATCATAAGGGTTGGCCTGGACAGCCCAACATCATTATTTTGCTCACTCACAGGAAAGCTTGCATGAAGGAACAGAGCAGAAGGGAAGGCCATGAGCATATGTACATGAAATAATGCCAGACCTGTTTCCAAAACCTTTTTAGATGGAGCCAATTTGTTGACTTCATTTGTTCTATCTAAAAGACTTGTGCCATTACAATGAATCTCATTAAACACTTGAAACAGAGCTACTATTTTTGCAGACATTTCTATGGATTAATGTTTATATTACATACCCTGCCAAATGCAATACACACAAAAGTTTCTGAAATGCAATGGCCCCAGTTTAAGATGAGGCATCTCAGTCTCAGATGCAAGAAGTCTATCTGCATTAAAAGTAAATTCTCAGCAGCTTGTCTATTATTATTGTTGTTGTTGTTTTTATTTACATTCTAAAAGTTGTCCTTCTTCCTAGTCCCCCCTCCCAAGTTCTTTACACCAATCTTCTCTTCCCTGACACCTCTGAAAGAGTGCTCGTCTACTTACCCACCCACCGCCAACTCACCCCCACCAGCATCCCTATTCCCTGGGACAAGTTTACACAGGATTAAGTACAACCTTTCCAACTGTGACGAAACAAGGCAGTCCTCTGCTACACATGTGCCCAGGCCTCCGGAGCAGCCCATGAATGCTCCTTGGTTTTTGGCTTGGCCTCTGGGAGCTCTGAGGGTTCCAGGCTAGTTGATAGTTGTTCTTTCTATGGGGTTATAACCCCCAATTCCCCTCAGCTCCTTCAGTTCTTTTCCTAACTCTTCCATATGGGTCCCTGACCTCAATGCAATGGTTGGCTGTAAGTATCTGCATCTGTTTCAGTCAGTTACTGGTAGAGCTTCCCAGGGGACAGCCATGCCAGGCTCCTGTCTGAAAGCATAATATGGCATCAGTAACAGTTTCTAGGTTTGATGTGCAGGCATGGGATAGGCCGGTCCCAACTTGTGCCAGTTGCTGGGTGGCCTTTCTTTCAGCCTCTGCTCAATTTTGTCCCTGCATTACCTTTAGACAGAGACAATTCTGGGTTTAAAAACTTTGAAGATGGTTGGGTGGTCCCCTGCTTCAACTGGGGACCATGTTTATCTATTTGAGGTGCTCTTTTCAGGGTCCATCTCCCCACTGTTGGGCATTTCAGCTAATATCATTCCCATTGAGTCCTGGTAGGCCATTCTTTGGTTGAGGGACATCTGCATTGTTTCCAGCTTCTGGCTATTACAAATAAGGCTACTATGAACATAGTGGAGCAGGTGTCCTTGTGGTATGGTAAAGCATGTTTTGGGTATATTCAGGAATGGTATAGCTGGCTATTCAGGAGGAAATATTTCAATTTTCTGAGGTACCGCCAGATTGGTTTGTTATAGAGTCCACATAGGCTAATCATTATGAGACTCTATAGATATATTGTAGCATTAATTACTCCTTGATCTGAGCAGATATACGGGAGATTTGACTATCTTTCATGTTAAACAATTCTCAGTTTTGGAAATGGTGAGCCTTACATGCTGCTGGGCCACTCTACCCATAACTGAAGCACATACACACAGGAGATAGTTTATCCTTAGATGCTGTTTAGTTTGGGTTATATACACATTGTCTTTTGTAGTAATGGACCTCATTTCTTTCTGTGGAATGTCCTATGTAGAGTCAGACTCCTCTGCAAACGTTCACCTAGCAACCTCAGAACCTCCACAAACCTCCATGCATCAGGCCACACAGGCTCCCATCTAATAAAATCAATTTTCCTGTCCCAAGTAATAATCTAGTTAGATAGGTTTATTCAAGTATATTACCGGTATATTTTAGTAAAAAGAAGAAACAGACTGATCAGGTTTGAACTGGTTTTGGGTACAAGCACAATAAACTTCAATTTTATATTCATGGAGAATCCCCTATATACTATCTGCATAATTGGACATGTATATGTATAAATGACATTAATTATGGGAAAAGACATGAGTACTTAGAAAAATAAGTATATGACCTAATCTACTAATCAAATAGAGAGCCAATAAATGATGCCCTTTAGTAGCCAGCTCCTTCTTTCTTGAACCCTATAAAAGGAATCACTATCAATAACTGATTCTTTGAAGACCATCGCTCCTGTGTCCCACTGTCAATCTTGAAAGTGTTTTCCTCTATAATTTGCACTGTGGCCTCACTCCTAATAAGATCATCTTGCTTCTTTTACAAATTTAGAGGGAGGCCTTCTTTTCAGCTATTTTCATAAAAGGACAAGAAACCAAACCCTGACCACTGGTAACAAATCATAATGTATACAATTTGTGTTAAAATTTGTAGTGGAAAGGATCTTGATCCATACTTAATCTCAGTAAATCTATATTGTACTCACCAGAAAGAAAAAAAAAAAAAAAAAAAAAAACCTTTACAGGTGTCTTTTTCATACCTGATTAATCTAACAATACTTGTTAAATGTATGTGTTATCAAGTGAATATGCGAAGACTTTACTCCAGATATCTTTTTATTTCAATCAGCAGTTTACAATTTGCAAATCGATTTCCACATGCATGAATTTGATTCTTAAAACAACTACTCGGGGTCAGCTGTTTTGCCTCTCTGTACTTGAGGTGTATGGAGACACAGAGCATGCTAACAGCATAGCCAATAGCCATATTGCTACACCCTTCAGGGTTTTCTGTTGAATCACAGGAAGCTGCTACCCATCCACTGCACCTGGAGTGCATCCACTAGCTTCTGCTTTCTTCTTCACGTATTCCTAATCAGTAGAAAAGCATAAACACTGCAGCAGAGTTAGGGGGTTCTGCATAACTAACTACTCATCATGACTGAGAACATTAACAGTTACACATAGTAATTAAATTGAAATTAATTTCATCAGCTAATACAAGCCACAGAATGAAATTAAACCTCAAAAGAAAACAGGGCTCACTGTAACTATTAATCCTCCGACTAGGCAATAATACCTATCTTTTTGAGCAGTTATTTTATTTGAATATATAATATTCACATAACAGATGTGAATTACTAGATGTCACGGATTTTCACTTACCAATGATGGCTACTCTTTCTGCTTGGCCAAATAGAGAATTAAGAGGTTGAGCTAGTATGTCAGCAGAAATTGTCACAGACCCTATTTAGGAGAAAATTATTAACATTGGGGGAGCCAGATCCATTAGCGTGGGTATGGTAATTCACAACAGAATCCAATAATTATAAATGAGTGTGTGGAATTAACAAATACCTCTTCTACAGCTAAAGAGTAATTCCATGCTGTATGCAATGTGCTGAGAAGTTGCAAGTAGAAAGCTTCATCTTTGAGAGAAATATGCTCAATATACAACACACAATATATATTGGGATGCAATATCCCCCATGTAACACAGTACTATGTACAATGAACATATAAAAGAAACAAGTTTCTAAAAATGGAATCAGTCACTTTTAAAATTATTATTATGTCTCTCATTCTCTGTGACCTTATTTTGATTAACCACAGTTTTCTGAGTGTAAAATTGTCTATAAGATTTAATTATTTTATTTGTAAAAATTTTTGCTTCTGTGTCTATGTATTGGTATGTCTACAGGAGTGTGGGTATTGAAGGAGGCCCCAAGAGGAGAATGGATCACCTGGAGCTGGGGTTTTAGGCATTGTCAGTTACCCAGTTTTGGTGCTGGGATCTCAACTCTCATTCTCTTCAAGAGAAGAAAGCACTCTTACCACTGGGTCCCAGTGATTGTAGTTTTTTTTAATAATCTGTACCATTTTATGTTCACAGACCTAGGCCAAACCTTGGGTTCACAACAGTGCAACCTCAGTTACAGTTTCTCTTTTTATTACAGCTTGCTTTCAGTGAGAGCAACATTGTTCCCTGAAATGTACACAGGACTGCAAACGGTGTTTGGAAAACAAAAATGAATCTGACGCTCACTGGACTATGAAAACTCAGAGAAGCAATTAAGTCTCTCTCAGTCCTAATATGTAAAATGTGAGTGTGAGTTGAAAAACTAATAATAACTAGAGTAGCTTCACTCGCTGGGCACTACCAATATACCAACCACAGTGCTGAAAGCTCTGCATGTGCTCTCTCAGTCTTATATTTTCCTATAGCAGTTCCATAAGGTAAATTCACCAATATTGTGACTTTTCAAGGTTAGAGTGGTTAGTGGTGTTCATTTAGTTCAAGATAAAGACACGATGTGAGTTTGATCAAGGCGACAGAAAAGAAACTCTCTGGTTCACTAGTATTTCTCCCAGCTTTGCCAAAGAGAAGACATTAGCATCCATTTGAATAATCAGCAACTTTTTAATTCCAGAAAACCTAAAATGAATAGCCAGTTCTTTTCTTTCCAGCAATCAAGTACTTTTTTTACATTTTAACTGGGACTCAACCATGAAAAATTCAACAAATAGCATGATGAAACTCTTTATAAGAAAATATTTTCTCTAGTGAGCACAGTTCTGCAGTTTCATGCAAGCATATGCTATCTCTAGGAGAAACATATGTGAACTCCAGCACAGAACTTGTTTATTGGCAACTGATTAATATTCCTTGGCTGTGAGTTTAATGGGTAGTTGAAATTTATTATAGGAGGAAACTGAAAGAATTTCAACCTCTCACTATTAAATTATGAAATTTTCTTCAGGCGACAGAAACAAAAAGTCTGTGGCTTTGGGCTAGAAATAGAACCTACTACATAGATAAAGCAATTCTCTGTCATGGTGCCTTGCAAGTAATATTTTGTTAATAAGTGATGAAATACTGAATTCAATAGATTTTTTTTAAACAGTGGAAACAGAAAGAGCAAGTGCTAAGTCCTAGACTCCTTTGATCAGCCAATTTAGTGATTACAGAATGTTGATGTTGCTGAGCTTCCATGAGTGCATCTCAAGTGTTCCTATAAACCCTTCCACACAGACACTAAATGCAGCCAATATGCATTGAATTTGCCTCAGTGCTAGAAAAAGCAATGTGCTGTAGCCTCTTTCTGGCCAGAAGAAAAGGAATTTAACTTCTAGTCTCATAGAAGTCTTTTGTTTCCTTGACACATCCTCCTTCACTCTGTGGGTCTTCATGTAGCTCCCTCTTTACCATCCATCACCCAACCTCTTTCTAAATGGCTTCTCTGTGTATCCGTCAAAGTAGTTTCAGAAAACAATATTTTTTCCTTGAAGCCAGATGTAACCTGGAAGTGTATGCTTATCATTCCTCTGGACAGAATGAGGCATGTGATTCAAAAGGCTTCAGTTGCTGAGAACACCTTCTTTGCTTGCTTGTTTTGTTCCATTTTGATTGGTGAGACAAAGCCCCTCCATGTCACCCAGGCTCATCTTGAACTCACCAATCTTCTGTATCAGCCTTCCTCTGAGTGGCAAAGTTAGAGTGTGTGCTGTCATGCTTAACATTTTTATTTTATTAATTTTCCCTATAACTTTTTCAGACAGGACTTCATGAAGCCCATGCTTGTCTGGAACTCACTGTGTAACTATAGATAAAAGAAAAGCAGAGGAAGGTTGATAGGACTATACCCCTCAGGAAGGACCATACACTTTTGTTTAGGACTTTTCTAGGCTAGGAGGAGGTAATCTCTCTTCCTACTATCTGAGACCAAGATTATTACATGGATGTGAATGTCTGGCTCTGTATTTTATATGATTGTCTTCTGTCTTCTTGTCTTCAAATTGGTGGTTCCATGTAGGCAGGAATTAAGCCAGGAATTGATTGTAGAACTTGAAGGCCTAATTGGGTGTCTGACAGACATGAGGTGTTCTGTAAATATTTATCTACAGAAAGGATAAAGAGATAACCTCATTTCAGGATAGAGACAACACTAATCTGACATCTGAGATAATAACAGAGATTCTCTGATTGAGGTAAGCAATTCCCCACAAATCTTGAGACTATCACATTAAGAGTTTGGAGGACAAAGGAAGACTGGACAACTAACATCAGTCAGGATGTCTTTGAAGAATAGCTGTTGTCCATCTTGTATCTCAGGGGCCTTGAGTAGAATATTATAAGGCAGAGCACATTTTGCTATTTAGAGACCAAGCTAAATAGTAGATTTCCCATTTTCAATTCATTTTATCAATTATTTGGGAATTTTGTACCATGAACCAAAAGCACACTCAATTCCCATTCCTCCCAGGTCCACCCTATCACCCTGTGACCCTCAAACAAAAGAGAAAGAAAGAAAGAGGGGGGGAAGGAAAGGAAAGAAAGGAAAGGAAAGGAAAGGAAAGGAAAGGAAAGGAAAGGAAAGGAAAGGAAAGGAAAGGAAAGGAAAGGAAAGGAAAGGAAAGGAAAGGAAAGGAAAGGAAAGGAAAGGAAAGGATAAAAGAAAAAAGTCCAATTTGCTGCTCATACTTATTGACCACTGGAGTATTGTCAAGCTCCCAGAGACCAGTCCCCAAAAGAGAACTGAGCCCCCTCCCACCTCTGTACCCCTGCCAAACACTGGAAACCATGGCGATGTTTGTGATCTGTGCTGTTGCCAGAAACCATGTGTAAGACCATGATCTGTGCTCCTGACGACTGCAAAGGGCAAGGAAGCTACATTTGCTGTGGTATTATGACTCACAACTAATAAGGACATAATAGGCTTCTGTGACAACTTCTACCCAGTCAAAAAAATGCTAAATATCCAATATCACTAATAAAACCAAACATGTGAGTTCCTTGGACTTCTTACAGAGATATAGTATTTCAGGTACACCAAAAGTAATGGAGTTCACTATATCTACCTGCTGAGTATGATTCAGAGATCTGAGGATATCTGAAATCATCACATAAAGCTTCAAATGCCTTTAAACCACTAGTTCTCTTCATCTATCTATCTATATCTATATAAAATCTTTGTGTGTGTGTGGTATATGTATGCTATTGGAAAACTACTATTTTGTGTGTATAAATGTAACATGCATTAAGAAAGAAGCTATGGAGGAAAGGAGAGAGAGGTGAAGAGAGGAAAGAATAGAAGAAATGATCCTTTGTTTCACATAAGTAACAACCAAACTCAGTGAGGGAGGAACTCCAGGAAAAAAACGGCAATGAGATGAGGGTGGGAGAGCAGGAAGAGTATATACTGGAAAGTCAATATATTCAAACAAGGTAATTTGGGAATGCCACAAAATTGAAAATAATAAACTAACCCAACAGATGAATTCCAAATGTATTCAATAACAAGAAACACTGTTATTAAATTGAAGTTAATGAGACTAACACAGATCAAAGAGGGAAAGATAGTGCCTAATCACTTTATTGTCCTGAACCTGAACTACTGGATTTTTGCTCAAGTGTTCATAATTTTTAGCAGATCTGAAGTAGAGCAGGAATCGAACGAGGGAGCAGACTGGAAAAAAGCACCAGACTGGAAAGTCATTAGGCGTGAAGGTAGTTCATTTAGCACCCCAGTCTTCAGAGTTGGAAAATAAGAAACTGGGAACAAGGATATTCAGCCCACAAATATGTAAGAATGTGGAGGTGGCTGTATTTAATCAGTGATATCACCTAAACACTGTGGCCAAGGTTATCAGAAATGATGGATTTGACTGGCAGTCCTTTATGCTTTTATTCTCTGTCTGGTTTAGAGGCCTCACTCCTCATTTTCTTCTGCTATAAGTAATTTTGTATCATAGTTGGATATGGGAGACAAAGAAAACACAAATATTTAAATATACTTACTTGATAATATACAGTTAAAATCCTATTAGACAATATTTTTGCAAAGGAGTTAATATTTAGCCTAATCTTGTCAGTGGGGATCATACGTTCCCACTCTATTGAACTGTATACAATTTATTTTGGTTAAGAAAAAGAAAGCAGAATTGGCTTATGTCTATTACATTGAGGTCCTAGAGCAGACAAGCACATCTTGTTTTTCTGATGACCCAGCAACGGAAATGTACTTGCTTCAGATTCTTCTATCAACCTAAGGCATAGAGTCCACTCAGTGTGAAGAAATCCTCACCTGACCTTCAAAGAATAGGGTGTGTCTTTGTTTTGATAATCTACTGAGTTGGAAGACAAAACGACTTGGCATGCACCAAATGATATAATATTGATATTAGTGAAACAAATATAAGACCAAATGCAAAAATTAGATGAATTATCCAAGAAATAGGCATAATGCACATGTCATGAGCTTATAATAATTCATTATGTGGATAAAGTAAGGGCAAGAAAATGACTTTTGCCTCAAGGCCAACACACTAGAATTCACAGTCACAGGAAAGGAATTAACAAAGGCCCAAGAATTCTGGTGAAACGCCACAAATAGCTCCTCTTGTTAAGTAGAAACTGTCACACAAGACTATCTTAGGAGAATAGATAGAATCATGCAAGTGGAGGCACAACTAACAGGAAACATATAAGGGAAAATAGTTGAGGAGTATTACAAAGAATCACTAGGGCAAAAGAGAATTCTTATAAAAAAGAACTACTGAAGTAAGAAGTAAAGTGGAACATTAACAAGCACAGTGAAATGCTTCTAAATACGTGTTTCTAATTGGCTCTATTGAAGGGATAGAGAAGTAGCTCAATAGTTAAGAATATACTTCTAAAGCAGAAGACTCAAGGTTAGCTCACAGAACCCATACCAGCAGCTTATAAGCACTAGCGACTCCAGCTACATGAATCTACCACTTCAGGCCTTCCATATACACTCACATACACTCACATATAAACGCATAATTAAAATAAAGTAATCCTTCAAAAGGAGAGATAGATAAATGTATTGTAATAATCATGGTCCCAGAGGAAGAGTTACTTTTGTTTAATAATAACATGATTTCAACAGAATTTCATTTTTCATATTTGTTATTTTTATCTATTACTTTGATATTACACAATAATTACCTAATTTCCCTTGTCCCATTCTTCCCTCCAAGCCCTCATGTGCTGGCCAGTTTTATGTCAAATTGACACAAGCTAAAATAATTTCAGAGAAGGATTGAAAAACTGTCTTCATAACATAGGGCTGTCGGCAGGCCTGTAGAACATTGTCTTAATTAGTGATTGATGAGGCAGGGACAGCCTGTTGTGACGGGAATCACCTCTTGGTTGGTGGTCCAGGATTCTATAAGAAATCAGGCAGAGTAAGCTATGATGAGCAAACCAATAAACAGTACTTCTCCATGTCCTCCACCTCAGCTCCTGCCTCTAGGTTTCTGTCCTATTTGAGGTCCTACCTTCACTTCTCTCAATAGACCACGGTTCTCCATATGTAAGCCAAATAAATTCATATCCTTAAGTTACTTTTGGTCATGGTGTTTTATGATAGAAGTAGTATTATGACATATACTTTCAAATAATCTTCCTGCTCTTTTTCAAATTCATGACCCTTTTCTTCATTAATTATTGTAACATGTATATATATAATATGTGTATTCATATATTTCAAACATAACCTGATAAGTCTGTATAAGGCTATTTCTCTCTCTCTCTCTCTCTCTCTCTCTCTCTCTCTCTCTCTCTCTCTCTCTCTCTCTCTCTCTCTCTCTCTCTCTCTCTCTCTCTCTCTCTCTCTCTCTCTGTATGTGTGTGTTTGTGTGTGGCGTTTTATATAACCAATCAATGGAGTTATTCCTGGAGAATACTAGTTCTCCTACTCTTTTTTTTTTTTATATACTTTATTTGCATTTCAAATGTTTTCCCCTTTCCAGGTCTCCCCTTTGGAAACTCCCTATCTCATCCCCCTCCCCCTGCCTCTATGAGGGTATTCCCCCACCCACCCACCCACTCCCGTCTTCCCTCCCTGGCATTCCCCTATATTGTGGCGTCTAACACACTCAGGCCCAAGGGCTTCTCCTCCCACTGATGTCCAACAAGGGCATCCTCTGCCACATATGTGGCCAGCAACATGGGTCCCTCCATGTGTATTATTTGGTTGGTGGTCCAGTCTCCAAGAGGACTGGGGGATCAGGCCAGTTGACACTCTTGCTCCCTCCATGGGGCTGAAGACTCCCTCAGCTCCTTCAGTCCCTTCTCCAACTCCTCCATCTGGGATCCTATGCACAGTCGCTGAGTTCTTTGTCATTTGTCGTGTAGGTTTGAGATCATTGGGGCTTTTACTCATTCACTTTGGTATGTCTATTATTGTTGTCCTTGTTCAGGTCATATATAGGCAGTCATGTAGTGAGACTTTAAGAATATAGTCTCTGACATTCTTTGGGGACAAATTCTCACAGCAAAACCCCTGTTCTTCTGGTTTTTATACTTTTTCCAGCTCTCCCTTTCATAATGATAACTGAGCCTTCAGTGCATGAATTATGCTGTAGATATATCGGTTGAAACTGGGCTCAGCAACTCTGGATTTTGATTGATTGTGGCTTTCTGTAACACATCTCCAACTGGGAAAGTTTTTTTGATGAAAGATAAGAACTACAGTTACACAAGACTTTAAAGACAAGTATTAGAATAACCTTAAAAAATTGGTGGTTGTAGGTCTTCCTCTAAGATGCATAACTTAATTATTTTATTAGCTTTGGGTCCTTAGGCGGTTTTCAGTACTAGACATGATTTCACTCTTGCTGAATGGGTCTTAATTTCAATTAGAGAGATTTTGGTTACTGCTAACATATATGCACCACTAGGGTATCCTTTGGATTTTCATGCCATGAAAATAAATTTTGTGGTTCATAGGAGTCATAGAAAGTTAGGAATTTTGGTTGCTTATCTCTTTTGGAGGCTTATATGTTATCTTCTCATACCATGAAGGCTAGTCCTCAGGGAGAATCGATTTAAGTCAGTTCTAGATCAGTGTACTAGGGACACCATATCAGAAGTACATAACAGTATGTCATTAGGAGTCATTTTATTGTTGTGTTCCTTTAATAGAATAATAATATTAGGTTTTACATGTAGTCCATAACCTACCTGTTTGCTACTTTAGTGATGTCAGGTACAGATTCCATCTCATGCAATCAGAAAGTGATTGGTTACATTCATAATAGTGATACCACTATTACACCATATACCTTGGAGGTTGTAGATCACAAGTTTTGTATCTGGGTGATATTAAAGTTTAGGTTTTACCCCTGGTAGCATGCTGCGTACCGTTCAATGCTATGAATATTAATAAGTAGAGGTGGACATTCTAGTCATATGACTTCTCCATATTTGATTAAATATGTAAGTGTTGTCTTCAGCAATAAAGCCTTATCATTTGTTGAGAAGACTAGCCAATAGCATTGGCTAGGGTTTGCCATGGGGCTTTTTTGACCAACAAATCAATGAAGTGTAACCCATTCTTAGCACTGTTAGTTTCATTTGTTGGCATTAGATGTATAGTTGGAAGATTGTCTCCCTATTATTTGGTGACTACATTTAGAGTCCTTGCATATACGTTTTTTCAAAAGGCCTTTAGTGCTAGTTGTCTTTTCCATATTCCCTCCTTTACCATTCTCTTCCATCACTCTCCAGAGTTAATCATTCTATTCTAGTTTCTATTTTGCCTCCCCAGAACAATATATTCTATTTCCTTTTCCTTGGGAGATCATTCCTTTCCTACATCTGTGGCTATGCAGATTGTAAAGCACATATTAAAGACTTGAAAGCTTACATCCACATACAAGGCAAAACATAGTATTTCTCTTTTGGGGTCTGGGTTACATTACTCAGTATGATAGTTTTTCTATTTTTATGGATTTACTTGTGAATTTCATAATTTCATTTTTAACAGCTGAATAATATTCCATTGTATCAATATATCACAATTTCACTCTCCATTCATAGTTCATGGATATTAAGGCTGTCTCCAATTCCAACTATGAATAAAAAGGCAATGAATATAGATGAGCAAAAATCTCTGTAGAAGGATATAGAAGCCCATTGGATATATTCCCCTAAGTAGAATAGCCAAATCTTGAGGCAGATCAATTCCCACCTTTCTACAGAACTGCCACACTGATTGTGCAAAAGTTTACACTCCCACAAGCAATGAATAAGTATTCTACTTTCTGTTCACCCTTGCCAGCACATTCTTTCATTTTATTTTATTGATCTGGACCAATCTAACTCCTGCAAAATGGAACCTCTTTGTAGCTTCAATTTGTATTTTCCTGCTGGCTAAGGGTGCTAAACATCACTTTAAATGTTTTCAGCCATTTGTGTTTTATCTTTTGAGGATTATTTGCTATGTTATATACATAATATTTAAATTGGGTTGGTGTGTGTGTGTGTGTGTGTGTGTGTGTGTTCGATTTTTAGTTCTTTATATATTTTAGATGCTAATGAAATGTATAATGGGTAAAGATCTTTTCTCAATATGTAGCCTGCCACTTTGTATGGATGATGGTATTCACTGCAATGCAGAAGTTTTTCTTGTTCAATGAGGTTTCATTCCTTAATTGTTGGTATTAGTGGCTTGTTCTGAAAGGCCTTGCCAGTGCCAATGAGCAAAAGTCTAATTGCCATTTCTCTTCTATCAGGTTTAGGGTATCTTGTCTTATATTATTTTGTGCAGGGTAATATTAAAATGCATCTATTTGCAATCCTCAACATGTCTCCATCCAGTTTGACTATCACCATTTATTGGAGATCAATCCTTCAAGGTGTGCTTTTTGGCTTCATTGTCAAAAATTATGTGTGAAAGGTGTGCAGACTTATATGTAGATCTTTAATTATAACCCATTGATCATCATGTCTTTTTTTTTTATGTCACTATTATGCTGTTTTGATTACTATACCCCTTTAGTACAATTTGAAATCTGGGGTGGTAAAACCACCAGCAGTTCTTTTTTTATTCATGGTTATTTTAATTATCTTGTTGGGTTTTTTTTTTTGTTAAGTTATCCTATGTTTTTTTATTTCCAGATTCATTTGCCAATTGTATTTTTAATTTCTGTGAAAAATTGCTTTGAAATTTTTATTAGGATTGTGTCATATCTTTAGATTGCTTTTGATAGGATAACTATTTTTACTATATTAATACTAACATAGTAATCCTAAGCATGGAAAATCTGGCCACCTTTTGATGTCTTCTTCAATTTCTCTTCAGTGTCTTATGGGGTAATTTCTTTTTCTAGTACTGTCTATTTTGGTGTTCTGTATGTTTTTGGGACCTTAATATACATCTCCTTCTTTATTGAAGAAATTTGTCTTCTATGGTTTTGTTTCAAATATATAAAATATATCCTGTGTCTCTGACCTGGAGTTTTCTGCCTTCCTCCTTGCCTATTATTCAGAGATTTAATCTTTTTATACAGCCTGAGATTTTCTGAATGTTTTGGTTGAATTATTTTAGAATTAATCTTTCCTTTGACTGAGCTAACTATTTATTCTGTTATTTCTTCAACATCTTTGATTCTCTCTTCCAGGTCTTCTCATTTGTTAGTGGTGATTATCTGTGCAGTTTGCCTTTGACATCCAAAAGTTTTCACTTCAGTTGTGCTTTGCTTTAGTGATCCTTTTCTTTGTTAAATTCTAATATTGTGTCTTAATTTGTTTTCATTATTGTATTTACTTCTGAATGTATTTTGAAAGCTCATTAAAGTATTTATTTTATATCCTATTAAAGGTCCTTAGACATATTCATAATTGCTATTTTGGAGTCCTTGTCTTGTGCTCCATCTATATTGTAATTCTTAGAGCCTGCTGCAAAATAGTTACTGGATTTTGGTGAAGGAATATTGTCTTGACTATTAATGTTTGTGGTTTTGCTAGAATTTAGGCATCTGGAATTATGAAGTTTGGGGCATTTCTTGATGTAAATATCTTGTCTTGTCTTTGTTGGTTGCGTGTTCTCTTCTTTGGTTGCTATAGTCCTCCCTGGATTGGAGGCATGCTTAGTGGCTAAGGGGTCCTGAAAGAGAATATTTCTGTGGGTAAGTGGGTGACAGAGAGGAATGGATATGTGTTAGGTGGAGCAGCTAAGAGAAGATACAGAAAAAAAACAAAAACAAAAACAGGGAGACCATGACCTGTATCCAAAAGTAGAGCCCCTGGGCATGAAAGTAGGGAAGGATGAGGAGCTCCTGTAAGCAGGCTGCTACCAGACTGAGAGTAAGTCTGAAATGACTGTGATAGAAGGTAAGAGGGATAGTAAAAATCACCTAACTAAACCTCAGTACAGTGTTGCCACTGGGGTTTCTGATATAGATTTCTGGGTGTCAATACTTAACACTAAAGAATAGAGATGGGCTAGAAGAGAAGGCTGGCAGTCCACTGGAAAGAGTCTACACCAAGAGGAAGAGTCCCTGTGAAATGGAGTTAATATGGAAGAAAGGTCTCCTGCAAGCATGAAACAGTGAAAAATAAGTACAGAATGATAGAAATAAAAGGGCTGGTGGCAGTGGGTGCTGGGTCTGCATCAAGAGGTCCATGGTGTGTAATCTTTTCGATATATGTATGTGTTTTATTGGCAACTACTTTATAAGGCAATTTGGGTCTATGTACTTCAGGGATATTGGCCTAGTTCTCCGAGCATGTGTGTGTGTGTGTGTGTGTGTGTGTGTGTCTTTATCTGGTTTTGTCTTTACCTAGTTTTGGTGTTGGAGAGATATTGGCTCTTTTAAAGGACTTTTGTAATATTTATTGTTTCTATTGTTTTGAATAGTTTAAAAAGGATTGGCAATATAGTCTTCTTTGAATGTCTGGTAGAATTCTGATGTGAATCCATCTGGCCCTGAGGTTTTGTAGCTGTTATATATTTTAATTTTATTTTTATCAGTGTGATTGGGTTGTCTCTTCTTGGTTTAACTTTGGTGCTATGAGTAAATCTAGAAATGCATCCATTTCTTTTCCATTTTCTAGCTTAGCAATATAAAGGTTTTAAAAACTTTTCCTTGTAATACTCTGACTTTCTTTCATGTCAGTTATGATGTTTCACTCTTCATTTTTGATTCTGATATGCTGTGTTCTCTCTCCTTTTGTTCTTTGGATTAGTTGGGCCAAGAGTCTCTTACTCTTATTTATCATCTCAAAACACAGCTCTTACATAAATTTATTCTTTCTATTGTTCCCTTGTTTCTAGTTCAATAATTTCTCCTCTGGTTTTTATCATCTCTTGCCCTTCACTGGTTTTGGCTTAGGATTATTCTTGTTTTCCCCAATTTTTTAAGTTTTATCATTGAATTATTTATGTGTACTTTTTTTTTTAATGTACACACTTAAAACTACAAATTTCTGCAGTGTGACTTCTCACAACAAACTCAAAGGGTTTTTTAGTGTGTTCATATTTATTTGGCCCCAGGAATTTATGGACTCCATTTTATTTATTCATTTATTTACTTATTCTTTGACCCATTCATTAGTCATTAACAAATTGTACAATCTCCCTAAGTTTGTATATTTACTAGCAATTTGCTTGCTGCCCACTTGAAGTTTAATTACATGTGGTCAGATAAGCTCCAAGAGATGATTTTAAATCTTTTTGAATCTATAAAATTTGTGTTCAAGGATATTGTCTATTTTATAAATGCTTTTGTGTATTGTTGAGAAGAATGTGTATACTTTGTTATTTGAATGGAATATTACATAGATATTTGTGAAATCCCTTTGGTTCATGATATCAACTAATTCTGAAATGATATGTCTATTTTAAAAAATGTGCTATTGAAATCACCTACTACCAATGGATCACTGTTAATTGATGACTTTAAATTCAATATTATAATTTTTATGAAATTATATGCACCAGAGTTTGTAGCATATATGTTTAAGATGATAATGTCTTATTGCTTAACTATTCCCTTGGTTAGATTGAAGTGTTTATTTTTATTTCTTTTCATTAGTTTTTATTTGAAGTCAGTTTTGCAGTTTGTAAGCCAGTGTTTTAGGCTGTGGCACTGGATGTAGTACCCAGGCTATAACTGGTAGGCTGGCAAGCGTATGTAGATGGGGAAGGATGGTCAGGAAGACTCATTGGGCTAGACCTTGGATATGGATGTGGAAGATCTGGCTGGGTGGAAAGACTGAATGCAGTGCCAAAGGACCTGTGGTTGGTGGAAAGAAGACTCAGTCCTAATGGAAATCTAGGATTTGGCTAAGTACAGATTCTGATTAAAGCACAAAATAGAGGTGAGGAGCTGGCCATACAAGGCCTGGATGTGAGACCCAGTATATATTTCTTAGCATGATTTCTCATATCCATAACTTAAAGTTGTGTTGTCATCTTATTGAACTATTTATTGAAGTCTCAATATTTTAGTCTCAATTTTTATATAGTTCATCGATGTCTGTAATATAAAAATTCTATAGCAGATGACTATACCTATCATAGACATGGGTGTTATCTTCCATTACCATGAACACAAAATTATCACATGTTATGTTACAATGATAACAACTACTTCAAGACCTAAGCAACTGGCATTTTCATTAAAAAGAAACAATATTCTGATTACTTAATTCTCTTTTGAAAACTTGAATATGAAATATCAGTATTAATATACTTCTTTTTTTGTATGTGGGGCAAGTATGAATTAAGTTTAGAATTACAAATGAGATATGCCATTACTTTATTTAATATAATAGTTTGGGAAAACAATGATATCATATCATTTAACCTTGGGTAATCTCAATGAAACATCACCCATCTGTCTTTCTGGTTAGGCTAAAACCATGAGATTAAGGTGTATCTCTGTGTGGATATGTTGTGTTTCTCTTAGGTTACATTGGTTCAATTTCATACCTAAAAAGTAGTATGTTGTTTTAGCAACAAATTCTCTAGACTACTATCAGAGATTAATCTTTTAAAATATGTTACAATATTTTTTAGTAAAGGACTATATTAGCAGAGAATACAAGGGTGTTGCAAGCTTTCAGCACTCTGAAGTAAACCAAATAAAGTAAATGATCTAAGGCAAAAACCAGACAACATCTAAAGGATCAATGATAATATATTCAAACAACTTGTTTGGATGCTAGATGACTAAGCACATGGTGCAATTCAATGCATATGTAACTTTATGTTCATGAAATAAAAAATCATATTAATTTAACATAAATCTATTTATAAGTTATACTTCAAACTTTCAGTGAAAAAATGGAGTTACATGAATTAGGCCAAGTATTTACTGAATTCATCTAAGACTAATGTTCCTATTTTCAGCATAACTCTAATCAGCAGAATGAGTCATAGGCCTTCACAATTTATTAAAACGGAAACAGAGTGATATATATTATATATATGTGTGTGTGTGTGTGTGTGTGTGTGTGTGTGTATATACACACACACACACACACACACACACACACACATCATGAAAACTAAAATCCTGACATGTTCCAAAATTCATTGACATTCAAAATGTCATATTATATGGAACATATGGATATTTTCTTACATCTCATGTGATGAGAGACTCAACAGAGTAGTTCTAAAAATAGTATGCAGAATTACCTCCTGGTTCTCTCTTTTTCTCTCTGGTTTCCATATTGTGGACATTTTAGAAAAGAGATTCATTATCCTCTAATGATGCTTGAAAAAAGAACGATACAGTCAGGAGACCCCAAACCATTTTGTCTGAATCTAAACTCTACACACTAGTCTCTGTTACCACCTTCTACTTCACAGTCAGTCAGATAGACTGTCCAACCCCATGTTACATGTATACCTAGCATGTATCAGGCTTGGCACTTAATATCCAATACAAACATCACTACACTTTTCAAGACAGGGTGGTATGAACAGCAAATAGTATTTGAAATTATCAGGCCCTATCGATGCCACCTATACTGTTAAAATCCAGCCAGCTGACAAAGATGTTGACCTTAAATAGCACGGAATCCAGTCCTGGGAAAGGAAGTTGCTTGAAAGTTTCAATGGCATCTACACTAGGATTGCAATAATGTGTTGTTTTGCATAAAGTTATAAAAGTTTGGTGATAAAATTACCTTGAAACTTAGATGGTCATGGCTACATCTTTTATTGCAACGTGTTTTATTTTTTTAACAGTTTATTTTTAGTTCTATGTTTTTAATTGGATATTTTATTTATTTACATTTCAAATGTTATCCCCTTTTCTGGTTTTCCCTCTGCAAACCCCCTATCCCATCCCCTCTTACCCTACTTCTATGAGAGTGCTCCCCCACACACCTACCCATTCCTGACTCACCACCCTAACATTCCTCTACACTGGGGCATGAAGCCTTAAGGCAGAACACATGCCATGTAAATATTTCTGCGGGTGTAAAGTTGGGTTTTACAGGATCAAAATGTATAAATGTGCAAGGGATGCTTTGCTGGATTTCAGGAAGCTTCCATGGATATTTAGGAAGTCAATAAACTTTCTTATACTTTCATTCAGTCTCTAAGGAAAAAATTCATTGAATGATTAAAGCATGTAATATCCAAGTATAAATAGACTCATCTCTTTATCAATGTACTGACTGCTTCCTTAGTTCCTGCTCAGGAGCTAGCTGAGCTTCTAAAAACTGCCTTGATGAATCCATGAAGGAATGTATGAAATATTGAAAGTTTGTGTTTCTCTTCAGTTAGAAGGTTAATGGTGACTTTTCAGATTCTTCCAAAAGAACTCATAATCAGTGAAAAATTAGCTCCTGTGACAAATGTCAGAACACTGAGTAACACCGCAGTAGAAAGAATGAATTAAAAAATAAGAGTGGACAGAATCAATATATGTTGACACTGGGCTCCGAAAAGAACTGAAGATTCGTCAGATCATGAGGTGCATACAATCAGTTAGTAGGGGCAAGGTGGGCAAGATACTCCAAAGACGATTCCTTCCCTCTGTGGGGCAGGGTCTCAATACGAGGGAGGAAATCTAGGGCACAAGATACAAGAGAAAATGGTTTAACTCAGAATTTTTTCACATCCCTTCAAGTTGTTGTTTTTTATTAAAAGATTCTCTTATTAGTGTTCATGTTAATTTCCTGCAGAAAATCAGAATAACTTCAGTTTTTTATTGTAATATTTTCAAATATTGTTTGAGTATTGATTATATTAAACGCCATGGGTTCATGAAATGCAGGTTTGATCTCTAGCTAGACGTACTATCTTTGAAAGTGAGGTCTAGCTGAAAGAAGTATGTCCCTAGGCCATGATTCCCTGTCTCTTTTCCTTACCCCTTATCTCTGTCCCTTTGATTTTTGGCTTTTAGGGAGTTAATTACTATTCTTTCTGATACTTTATTTAGGCATGATGCCATTACCACACTAGGGCCATGCAAGCAGCAGAGTTGGCTGTTTATCAGTTAAGACCTCTAAAATTATGAAGTTAAAGAGATTTTCCTCATTTAAACTATATCTCTTAAGTATTTCTCACAGCAAAAAAAAAAAAAAATGTAATAAATTCCATCTATCAGTCTTCTTCAAGGGAGTTTTTCTTGATGTGAGATTAAAGGGAGCATTAAAATCTACATGCCCATAAGAAGAAATCCCATTATAGAGGTAGTTGTTATTAAATTAATATGAACCAGAGTCTGGTTGCAAAGAGTTCATATTGAGATAACTTTTAATACTCAGCATACTGTCTTTCTTTATTTTGTTGTCTTTTTTATGTTGCATGTTGATTTTGTAATCAGCCTGACTCATTGCCCAGAATATGATAGTTCTGCTGGTATTTGTATTAGTTATGGTTCTCTAGAGTCACAGAACTTATGTATAGTTTCTATATAGTAAGGGAATTTGTTAATGACTTACAGTCTGTAGTCCAATTCCCCAACAATGGACTGTGAATGAAAGTCTGAGGATCTAGCAGTTGCTCAGTCCCACAGGCAAGCAGGTAAAGAAGAGTGAATCTTTCTTCTTCCATTGTCCTTGTATAAGTCTCCAACAGAAGGTGTGGCCCAGATTAAAGGTGTATACTGCCACGCCTGGATCTGGGAGCTGCTTCATTCCAGGCTGACCTTGAACTCAGAGATTTCCCTGCTTCAGTCTCCTTGGATTAAGGGCATGCACCACTCTGCCCGGGCCCTTCCATTGCCACTATGCCCCAAGATCTCCATGCCAAGATCCAGTTCAGAAACTTGTGTCTTCTAGACTCAAGATCTGGATCACAGGTGAGCCTTCTAATTCTGGATTGTAGGTCACTCCAGATATAGTCAAGTTGACAATCAGGAATAGCCACTATGGTGTTTTAGTGTTTAATGAAGAACATATCTTCATTAAGAATTTTTGAAAACTCATCAAATTCAATGAACACATTTTCCTCACAACCCATTTGGAATTATTCCAAATAAAATTATTTTTTTAAAAAAATTAATATGAACCATCAGTAAAACAAGCTGAGTGATAAAAGACATGACTTGGGGTTTGAATTCTGAAAGTCATTTCTTATTCCTCAGAACTTGGACAAGACCATGTCCAGTCTTGGTCTTAGCAACATCTATATCAAACAGACAATCTAGGATTGGGACACTGTGCCCATACCTAGACAATTGCATAAATCAAATTTATTTCAGTATGGTTATACCCACCTATTTATTTCTAAGTAGACTCTGCTTGGTTTGGAGCCGATATGGGAGAATTAAGTGTGTGCAGCAGAAAGACTATTGCACAAAAAAGCATAGAGTGATTGGTGTTCTCCCCTTTGCAAGAGGGAGTCTGATTCTCCTTGACTTAGACTATGAGAGTTGTAGAGGACATGCAGATCTCTGTCTATGTCACTAATACTACTACTGAAGTCACCTGGATAGTGCTTCTCATTGAAGATGAAACTGATGTTTTTAAACTCAAAAACAAAAGCAGCAGAGCACGGAGATTATCATCACAATTAACAGAACACAGAGAAGCCAATGGGAAGACTGTCAGACCCTGCCTCTGTTATTCACACCTACCTTACTCTTCTCTTGCTACGTTATGTGGTGCTACACAGTTACATGAAAATATGGATAGAAGACTTATCACAGCTGACAACAAACAGTAAGCATTCATTAAAGACTTCTCAATACTGCTGCTATTAAGAATGCCACCACAGTGATTGGGCAACTACCTACTTATATCTTCCTGTATGTTCATTACTGATACTATCTTCAGAGATGAGGACAAGCTGAAGGAAGTAGAGAAGAATATCAGTTTTTCTCTGACGTCTGGGCCTTTGTCAAATCTAGAAAACTTCCTCTATTTATATTTCATGCACAGATAAACAGAAAAATTCTGGTCACCTTTACAAATGAAACATGCTCTACATATTTCTGCCATAACAGCACCTACAACCATAGGAAAAGGAAGTAAGTCCTAAGAACAGCCGTTCTTGAGGGTCCATAGCATAGCTGCCAAGAAAGGAACACATAAGTAAAGATAGTTACTGAAATCAATAATACTAGATAACATTAAAGCAATGTTACTGGTGATAATATAAAACCTGCCGGCCACCGTGCTCAAAGTTATTATGCCCATAGCGACCATAATTTGGCTCTAAGCATCAGGCTTCTATTTTATTTTATGATGCTCTGTACATGAGCTATGGAAACTACTGTGGAGACTTCCAATTCCCCACTAACTTAAAATACTCTGAGTTCTGAATATATAAATCACATCAAACTACCATTCCTTCATCCTGCCCTCTGAAAAGGTGGGCATAACAAAGCAATATCCACTGTGCTTCTTTTCTGAGGCTAGGATTTCTATTCCAGTCTATCTAGAAGTGATGATTCACCAGTTAAGAGCCATGAAAGATATCCCTGCCTCTCATTCCTCAACAGTATTGAGCACTGACCTTTTTGCAAAAGACAGTAAGTGGCACGTACTGTAGAGAAGGTTTGCTCTCCAGAGGAACCCTGTTTGATTCCTGTCACCCACATGGCAGCCCAAAACCATATGTAACTCCATCAAGGCATCCATTGCCCTCTTCTAGCCTCCTTGGGCCCTGAACACATATGGTACACATTTAAAGTGTAGGCAAAACATAAACAAAATTGGATAAAAATGCAATTAGTATAAATTACTCATTAAAATGATAAGAAACTTACAGATATTTTTAAAATAAATTCTGGAATCACAAAACTATCAAGTTGCTTTAAAGTTTTCTGCAATTCATATTTGTATAATAATCTTGCTACAAAACAGTAACCAACAGTTGGCAATCCCACACTTGGCTTTATTCTGATTTCTGCATGAAGTGTAGGATGTGATCCTAACTAAAGTCTGCCAAAACAAGACCAGGATATCCTCACAATCTAGTCACAGAGGAACCTGTGAAGCTGTTTATGAAATCAGTGGGAGTGACACGGAACGGCGATAAAGACTTCTGTTTTATATTTGTATATTGTGTGCTTTAGATTCGGTGAAGTGGGCATGTCATCGTCATTTACTATATTAGAGTTTTTAAAAGAAATACTAATAAAAATGAGATTGGTATGGTACATGCCTGTGATACTGACACTTGAGAGGCTGAGACTGTATTGCCAAGAATTTAAGGTCAGTTCAAGTTACATGAGTATAAAGCCATCCTGCAACTCTATAGCAATCCCAACTCAAAGAAGCAAAAATAAATTTATAATAGCAATGTAAATCAAAGACCAACTTGAAAAGTAAAGTGCAGGGTTCAATATATCATAAAGAAATGCTAGAGGGTATCAAAATGCTGTATGTGGAGACAGGCAAGGAGATACATATCTGCAATCCTAACACTTAAGACGGTGAGGAAGGAGGATGGCCAGTTGAAGGCCAGCATGGACCACCAAGTGAGTTTGTCCCAGAAAAACAAACTAACAAATAAAGATTAAACCAAGAGGGGCCTGAATCACCTTTCTTGTTATACTGCCTATAGCAAAAGCAGGCAACTTTAGAAAGTTCTAGAAAAGTGGCTCTCCAGTATGCAATCCAGTTTCACTTCATGCTGACTGCAGGTATGACAAAACACTTGTCAATTATCTGTTTCAGTGTGCACCCCCAGTTCTTGATCATTTTTTATGCATGGAATGGATCCCCAGTAGGAATGGAATCTGAAGGTTCTTAATTGTTTCTAAGAGAACTCACTAAAGCATTTTGTACCGCAGTCTAGCAAGATCACATTCTAGTCTTAATACTATCAGTTTACATGCCTTTTCTAGGCAGTTCTTGCTGAGGTCCATTGGTAATTGCATCAATATCTATCTGAGGAATCAATAGCCTTTTAGGTATCTACAAATTAAAAACAAGCATCCAAATTTGGGAATACAGAATGACAAATTGGTTAAGAGTTGGCCACATGGCTGCTTTTAAATATTTACCATTCTTTTATAGCCAGCAGTTTCTCTATCAGTATACTGTGATGAGTTATAATAATTTCCTTTACGTGTGTACACATGTCGAAGAAGAAAGACAAATACTTCTGAATATTTAGTTCATTCTAACAGTCTCTTGGAACTTGAGTTTAGTCATCTGGCCTTTCTGAAACATCTGACTTTTTATAGATTATTCATGTATTAATTGTATTTTATTTTGTGATTTTATTTTTAAAGACTTATTTGATTTAGTGTGTGCATGCGTATATGCTCATATGTGTGTGTACAAATAAATGTGTGTTTGTTCATGTGTGCATGTGTTTGTGTGTGTGCTTTTCTCTGTGCATGTCTGTGTGCATATGCATTCATGTGCGTGTGTGCTTGTTCACGTGTGTATGTATCATGTGTCTGTGTGATCCTGTAGAAGCCGCTGCATAGGCTCCTTTTCATGGTCCTCCCCGTTTTGGCCTCTTGCCAGCCCTGTTTCTATATGGCGTGACATGGCCCTTGGTATTGGGATACATGAGTAACACATGGAGTATCTGCTGGCCTCAGTATAGCTGAGTAATAATAAAACCTACGTGTAAAACAGCCTCATCGTCAATATCCACCAGTTCTCCTTTCTCCATCCAGTCTTCCATTCTGCTTTTCTGATAATCATTATGGGCCATGATTGACTGATTTTTAAACCCATTCCCCCATTAGTTTTGAGATAACCATATGCATTTTCCTCTTTAAATCACCTTAAAGGACTCTCTCTGCAGGAGCCTTTCTCTGCTTTATTACCTCTTAGGGTGATTCCATTAGAGATAATCACATTTTGTAGAAACCATCTCCAAAGGACAATTGCCCTAAGAGTCCCTATCTAAGGATTTTTCATTTACAACAAGATTTTATGGTAGTTAAAAATAAATCCAGCACAGAAAGTGAATTCTCTGAATATCTAATACTGCCAGTTGCCATGTAGCTCATCACATAACTACATGTTTTGGAAAATCTTCCAGGAGACAGATAAGTTCCTGATACATTCTTTTTTTCTGTTTTCTTTGTTTTGTTTTGTTTTTTAATAAGCTATTCAGGTAGAAAAAAAAGTAGCTGTGCTATTCTACTAGTCAGTAGGTTTGTATAGTTTTAAAATTAGTCTCTATTGGTAATCTCAGAAATAGACAATTTTTAAAATCAGAAATAATAAGCAGAGACAGTCTGGTAAGAAGAGCTTCCTCTCAGCCTTCCTTCATCCTTCTGCTCCTGGCCAACATAACTTCCTGCTGTTCACTGCCATATAGAGTATGATATGTTTGTATTGTTGCATTTTTAATTAAATCACTTTAAATATTATGAAGCTTTATATTTTGTTTTGTCTTTCCAAAGGACATTCTCTCCATTATCTCTGTAACAATTCCAATAATTAGTAAGTCACTAGAGTTGGCTATTGTCTGCAGCAATGCTCTTTATTTCTCAGCTTTTCTCCTATACACTGTAATGATTTCCATGAGTTCATATTTATATGTTAAAAAGCAATTCTATTTTTTTCTCTGTGGCTATGTTCTTTTTCATATAAAAGAAGGTCTTTCCATTGAATTTTCAAGATTGAAACACATTTTCTCCATTTATTTCCCTCTGAAGAACTCCTTTCTGGAACCTTCTGTCTTTTTTGTTCTAAACAGGACTAATTTTCCTCTGGGCTTGCTGCCAAGGCCCTAACCTTGAATCTTATCATGGCCGCAGCTTAAGAGATATGAATTCTGGAATTCCACGCATCCCTCAACTTTCATTTACTAGTTTGTTTAGGTTAAAAACACATCCACTATATTATTTAAAGAGAGCAGGAAAACATAGCAAGGCAGTGTCTAATGCTCTCCATCACTGTAGGGACAATATTTCTCTGCATTCTAGCTTTGATCCCTAATCATGTAAATAATCTGCTATACTTTTCTTACATACTTCCTGTCTAAATAGTATCTCCTTAACTTCCTAAGTCCAATGTCGAAGAGTTTCTTTTAAACATTCATTTATTTAGAGTTATGCTTGTGTCTGAGCATGAGTGTGTGTATGTGTATGACCTGCGTGAAGGAGACCATTGAGATCAGAAGAGGCATCAGATCCCCTGGAAATAGAGAACGTTGTGAGAAGGTGCTGTGACCTGACCCCAGATCCTTTGCAACAGCAGCAAGGACTTTAACCTCTAAATCATCTCTATAACCCCCAAGTCTAAAAGCATTTCTTGTATTATTTCTTTGCATGTTGATCTTTACCTTCATTTCTTTATTTTTCTGAGAGACAATTAAATGTCATGTCTCTTATCTTGAAAGTCATATCATTATCTCTCTACTATTTTATGATTTCTGACATAGTATTCTAATCCTATTCATTATTTTAAATATTAAAATTGTTATGAGAAAGATATATTATGTTTTGTTCTCAGAAAGTCCTTTGATTATTTCTTTTTCTTTTTATTTTTTTTGAATAATCTTTTGGGGGTTCGTTTGTTTAGGGTATTTTTTTAGATTTATTTATTTTATGTATGTGAGTACACTGTTGCTGTCTTCAGACACACCAGAAGAAGGCATCAGATCCCCATTACAGATGGTTGTGAGCCAATATGTGATTGTTGGGATTTGAACTCAGGACCTCTGGAAGAGCAGACAGTGCTCTTAACTGCTGAGCCATCTCTGTAGGCCTGATTATTTCTTAATGTGAGTAAACGATCCCTTTTTTGTAGAGATCAACTTAAATGTGGGATTTCCACTATGTTCACTACTCCTCCAGTTTATATCTTTCCCTTTGCTGTCTTTGGTTTCCATTTTTTAGGTGCAGATGTCTTACAGAAAATACCTGGTGGTCATTTTCTGATTATGGTTTTTTTTTGTTATCTCATACAATACATCTTGACTGCAGTTTGTTTCACATCACTAGAGCTCTTGGTTCCCTGGTGTACGTTTGTCAAATTATAGACACTCATATCTCAATCAGTCAACTCACACTATGACTGCTTCCACCGGAGAAGACTCAAATGAGCTTCAGCAATTATGTATTTACCTGTTGTATTTGAGGTGAGTGTTAGGGAAATTTAGGCCTCTCCATGTGTGGACAATAAATCTCTTATTAGACCTCTGATTCCATGGTGCCATCCACTCTGCCTGACGTCTTGAGTATTTTAGGTAAATGTAAGAGAAGGGCAAAGAGCCTTCAGGAATGAGTCTACAGTTTGGTTCTTTTGTTTACTCAATTACATTGACTTTTCTCACACTGTTAGTATTTCCAGTTCCCAAAAATCTTAGAGGTTCTAAAAGATCACCTAGCCACAGTGCCCCAGCATCCATCTCTGCAAGCTCTTCCTCTTCATCTTATCTGTACTCTTACTTTATTAGAATGTCAACAGTAACTAGCAGAGGTAAATATGTATGTTCCTGTGCCACATTTATTCCAGAAACAGCCCCATGCATTTTAATGACCACATTGTTGAAAAAAACAAACAAACTAAAAACAATAACTGGATTCATTGTATCTATGGAAAATCAATGAAGTTAATGGAGAAAAAGCCATTACTATACATTACATATTTGAATTGATAAATCATGTCTCACTTCTAAGATAAAAATCATAGGAAAATAATTTGAAAAATGTTAATATCATATAGAAAAGATATATGTTCATGGAAATTAAACATAAATTTGTGTCATATAACCTAAGCTGGGCAAGTTAGTAAACTCTTGTAAAAGTATAGACTTCTCTGAAGAGCTATTCACAGAAAAATGCCTGTCCAGGAGAGATAAAAAATTACAACATAAACAGATTACAAAAGAACCTGTAAATCTAACTGGAAAAATTATCAAACCATGTAATTAAATAAATACTAATATGTTTATTAATGATTGTTTATGCAGTATGAAATATCATTAACAATTTTGCTTCTAGTAGAATTTATAAATGAGCAGGGAAAATATATTGAATCAGAGTTTGCTGTTCCCTTTTATTGGGAGAAACTAGATGAATTATATATAATGAGAAAAGCAACTAAAAGGAAATAAAGAGAGAATTTTAAGCTACTACTAGCTCAGTACCAGAACAGTCCAGAGGAACCAGCCACTACAAGTGTGTGAAATAAGGAGCAGATCACAGTGTGGACTTCAAATACAACAGTGACATGGCTTTTCTTGGTGGCATAATAGCACTGAAGATCTAGCAACTAGGAAATGGATAGTTAGGGGGGAAATGTGACAGCCAGATTTAGAAAGGGTTACTGTGGTGAAAGCAATATCTATGGAACTGTCAACTATCTTGGAAGAAATACTTGATGTCTGGGGCTAGGAATGAAGGTGGAAAGAATACAGGAAATAAGGAATTTCAGAGATCCTGAAAGCATGAGCGGGAATGAAGAGGAAAAGCCAAGAATGAGGTAGAGATGAAGAAACAGAAGTTCTGTTGTTCCTACAGCCTATGTCTTGGCGACGCTTCAATAAACACCTGGACAATTCCCTGTGGCCAGGAGCTTTGCATATCACATTCAGAATGATCCCAAAGCTATTATCATGATCATGAGTATAACAACAGTATTGCCTCGGGGTCAGATAATCCAATCTGTGCAATTAAGTAACCTCCCTTAAAAATCGGTAGACTGCACTGAAATAATTAATCTTCACAGAGAGGTCCTTGCACAGGAGAGAAAAATATCAGACACAAAAAGAGTTTTAAATTAGGTGCAGCACATATACATATAAATTGAATATATATATATATATCTCATAAAATTGACTCCACGGTATTTGTGTGCTGATTTGGTTACAGATTGGTGGTTTGTTCGTTTGTTGGTGTTTTGTTTTCATTTTGTTTTTCATTTTGGCTGTGGTTTTATTTTGTTTTGTTGTTTTTGGAGAGGTTTGTTTTTTCATTGGATATTGGTTAGCTTTTTGAAAATAAATAAGGTTGAAGTTGGGTGTGTAGGGAGTGGGAGAGGATCTGGAAGGACTTGGGGTAGGGAAAGAATATGATCAAATATATTTATACATTATTTTAATAATGAAAATATAATTTAAAAGAAGTAAAATGATTTTAAAATAAATAAAATAATTTTAGAAATATAAAGCAAGGGCCTGAAGATATAGCCCAGTTGATAGAGTGCGTTCCTCGCATACAGACCTGTATTCAATCCCGGCACTGCATAAAACTTAGTGTAGTAGCCCATCCCTGTATTTCTAGAATTATGGAGTAGCATATGGGGATTGGAGGAAATTCAAGGCTATTCTCAGCTACCATATTCAGGTAAAATGGAACTGAAGTTACAGACACTTGGGATCCTGGATGTTGGTGCTGGGAACTGAACCCAGGTCCTCCAGATGAATATCAAGCTCTCTTAGCTACTGAGCCATTTCTCTAACTGGCCCCCCAAGGAATTCTAAGTCAAGTTATGACAGTGATCTAAATATTTAACATCCAGCATATCTCTGATATTGTTCAGTGACTAAGATCAGTTGGTACCATGACTAATCTATATTGTCCTTCCATGTAAGTAATTCCACCAAAATTCCCCTTAAGTACACAAGATCAAATGACAGAAGACAGGTTTAACAATAGAAATTAATAGCTTGAAACTGTAAGGATGAATATTGTTTAAAATTCAGCAAATTCATCTTTTATATACATATTGCCTAAATGTAGAGAACATCACTTTTTCCATTTGGTGTGTTCAATAAATTATGTTGTAGAAATAAGTATTTTACCATTGTCAATATTTGGGATTGAAAAGGTTTTTAATCAAACAAATATTAGCTATTGTACAGTAAAAATACAGTCCAAATCCATGAAAAGTGGCAGTTTTTCAATCAAACATTAAACCTCTCCTCCCTTTCACTAATTTACAGGGTTACTCAGGAAAAGAAATTATGAAATATTATTTGAATTGTTAATACAGGCCAAGCAATTGTGCTATAAAGAACAAATCCATCCTGATGGCAATTACTCATGTGAAAAATTAGTTTTCTTAGGCGGTTGCGTTGTGCAATTTGGCTTCTAATTGGTGTATGGTACCAATTAATGTCTAACAATGTATCTAGCAAGTGAAGGAAAATTTATTGAAAATAACTGAATAAAACTCTATGCTTTAGTAGAATAGAATAATTATTGTATTTGTCTCTCTTTAGAAAAGTTGTATCTGATTTTTTTTCCTTTCTGCTAATGACTCACTTGAATTTTCTCCTGTCTCTATCTTATTCAGTAGCCTAAGTGCTTTTCCAATGTGCAACAGTTAACAATGGTGGACACTTACCCATGTCCTGTACACAGTGCCCTGTGTGAGGCCCTGAGGCTGCAAAAGATTTTATCAATATTTATACTTGCTATAATTTCTCAATATCAGTATCTGGTGTCTCTTTTACAGAAGCTTCCCCTGCCTGATACCCTAAGCCAGTTTAGCCTCCGTGTTTCTATAGCAACTGACAAGGCTGATGATAATGCTTAGTTGCTGTGGCTGGTGATGGCTGCTACAACATAGTTGCACATATATGTACATGTATATAGTTTTAAATAGTTTTCTATATATGAATTAATTTAATAGTTGTGGATCAGTAAAGTAATACTTTCTCATTATATCATTAAAGAAAAGAAATCTGAGTCACAGAAAGTTTGAATAGCATCCCACAACCATTAAGTTAATAAGAATCACACTTCTAGCTGTTCTCCTGGCCTTTGCTCTACAATGTCATCTATTATATCCCATTAAGATGTGTCCCCATCTACTTGATACAATAGACACAAAGAGGAAATGGACACAAACCTTAGAGCCAGACATCCTCGAAATCACATAAAGGTTGATTTAAAAAAAAAAAACAGTTCCAGAAAGTTGCTTTCTGAACTCCGTAAGTGCACAGTGGTACTCGTGTATCCCAGCCATAAAAATAATACATTTTTGCAATTTTTTAAAGAAGAAAATTAAAGAAAAGTAAATCAAGGTAAATAACTTACCAATAATATGCTGCAAGATCAATTTAAGATGGGAACAATGAAAAATTATGTAAAATTGTGACTGACAGGTTCATATTTAGGGAACAATTTGCTAGAGAAAAATCATTAGTTAAATCAGTGATTTATGTTTTTCCAGAAGACCAGAGTTCAGCTTCCCATATCCCCACCACACAGCTCACAAATGCTTGTAATTTTAGCTCTGGAAGTTCCAAAACTCCCCTATAACCTCCGCATATAGATATGATACACCCACACATACCCATAAATAAAAAAAAAAATTTAAAGGCAAAAATGTGACTCCATGTATGCCTATGTTATTCTGAAACATGTAAAATATAGCTACATGTTTTATAATATTGAAATGTAGACCTACATGAAGTGGAAGTTTATAGTGTCTGTGGAGACTCAGATGTGTTGTGTGATGTTTTGCAGAAGCAGGCAGGTGAGAGAACATTTTACTGAAACAGACACAGGTGAGAGGATGCATGATGTTTAAAATGAATATAAATATAACCCCACAGAGTGACAAGGCTCTTGCATTGGTTGGCCTTGCACAGCACCACTGATCTTTGCTTGACTTTGTAAAGAGTAACTCGCTAAAATATTTCTCAATGTTCAGGCTGCTTCTTGCTGTTTCCACATACTCTTAAAGATTAGGTGAAGCCTCGAGGCTTCTTCTGGATCAAGCTGCTGCTGCTACTACTGATTCATGTTTGGTGTTTGCCAATAAGACTGGACTGACACTACTGATTTGCGTTTGATGTTTTGGACTGAACTGCTGATGTCCTGATAAGAAAGATAGGGATCTCCCCAAAGAACTACTTCTAAACAGGTCCACAACCCCGATTTTCATTAGCCTTTCCCTTCCCCCACCTCTGATAAGTGGGCTAAAAGGGAGGTTGAAGCATCGAAGAACCCTAATTAAAGTATGTTTTGAAAAACCTAAACCTATACATACATGTGTATATTTATGCAAATATATGATTTTTTCTGATTCCAAACATAAATAACTTAAATTCATCAGGTAAATGTCTCTACTTTTATCAAAACTATCTGCTCAGTGTGGTTTTACCAGTGAAACTCCAAGCTGCTCATTTAATACTATGCCCAGCAAAGTTTTAGTTTCTGGATGCTCATGGGGTACTTCTTCGAAGTACTATTGGCATAGCGGTTTTTTAGTTGAGTACAGAATTATGGAAAAATGAGGTCTGTCAGAGTTAGGGCATGGAAAGCGAAGGTTGTAATGGACAACTTTGTCCCAACTTATTTGCAAATTGAAATAAAAGTTTCTGTTGGGTTGGAAAGTGTGTGAATTGTTCTACCTAGGACACAACTCATGATTTGAAAGGAGTAGCAATGTGACTATATACATATATTAAAAAGAAACCTACTGGGGACGATAAGAGAACTTTATGAGGAAGTGAAGAGGCACAGAAACATTGAGAGCTCTGTCATGTAGAATTATGCCAACTAGATGTCCAAATATCCAAGTGCAGGACAGAGATTAGAACAAGAGCATCATCCATTTCTAAAGTACGCCCTGGCATCTACTTTAAGGTCATACTCCCTACACATGGCTGATATGGATGGTAGCACATCACCAATACCAACCTGGGCCTCTTCCTGGAGACAAGAACATTGTGATGGCTGAGTTTGTATCAAGAATCCCTATCTGTACAGTGAACACTCCTGTCTCTGTCACTTAGGGTCAGTCAATACTCTATCTTTCTCAACTCTCAGCCTGACTTAACTCTTGCCACTTGTGACTCTTGGACACATCTCTCAATGGAATCCTTGAACATTCATCTGTATTCTTAGAACACAGAGCAATATTGAGCTGGCGCCATCCCAAACAGGCTCTCTCACATCAATAAGCAAATTCAAAGTATCTTATGATGTAATCTTAACTAAATAATTACCAAAAATTGTTATTGCACTTTATATATCGTTCTTAAAGGTGTCCTACTGCAAATGCTAGAATTTTATTCATGACTAAGTACTATTTCATCACTTTTTCATTGTGCATTCTTGTAATGACATGTATCTAGATTGACAATATATCATATCTGTTATGAATAATTCTGAATACACCTTTTAAAAATCAACATACACTATTACATGTGTTGAAATAGCACACTGTACCCATAAACCTGTGCAATTATTATACATTAATAAAAGTTTCTAAGTGTAAGTCAAACACATTTAAATTAAATTTTACTGATAGCAAGAGTAACAAAAATTACAAAAACATCATTTTCACCATTTTATTTCATTTTTGTGTCTCTTATGCTCCTGGTATCTATTGAAATGTATATATAATTGGGTTATTATGTACTATGCCTCTACTTCCTTTCCAACCAGTATGCCACTCTAATCCTTTTCAATCCTTCAACACTAGGTAGGAAAGAACTATAGCTAGAGGGAAAAAGGGAGTAGTCCTCTTTAGACTACTTCATGATAACTAGGGGTGTTAGATTCCTTGAGTCAAGTCCAATCTTCATCATCAGAATATCCAGCAATTCAGCCAACCAGAAATAGCAAAAGGAGAAGCAGAAACGGCAACAGTAGAGAGAGAAGAAGCCACCAAAGGCCTTTTCAGGGCTCTCCCATTCATACCCTCTCCAAAGTCCCCAGAATTAAACCATCTACAGCTGGCCCCTCCTTGATCACAAGACAATCATAGTTAACAACACAGTTAACAAGAGTGTCCACTTTACAGAGAGGAAGTCTTGATAGAAACTCACCATCAAAATGTTCTTGTCTCCAGGAAAAGGTCGAGGTTGGTATTGGTGATATGCTAACATCCATATCAGCCACGTGTAGAGAGTATGACCTTGTATAGAAAGTATGGACAAACTGAAGCAGCCCAGTATCACATACCTGGGATTAAAACAAAAATGGAGTGATGTAACATAACTAGGTTTTTAACAGAGTCAAAATTCTTACTACAGATATCTCATCTAAAAGTATAGGAAGTACTTGATTTTCCATTCCACTTATGGCTACAAAGGAAGTATTTATAGCTCAGGTATCAACAAAGGCCATACATGCATGGGGTATTTCTTACTTGCTTTAATCATTTCTTTATTTTACAGAGATGATTGGGAGCCCTTTGACCATAATTATTAATACCTGTGTGTACGACAACACTTTGACCCAGAAATTTACAAAAACAAAACATGTTTAGAAGAAACAAAATTCTAACAGGAGTGGTTAAAGGTTCTCTGAGAATTAAAAGGGTGCTTAAGGAAGGTCGTAGTGGGTGGTTGGGTGGGAGAGCACCCTCACAGAGGCAGAGGGAGGGGGGATGGGACAGGGGGTTTCTGGAGGGGAGACCTGGAAAGGGGTTAACATTTGAAATGTAAATAAAGAAAATATTCAATAAAAGAAAAAAATTGATGCTGAATGTTATCTTTGCAATGACCAGAAGCATATTTTAGAACAACAGTATATACAAGATAATCTCTTGTAAGAATTTTGTAAGATTTTATTTTATGTTTTATTATGTGTATATATGTGTGTGTTCATGTGTATGTGTGTTTCAGCTTGTGCATATGAATGCAGTGCCAACAGAAGCCAGAAGTATTCGCAGCCTAGAGTTGAGGTTACAAGTGGCACTGGAAACCAAACCCAGCTTTTCTGCAACAACAGTAAATGCTCTTAACTGCTCACCCATCACTCCAGCCTAGTCAGTATTGAGAGAGAGAGAGAGAGAGAGAGAGAGAGAGAGAGAGAGAGATGTAATTGTGAAATGTTAATAAAAATACTTTTAAAAAAACAAACTCAGTGTCTACATTGATTGACAAATGAAGATGAGTCTTAAATGTGCTCCTGTGTAAACAGTTAAGTATCAGTAGAGATGCAATGAACTATCAAAAATGAAACAAAGCACAAATTCTGTAACTTCTGGTGCAAGAATGACATAAATTTATAGCTCAGCACACACCATATTTTCCTAGTCTCTTTCATTTGCTCTTTTGTCTAAACAGATGGCAAAATAAAGATTTTTGGAGGTACAAAAATCAATACCACTTCTGGACACATAATTTATTTCAGTGTTAGCTTCATACATCTTAACACAGGCATCGTATGTGTCAAGTTAAGGAATAGACCCAACTGTGTTGTCTGCACTGACTGTTCAGCGCCTGAGAATGAGTCAGCCAAATATGTCTAAAAGCACTTGCCTTAGGGATTCAAAATAAATCTTCCACATTTGGAGACACATGACAAATGTTTTACATTTTATTTTCTTTAACTAGAAGCTGAGTCACTGTTATAGTGGGTCCCAGATTTGGTCTGTAACACCTCTGTAACTCTGAAATGTTCAAAATAAAATCTACTTCATTTCATACATACACACAGACATATTATATACATATATAATATTATATAGAGACATATATTTGATATGAATCTCTGCAATAAAGTGTGACCCACTTCTGTCCTGAATAACTTGCCCTAGACTCAGACTGAACTCTAAGAACATTTTACAGATACTCTCTGATTTCACTTTCTTCTCTCTGCACTTTGCTATTGGCTCTGAGCAGACTTTAATCTTCCCCCAGCTGATTGCAAATGTTAAGTGTCCATGGCATCCCAAGTGTGTCTCACAGGCCAGCAAAAGCATCTGAGAACTTGCTGAAAATAGAGAAACTTAGTCTTGACCTCAGCCTGAGTAAATGAGAAGATCTAGGGTGTAACTTAGCAATATGTACCTGAATTCCCCTGGAAGATTCTGGATGAAGGTTAAAAAACAAACAAACAACAACAACAAAAAAAACCAACCGACAACCAACCAACCAAACAACAACAAAAACAAAAACAGTTCTCAATGTTCAGGTAACTTACATGGTTTATAAAATCAAGTAGAAAACTGTAACTCTACAGGAACATGAAATTGCAAATGAAAGAGACCTAAGAAAGCTCAAGTGTGCCTGAGTTTGCACACATGTGAGCATATGGGACATATCCAAGAACACAGTAAAAGTCCTACTTTTAGTTTTCCACTGTTTTCTAATATGTACATGTTATTAATTAGACATAGAGATTCCCAGACGCCCACATAGACTTTCCACTCATCGGGAGTCATACAAACTATAACTAATTTCACAATGAAGCCATGACACACACTCTGTAAAGATTGTTGGTATTTATATGTTCAGCAAACATTTTCATTTGTCTTCCCCTGTAGTATTAATTACTTTAAATCTAGGCCTGGAGTTTTGGCGCCACCTTGATCATTAAGTTCCCAGATAAAAATCACACACACAGCCTTTATATTTTTAATAAGCCTTAATCAGCACAATAGTTGGGCAGCTGCCTACCCTCCATATTATTAGAATCTAATTTCCTATCTATAACCTCAAGGTATCAGTTACTATTTACTATATTCCATCTGGACTGCTCTTAATTCCAATTATGCAGCCCTCAGGGCCATGCTTTCTTGACCTTTAACCCATGGCAGCTTCTCCTTCCTACTTTCCTGTAATTTCCTCTTCCTCCTGGTCCTCCTTCCTCCAAGCCCATGAAACCTAAACCCCACCTATATATTTTCTGTCCAGCTATTGGCTATTGCCTTCTTATATACCAATCAGAGTTAACTTGGAGGCAGGCTCACAGAGACTAATGTGCAGACTCCAGGTCCTGGGGCCTGAACTTAACATTACAATAGACGGTAAAAGACAAAACCTAAACATCCCTCCTTTTCTTCTCCCCCTCTTCCTTATCATCCTTACTCTTCTGTTTTGTTAAGACAACCTGAAATGATAATCTGGTGAATGTTTCAAGTCATGTGTCTATTCTCATAAATTCATTCCGCACTTACTGACACCACTTTAAATACTAAATAAATTAAATAAATAAATAAATAAATAAGTAAATAAATAAAATCATATGATACCTGTCTCTCAGACTCTGCTCCCAAGTAGATTCTGAATATATATTGGAGATTCCCAAAGTTTACTTATCATTGAATATTCTGTTAAGTTTTTTCCTCTATGTCTACAAATGACTCCACATCCTCCAAGGCTTGTTCTAGAAAGATCTATTCAGTACGTACTAACTTTTCATTCCTAGACCTACTTAAGGCAAACTTAATGCATTAGTTAACACATCTGATTAACATAAACTAATAACCATTCCTCCAGAAGTTGTTTTTAAATCATAGTTTGTGTAGAGATTTCAAAAATGTTTATAGCTGCCGGGCGGTGGTGGCACACACCTTTAATCCCAGCACTCGGGAGGCAGCAGCAGGCAGATTTCTGAGTTCCAGGCCAGCCTAGTCTACGGAGTGAGTTCCAGGACAGCCAGGGCTACAAAGAAAAACCCTGTCTAGAAAAAAAAGTTTATAGTTTCTTACAGATTTTTGTATTTTTATGCATGCATGTTTACACATGTACATGCACAAGAGAGTGGAGCCTAGAGGTAAGCTCGGGGTGGCTTTCTTCATCTTACATTTTATCTTTTGAGACAATGCCTCTCACTGAACCTGGGGCTCAGTGAGTCTGATGGATTGGCTGGCCAGCCTACCCCCGTATCCTTCTGCGTCTACCTCCCTGATACTGGCATTACAAGTGTGTACAACAATGCCCAGAATTTTTGTGTTGGTGGTGATGTTGGGAACTAGGGTCATTGTGCTTCCATAGCAAGCAATTTACTGACTGAGCCATGCCCTCAACTGATAGATTTAGTTACAGGAAACAATCCTTTATTGCCTAATGCAGTTTGCATAATCCCAAATGAAATGGGTCATTCTTCTGATTCTACTTAATGTGTCACTTACAAATGTAATCATTGTGCTCAACCACTGCAAGATTTCTACTATTTTAGAAGATAGTGTAAAAGTCCCTTTAAAGGGGGAGAAAAAGTCTTCCTTTTTTCCTCCTCATGGAATGCAAGTGCTGCTTCCACCTTGGCCTGTGTTGATGAGTTTCTAAATTTCAGTGTCTCAAATGAGTTTTCCCCTTCCCATCTTGGAGTCTTTACACATGGGTCCACTTTCCATACTAATTTATATTCATTGTTTAACTGGCAGCTTTATTATTTTCCTGGAGACATTTTCCTAAATTTTATAATCCTGAAAGTTTCGAGGCCAGCTAGAGTGCTCAAGAGCAATGTGCTTTATTACCCAGCTTCTCCTTCTGCAAGGTATACCATATATTTATGTAACTATTGGAGGAATTCTCCTCCTCCCGAGTGCAGGCTTCCTGGAAGCAGAAATCATATTTAATTGGCATTATATGGTATCTTCAACATCTACCATGATACCTAGCAAAAGAGACTAGTAAATATTAGTTGAATGAAGAGAGTATAAATCACCTAACTGAGCAAATGTGTTCAGTCCTTTAATTAAGATTGAAGTCTGTAGTCATTCTTGCATAGGTTCATACCTTAAAGAGAGCACCAGTACTTTGAAAGTTGGCTCCACTCAGAGTGATATTTTTCCATTAATTAATTTATTTATTCAGTTTACATGTAGATCGCAGCTCTGCTTCCTCCTCTCTTTCCAGTTCCATCCTTACTCTTCCATCACTCCTCCTCTCTTTTGCATAGAAGGGGAGTAGCCTTATCCCTCAAGATCTGACCTCATCAGGACTTAGCATATCCTCTCCCACTGAGTCCAGACAAGGCAACCTAGCTAAGGGAAAAAGATTCAAAGTCAGGTAACAGAATCTAAGTCAGAGACAGCCCATACTCCAATTGTTGGGGACCCACATGAAGACTAACCTGCACATCTGCTACATATGTGTAGAGAGCCTAGGTCCAGTCCATGCATGGTTTTTGCTTAGTGTTTCAGTCTGTGAACCCCCATGGGCCCAGGTTAGTTGGCTCTATAGGTCTTTCTGTGTTGTCCTTGGCCCCTCTGACTCCCTCCATCCTTCCCTCAGCTCTTCTACATGACTACCTGAGCTCCTCCTAATGTTTGCCGGTGAGTCTCTACATCTGTTTCCATCAGCTGAATGATGGAAACTCCCCCTTGACAGCTGTGCTAGCCTCCTGTCTGTAATGATAGCAGAATATCATTAATAATGTCAGGGATTGACTCTATCACATGGAATGGGTCTCAAGTTGAGCTAGTCATTGGTTGGCCATTCCCTCAATCTCTGCTCAGTTTTTACCCTTGCACATCTTATAGGCAGGACAAATTTTGGGTTGAAGGTTTTGTGGGTGGATTGGTGTCACCTACCTGACAATGGAAGTCCTGACTGGTTACAGGAGGTGGCTCAATCATACCACAAGGAGAGGAACAAGAGGGCTGACCAGGTATTGGGGAGAGTTGGGGTGGGGATGAGAGAGCTGGGAGAGAGAAGAGAAATTGGTGGAGGGCATCTCTGAGAAAAATCAGAGACCTGGGACAGGGGAGCCTTCTTGAAGCATATAGTGATGACTCTAGCTGAGATTCCTAACAGGAAGGCATATGGAATCATTCCAATTAAAATGCTTGATAATGGGTTTGATTCCTTCTTAGTCACTGTCATTTGGTCCAGTCTAGCTTCTTAGTTCATTTGGGAGATTTCCTATCTCTTCCCTTTGTACTGCTACTGTAAACATTACTCGTTACAGGCATGAGAAAATATTCATAAAAAATGAACTCAAATAAAAAGCCAGAAATATATTTTTTAAATTTTCAGCATGAACTTAAATGTGTGTGTATGTATAGATGTATATATTTATATTTATATATTTGTATAAATTATATATTTACATTAATATATATACACACATTTATATATGTATTTTGAAGGGAGATTTTTATCCCTTCATCACATTGCCATCACCTATGGGGCAGTGACTTTGAATCACCAACACTTCAAGTTTTATTAAAGGTATTTCCAACAGTCACAGTGGCTTACACTATGTCAGACAAGGTATTGTCCTTTGTTTCACATATATGAAAAATATACTTGAGACAGGCCCTGTTTTGGTCAAGTATATTTACCTTATAAATGCTCCACTCTAGAAGTGCAGATGTCTTCCCCTCCCAGCAAGATTTCAAGAAGACAATATTCCTAACTTGGAAGGCCAAGAGAGACAAGGGCATAATGATGCAACACCCTATTTCCTGGATGTGGAGACACAGCTGGGGATGTAGAAAGCAAAGGAATGGGGAAAAATAACTAGGCAAAGATTCCTGAGTAATGTAGAGACCTGAATATCAATTGAAAACTTTCAAGAGGAAAAAGCAGAGAAATATTTCCATTGGCTTAGAATATTTTGGGGAGGTAAACAGCTTGTCAGATGAGCATAATGTAGTTCAGAAACTATGTTAAAAGCCAGATGTATGTATGTGTGGAGGAGATCAAGAATCTCAAGAATGATTTGTCAAGCCAGACTGGACCCAATAGTAAACTTGAGGTTCAGCAAGTTATACTGCCTTAACATATGTTTATAAGAAATTGTTCTAGAATTAACTCTGAGACGTTGTGAATCAGAAGCATGCACACACACACACGCACATGCACACACATACACACTCATATACACAGACATACACACACACAAAATTGACCAGAAGTAAATGGTCTAAACTATATGCATTGTTCATATTGTGAAATTACCCTTTCTAAATTACCCTTATTTCTTTGGTATTAGACTAAACATGATAATTTTTGTAAAGTAAGCAAGAAGTTCTAGAAAATATTTGGTCAACATGTTCTTCACACCACTATCATATATATATATATATATATATATATATGAAAAAGAGAGAGAGAGAGAGAGAGAGAGAGAGAGAGAAATTGCACACAACTATGGGATTCAGATTTGTCATGATAATTTAACATAATATATGTATACAATAGATAACGACGTATTTAGCAATCCAGATATTCTTCATTTGTTTGGGTTGGGTATAACCCATTGTTTGGTTTATCCATGTAATTAATTTGCTTGCTGTTGTCTACCATGATTTTTGTTCAGTCCTTAATTCCAAAGTCCCCTGAGGATCCGTACATTCTACAGACACAGCCTGAACACACACTGATTACAAGGGAATTGTGTTGATTCATTAAATCTGTGCTGGCTTAAAGTCTAGGTTATGCTTGAACAGCAGTAAATGCAAGGACAGTAGAGAAAATTCAGATTCATTTAAATAATGCTGCACTTGAGGAAAAGGCAAGCCTTTTGAGCTGATTTTCTCGTTTCTTTCTATATATGCACTCATGCATTCAGCAAATTTACTGAATGCCAGCAGAGTTAAGGACCTCAGGGTAACACCAAGTGAGACTTCAGTAGACTTAGAGAATGCATAATACACAGTAGACATCTGCTGTTCAGCCTTCCCTGAATTGTTTCTTTTATAACAAAATCCAAGAGTATTGGAAAAAATGCCAACCCCCATTCTACCAGTAAACACAATTCCAGGGGCTTTGAGAACAACCGTTTGCCTTTTTTTTTTCCTAAAGAGAGTAAGAAAGAAAGGCATGGAGTTGGGTGAGTGAGGAGGTGAGGAGTATCTGTGAGGAGGTGAGGAGTATCTGTGAGGAGGTGGAAAGGGGAAAACATGATCAGAATATGTTGTCTGAATAAATCTTTGTTTCAATTAATTAAACCTCATAACCTAAGTCTTGTAATGATATGAGCATACGGACAATAGACAATTGCTTACAGCAGGAAGTAATCCAAATTAATTCATTAGGAGTGGTTCTTAGAAACAATAGTTGAGGTAATGATAATGCCTACAATTAATCCCAAAGAGTTATTGAATAGATAGTGAAATAAGCAAAAATTTGTTTCTAGCACAAAACATTTTGCAACTGGTTTCCTTATTTTCAATAGTTTCTTTCCTAAGAACTATTTGTTCCACATTTTGAGTTTAATATTTGCTTCCTAGATCATCATGTAAGCACCAAGGTCAATTTCAGGAGATGACTATGGAGAATCACCTACCGAAGGGATCTCATGACTTTCCTGCATATGACTGCCTGCCATGACTATTCACATTCTGCTGACTATAAGGGCACCTCACTACCTACCTGAAAGACATGTTTCCTTGTGCACTCAAAGGGGAAATACTGACATTGGTTAACTGTATAGAACATGCAGATTGTTCTATACTGACTGAGCAAATGATGCATTATTTTGAAAGAGTTATCAAATCAGGGGCTGGCTGTACATGGAAGGCTATCAGTAGTCAATACCTCTACCTTCACAGAAAAAGGAAAGACCACAGGGTGGAGATTATACATTTTTAGGAGGCATTACTTACAAGATTTATGGTTTTATGAAAGTCTGTGAGCTTACAACTTAGAGATTTACACTCTTGGCTCCCTGTTTCATAATTGCTTGTCCAAATAATGAAGCTTACTAGCACAGATACTTCCATGTAGAATTTTAATACTGTAGTCAAAGAATGCTTACATGACTAGTCCCCAGTGGATTTTCAGACATCGATCCTCCAATGGTTTCCAGGGTAGAGACCATAGCTAATGCATTGTTACAAGAAGCTGGTGGAGAGAGTAGGTGCATTATGAGTGACCCTGATGACAGATGACTCTTAGAAAATTTGATCTGGTTTCTTTGGGACATTTGTCTTTGCTTCCATGTCATGTGACATAGTAAGCCTGCTATCTTCATAGCCATGTGATACAACTCACATCTATAGTGAGTTCTGAAAATCCTTCTTGTATATCCCCAGATATGAGGTAAACAAGAAGACAGTGGATTGTGATCACATGAAAAGAGCATTCCTGTGATCAAAGACAATGCAGAATTGATTGATATGAAGATATAGACAGTCACATGTCTGATTGCACTTTTGGTCACCTGGATCAATCTATAATTGAGGCTAAACTTAACTTCTGAGCTTTCCAGTTGTCTAAGCTCATCAATGACCTTTTGTGCTAACTCAGAGATGAATTTAGTTTCACTTATAAGCATGAATGATTTACACAATTTTCCATCAAATGTATAATAATATATTTTTAAACCTCATTGGTAACTTGACTCAAGATGCAGTTGTAAAGAAACTAGACATCCTAAAGTAGAATTCTAAGGAGAAAACAAGCTCAGATTCAGATTTACTGTAATAAAGGTAAAAAGCAGTTACAGGAAGAGAAAGTACCTAAAAAATTAAAACCCAAATTAGGAAAACTCCAGATCAGACCATGGAACACCAAGCAAAATGGTGACATAGCTTATGAAAGCTGATAGAAAACAGCCATTGTATGGAGAAATCAAATTGACCAGAATGCAAGGCTCTGTAAAGGAATTTTGATCTGTTTTATGTATGGATAAGATAAGTACTGTGTAGAACATTGTGGAGCATGCAGTATGTGCATCAAGAACCATTTTTAAATGAATAAAATATATAGAATTGGATAGAAAACCTAAGTCCCCACCTATTTTCAAATCAGGAATTTATAGATATTTTCTTCTATTATTCTTTTAATTCTATAATAAATAAGAATGCCAGATAAACTATAGAAATTGTAATGAATAATTTTAGAAAGCTTTTTAAAAATAATAAAATGTGAAAACTTACTGAAGAGAGGAAGTGAACAACAGAGATAATAAATCACTCCTTAGACCTGATTATCATCTTAAAACAAATCCATTACAGCAGGAGACCTCTGCCTGGATCACCAGGACTCCATAGCCAAATAGTGACAGGGATAAAGCTAGCCTGCCAGGAGTCTGGAAAAGCCTGTGAGTGGGAGGAAGATGAGTACCACTGCTCAGCCGGACCCACCTGGATTCCTAGGGACACAGGAACTGAGGAACAGCCGGGGACAGGAGCATTCCAGTTTCCATCTGTGACTGGAGACCTCTGCCTGGGCCACCAGGGTGCCATAGCCAAATAGTCTAGCCAGAAGAAAGCTAGACTCCCAGGAGTGTGGACAAGCTTGTCTGCTCAGAGGAATCCACCTGGAATCCCCAGGACACAGGGACTGAGGAGTGGACTTCTGGTTTCTTTCAGAGGCCAGGGAGCTGATCCTGTGACACAGGGCTCCATATTCAAATAGTGCCAGGAGAGAGCTGGTATCCCAGGAGTGCCTACACATCTTCAAGCACAAGCAAGACCACCCCTTCTGTTCAAATTCACTGGATCAAGAGGGACCCTTGCAGAGCCATCAGGACACAGGAACCAGGGGACAGCTGGGGACAAGATCCTTCTGGTTTCTATCTGCACCCCAGAGCTGACCCTGTACCACAGCTCTCCAAACCCAAATTCCTCTCAGAGACAGCTGGTCTTCAAGGAGTATTGACACAGAGGTTTGCAGGAGGGACAAGCAACAGTCAGAGAGAGTAAGACTAGCTAACACCATACATAACCAAATGGCAATACACAAGGGTAAGAACATAAGGAACAGAAACCAAGACTACTTGGCATCATCAGAACCCAGCACTCCCACCACAGCAAGCCCTGGATACCCGAACACAACAGAAAAGCAAGATTCAGATTTAAAATCACATATCATGATGATGATAGAAGACTCTAAGAAGGCAATGAATAACTCCCTTAAAGAAATACAAGAAAGCACAGGTAAACAAGTAGAAGCCCTTAAAGAGGAAACACAAAAATCCCTTAAAGAATTACAGGAAAACACAATCAAACAGATGAAGGAAATGAACAAAACCATCCAGGAACTAAAAATAGAAATAGAAACAATAAAGAAAATACAAAGGGAGACAACCGTAGAGTTAGAAAACCTAGGAAAGAGATCAGGAGTCATAGATGCAAGAATGACCAACAGAATACAAGAGATAGAAGAGAGAATCTCAGATGCGGAAGATACCATAGAAAACATTGACACAACAGTTAAAGAAAACACAAAATGAAAAAAGCTCCTAACCCAAAACATCCAAAAGATGCAGGACACAATGAGAAGACAGAATGCAAGAATAATAGGTATAAAAGAGAGTGAAGATTCCCAACTTAAAGGACAAGTAAATATCTTCAACAAAATTATAGAAGAAAACTTCCCTAACCTACAGAAAGAGATGAACATAAACATTCAAGAAGCCTACCAAACTGCAAATAGATTGGACCAGAAAAGAAATTCCTCCCACCACATTATAGTCAAAACACCAAATACACAAAACAAGAAAAGAATATTAAAAGCAGTAAGGGGAAAAGGTCAAGTAACATATAAAGGCAGACCTATCAGAATTACACCAGACTTCTCACCAGACACTATGAAAGCTAGAAAATCCTGGGCAGATCTCATACAGACCCTAAGAGAACTCAACTGCCAGCCCAGGCTGCTATACCCCACAAAACTCTCAATTACCATAGATGGTGAAACCAAAATATTCTATGACAAAACCAAATTTACAAAATATGTTTCCACAAACCCAGCCCTACAAAGGATAATAGATGGAAAATGCCAACTCAAGGAGGGAAACTACACCCTAGAAAAAGCAAGAAAGCAATCTTTCAACAAACTCAAAAGAAGATAGTCGCACAAACATAAAAAAACATAAAAAATAACAGGAAGAAACAATCACCATTCCTTAATATCTCTTCAAATCAATGGACTCAATTCCCCAATAAAAAGACATAGACTAACAGACTGGATGCATAAACATGACCCAACATTTTGCTGCATTCAGGAAATGCACCTCCGTGTTAAAGACAAATACTACCTCAGAGTAAAGGGCTCGAAAACAATTTTCCAGGCAAATGGTCCCAAGAAACAGGCTGGTGTACCCATTCTAATATCAGATAAAATTGACGTTCACCCAAAAGTCATCAAAAAAGATAAGGAAGGACACTTCATACTCATCAAAGGAAAAATCCTCCAAGAAGAACTCTTAATTTTGAACATCTATGCTCCAAATGCAAGGGCACCCACACTCATAAAAGAAACTTTACTAAAGTTCAAAGCCCACATTGCATCTCTCACAATAATAGTGGGAGACTTCAACACCCCACTCTCATCAATGGACAGATCTTGGAAACACAAACTAAACAGAGACACAGTGAAACTAACAGATGTTATGTACCAAATGGATTTAACATATATCTATAGAACATTTCATCCTAAATCAAAAGAATATATCTTCTTCTCAGCACCTCATGTTACCTTCTCCAAAACTGATCATATAATCTGTCACAAAAAAAAAAAAACTCAACAGATATAAGAAGATTGAAATAATCCCATGCCTCCTATCAGATCACTATGGATTAAGGCTGGTTTTCAATGTCAACAACAACAATAGAAAGCCCATATACACGTGGAAGCTGAACAACGCTCTACTCAATGACAACTTGGTCAAGGAAGAAATAAAGAAAGAAATTAAAGACTTCCTAGAATTTAATGGAAATGAAAGTACAACATACCCAAACCTATGGTACAATGAAAGTAGTGTTAAGAGGAAACTCATAGCTCTGAATGCCTCCAAAAAGAAACTTGAGAGAGCATATACTAGCAGCATAAGAGCACACCTGAAAGCTCTAGAGCAAAAAGAAGCTAATACAGCCAAGAGGATAAGAAGGCATCAAATTAAGGACTGAAATCAACCAAGTAGAAACAAAAAGAATTATACAAAGAATCAACAAAACCAGGAGCTGGTTCTTTGAGAAAATCAACGAGATAGATAAACCCTTAGCCAGAATAACTAGAGGGCACAGAGACAATATCCAAATTAACAAAATTAGAAATGAAAAGAGAGATATAACAACAGATACTGAGGAAATTCAAAAAATCATCATATTCTACTACAAAAGCCTATACTCAACAAAATTGGGATATCTGGATGAAATGGACAAGTTTCTAGACAGATACCAAATATCAAAGTTATGTCAGGATCAGATAAACCATCTAAACAGTCCCATAACCCCTAAAGAAATTGAAGCAGTCATTAAAAGACACCCAACCAAAAAAAGCCCTGGACCAGATGGGTTCAGTGCAGAATTCTATCAGACCTTCAAAGAAGACCTAATATCAATACTCTTCAATCTATTCCACAAAATAGAAATAGAAGGAACACTACCCAATTCCTTCTATGATGCTACAGTTACATTGGTAGCAAAACCCCACAAAGACCCAACAAAGAAAGAAAACTTCAGAACAATTTCCCTTATGAATATCAATGCAAAAATAATCAATAAAATTCTCGCAAACCAAATCCAAGAACACATCAAAATGATCACTCACCACAATCAAGTAGGATTCATCCCAGGGATACAGGGATGGTTCAATACCCGGAAATCCATCAATGTAATCCACGACTTAAACAAACTCAAAGAAAAAAACCATATGGTCATCTCATTAGATGCTGAAAAAGCATTGGACAAAATTCAACATCCCTTCATTGATTAAAGTCTTGGAAAGATCAGGAATTCAAGGCTCATACCTAAACATAGTAAAAGCAATATACAGCAAACCAGTAGCCAACATGAAACTAAATGGAGAGAAACTTGAAGCAATCCCACTAAAATCAGGGACTAGACAAGGCTGCCCTCTCTCTTCCTATCTATTCAATATAGTTCTTGAAGTTCTAGCCGGAGCAATTAGACAACAAAAGGAGGTCAAAGGGAAAAGAATTGGAAAGGAAGAAATCAAAATATCACCATTTGCAGATGATATGATCAAATACTTAAGTGACCCAAAAAACTCCACCAGAGAACTGCTGCAGCTGATAAACAACTTCAGCAAAGTGGTCGGATATAAAATTAACTCACACAAATCATTAGCATTCCTATACTAAAAGGATAAACAGGCTGAGAAAGAAATTAGGGAAATGACACCCTTCATAATAGTCACAAACAATATAAAGTATCTTGGTGTGACTCTAACCAAACAAGTGAAAGATCTGTATGACAAGAACTTCGAGTCTTAAGACAGAATTCGAAAAAGACCTCAGAAGACAGAAAGACCTCCCATGCTCATGGATTGGCAGGATCAATATAGGAAAAAAGGCCATCCTGCCAAAAGCAATCTACAGATTCAGTGCAATTCCCATCAAAATTCCAACTCAATTATTCATAGACTTAGAAAGAGCAATTCTCAAATTCATTTGGAACAACAAAAAACCCAGGATAGCAAAAATTATTCTCAACAACAAAAGAACTTCTGGCTGAATCAGCATCCCTGACATCAAGCTGTACTACAGAGCAGTAGTGATAAAAACTCCCTGGTATTGGTACAGTAACAGCAGGTAGATCAATGGAATAGAACTGAAGACCCAGAAATGAACCCATACACTTATGGTCATTTGATCTTTGACAAAGGAGCTAAAACTACCCAGTGGAAAAAAGGCAGCATTTTCAACAAATCGTGCTGGTTCAACTGGAAGTCTACATGTAGAAGAAGGCAAACTGATCCATTCTTATCTCCCTGTACAAAGTTCAAGTCCAAGAGAATCAAGGACCTCCACATAAAACCAGATACACTGAATCTAATAGAAGAGAAAGTAGGGAAAATTCTCGAACACATGGGCACAGGGAAAAAGTTCCTGAACAGAACACCAATGGCTTATGCTCTAAGATCAAGAATTGACAAATGGGACCTCATGAAATTACAAAGCTTCTGTAATGCAAAGGACACTGTCAATAAGACAAAACAGCAACCAACAGATTGGGAAAAGTTCTTTACCAATCCTACGTCCGATAGAGGGCTCATATCCAATATATACAAAAACTCTAGAAGTTAGCTTCCAGAGAACCAAATAACCCTATCAAAAAATGGGGAACAGAACTAAACAGAGAATTCTCAATTGAGGAAGCTAATAGGGCTGAGAAGCACCTAAAGAAATGTTCAACATCCTTAGTCACTAGGGAAATGCAAACCAAAACAATCCTGAGATTCCAGCTCACACCAGTCAAAATGGCTAAGATCAAAAACTTAGATGACAGCAGATGCTGGTGAGGATGTGGAGAAAGAGGAATACTCCTCCATTGCTGGTGGGATTGCAAGCTGGTACAACCACTCTGGATTCAGTTTGGTAGACTCTCAGAAAACTGGACATAATATTACCTGAGGACCTAGCTATACTACTCCTGGGCATATACCTAGAAGTTCCTCCAACATGTAATAAAGACACATGCTCTACAATGTTCATAGCAACCATATTTATAATAGCCAGAAGGTGGAAACAACCCAGATGTTCCTCAACAGAGGAATGGATACAGAAAATGTGGTACATTTACACAATGGAGTACTATTCAGCTATTAAAAACAATGACTTTATGAAATTTGCAGGCAAATGGATGGAACTTGAAAATATCATCCTGAGTGAGGTAACTCAGTCACAAAAGAATGAACACAGTATGCACTCACTGATAAGTGGATATTAGCCCAAAAGTTCGGAATACCCAGCAACCGTTGAACTGAACGTGAGATCCCAGATGGTGGAGTTGGAGAAGGAACTGAAGGAGCTGAGGACGTTTGCAACCATATGGAGGGAGCTACAGTGTCAACTTCCCTGACCGCCCAGTGCTCCCAGACACTAGACCACCAAGCAAAAATACACATGGAGGGACCCATGAGCCACATATGTGGCAGATGAGGGCCTTGTTGGCCATCAGGGGGAGGAGAGGCCCTTGGGCTTAAGGGTGTTAGCTGCCCCAATATAGGGGAATGACAAGGAGGGAAGACAGGAGTGGGTGTGTGGGTGGGGGAAATACCTTCATAGAGGCAGGGGGAGGGTATAGGGCATTTCCAAATGGGAGACCTGGAAAGGGGGAAACATTTGAAATGTAAATAAGGTATTAAAAATAAAAATAAATAAATAAATAACTAAAGGAATCCATTACAACCTTTTCTTTATCAACGGAACAAACCATTGATATTATATAGTGGAGGGATTCTAAAGCTGTTCTGCAAACAATCTCTCCTGGAACTCTTGAAAATACAGATTGCTGAGGTCTGTGTCGAACTACCAAGTTAGTGCCTTGGGTTAAGGCGTGAAGCATGGGTGTGATACCAGTTAATCCTCTAAGTAATAAGTGACTTCTCTGGGATTTTGAAGATGACTCTGATTGTAGGTCCTCTAAATTCAAACTATTCCCTGATCTCACAAGTAAGAAATCCAAGACTCACAGGCAAACATAGTTTCTGGAAGAAAGGCGTCCATTGTACTGTTACCAAGATAAGAACTCAAGGGCTTGAATTCTCAATAATTTTTTTTTTGTGTCACTATTCTATTACACACTAGCTTGGGATCGGAAATGTCTGTATCCTACTTTGGCGGAGATGAATAATTATCTAGAAGTTGATAAGATTCCTCTGATTTCTCAATCCTTTCATTCTCTAGAGCTTAAATAGGTAACAAACACAGACATAGATACGAAGAGATCTTGCAAGTTCTCAACATTATGGATGTTTAAAACCCTGAGTAGAAAATAGAAGGATGAAATAGGAATCTCAGATCACTGACTCCCATTCCACTCCTGGCCTTCATAACTACAGCATGCACGCGCACGCAAACACACATACACACACACATACACACACACACACACACACACACACACACACACACACACACACACACACACACTGAGATATAGGAATAGCTGTAATCTCTTTATACTAAATGCTCCCATCCTGTCTTTCAAATTCGCAACATGAAAACATCTCCTGACATAGATTCGCATCCTCAGCTCTTCCCTTGTTATCTCAGCCCTCATATTTTCATAGTCAGTAAAGCCAGAATATTGGGAAACTAGGCACCCTCGAAAATCTTAGACATCAGCCCATTGGCATCTATTCTTCAATCATTCTAAAGCTATGAAAATCATTACTCCCTCATATCACCTAAGGACCATGTCTCTTCTCTGTTGTAGATATAAAAGCAAAAGGATGATTTTCACCTTAAGTCAGAAAAGTTCCAACTAGTCACTGCTTGTGACTTTTAGACTCTAAATGAAAATTGTAGTCTCAGTTCTTTAAACAAATAGAACGGTGTAGACCTCTTTAATGCTTAGTTTATCAGTTTTCCTTGAATATTATTAAATTATTGAATAAAGAGTCATCTAAGAATTAAAAGCACATCTGAATTTTCTCAGAAATACTGCCTTTTCTAAGATGAAAAGCATTTAACACCAGAGCACTAAATTAAATGCTTACAAACAGCTCAGTGGCAAAAACAAAAGACAGTAGGTTTGTGACTTCCTAATGGCTTTATTCTTATGAAATTAGCATTTCACATGCAAAAATATGAGATTTGCTGTAACTAATTCCACTGGATATATTTAATGTGCCACATCATTATCAATTATCTCATCGGAGACTGCTCAGGTATTTTCTGTCACATCTTAACTGCTGGAATGTTCATGTCTCTCTTTTGTTCTCTGATTTACAGCCTAATTTACTTGCCATAAAAACACGTGTGCTCATGCATTTATCAGCTTTGCCAAGAGCCTTGGAAGCATTTCTCTGAGCATATCCCATCTCTGAGGGCCACTCCTCAGTTTTGTATTTATGAACCATAGCTGAGATACCACACTAAGCGATGCAAATCCATTCCTACTTGATGCATTTTCCTGTTCCTCTCAGATTCCAATACAATTTCTGCTTCATCACTAGCCATTTGCAAACTACATCCAATGTGTTATCAGGTGCTCTGTTGCACGATTCTCTACTTCTTTCTCATAGTGGCTGTTTTTGTCCTAAATGAATTTTAAACTTCTTTAGGATAAGAACCAATTCTGACTAAACCATGGTCCAAGTAACTGATGCATATAAGTAAATGTGTGTTGATTGACTTTAGGAGCTGCAAATTGATTTTGAACAAATATTAACTAGACTAAGACTAGGGCTCTATTTTTTTTTTCAGTACAACCTGTATCTGCTCCGAATATTATTAAAGACACTAAAATGTTGGAGGATATCCCAGGTCTAAGAGTGCTTACCTTTAGAGCAGGAAGACCTGAGTTAACCCCAGAACAAGTATTTTATGAACAAAAATCTGCCTTGCATGGTAATATGTGCTTGTCTAATGCTGAGGAGACAGAGACAGGTAAATTTCTGGGGCTATGGTTTAGTAAACAAGCCTGAGGTGAATGAGAGATGTTGCCTCAAAAAATAAGGTGAACAGCTCCTAGGAGTAATACTCTAATACCCTATATTACATTCTTTCTCTTATATGTGCACATGTGTGTGTGTATATGTGTGTGTGTGTGTGTGTGTGTGTGTGTATGCACATGCATGCATGTGCACATGTGTGCATGCACACACCCCAATAATAATAGTAATAAAAATAAAAAAAAAAATAATAATAATAAATTACTGAGGTAAGCTAGTAGGTCTGAGTAAGAGCCTTGCCTGTTGTATTTTCAACAATATCTACTGGCTAATGGCACACATGTTAAACATCAAGAAGCTGGACCAAAGGTTGGTTAACATCTTCATTAAGGAAATAAAAAATGAATAAATATCTTGAGCTTCTTGGATTGTATAGTTTATGTTATAAAATGCCAAATTAGCCTTTGAAATAGGTGTGGCTGTGCTGTTTTCTAGTAAAACTGTACTGGATGGTTTTGTGTCAACTTGACACAAGCTGGAGTTATCACAGAGAAAGGAGTTTCAGTTGAGAAAATGCCTCCATGAGATCCAGCAGTAAGGCATTTTCTCAATTAGTGATCAAGGGGAGAGGGCCCCTTGTGAGTGGTACCATCTGTGGGTTGGTAGTCTTGGGCTCTATAAGAAAGCCAGCTGAGCAAGCCAGGAGAAGCAAGCAAGCAAGCCAGTAAGTTACATCCCCCCATGGTCTCTGCATCAGCTCCTGCTCCTTGACCTGCTTGAGTTCCAGTCCTGACTTCCTTTCATGATAAACAGCAGTATGGAAGTATAAGCTCAATAAACCCTTTCCTCCCCAACTTGATTCTTGGTCATGATGTTTGTGTAGGAATAGAAACCCTAAGACAAAAACTATATTTATAAAACCATGTATCACACCAACACCAGAGATAGCTAATAGGCTGCGCTTTACATAACTTTGGGCTTCAACATAAAGACAAGTGGGCCATGGGCTTCATGAAGTTCAGACTTATCTGTAGTGTTCACAGAACCAAATTTCATTAAAATAAAATGCTGCTATTCTAGTTCAGTGATTCTCAACATGGAGGTCACATTTCCTTTGGGGGTCTGAAAGTCACTTTCACAGAGGTTGCCTAAGACCTTTGAAAAACACAGATATTTACATTATGGTTCAAGATGTAGCAAAGTTACAGTTATAAAGTAGCAACAAGAGTAATTTTATGTTTGAGGGTCACCATATGCGGAACTGTACTAAAAGGCTCTAACATTAGGAAGGTTGAGAACCACTGTTCTAGATGCTTAAAAATCTAAGTTTTACCAGATAATGAGTTCTAGGCTTCCCATTAGCAACTTCACAAATATAAATAGGTTTATATTTATTTGGCTCAGGTTGTGCTAGATTAGTAAAACAGAAAATCAGTTATCCAGTGTACCCAGTCCACAACGTGGCTATTACACTTCTTTTACATAAGCACTCATTCATTGATTTATCTCTATTGATTTGTTTCATTTTACATTGTTTTTAGAAACTTAATGCATAACTAACTCTCACTACCAGAAAGCACTTGCACATGACTGAGAAAATCCAGCTTTCTTTTCATTGATCAAGGAATGTTCTAGCAATGAGCCCATAGTCTAACTACTTTGTTCACCTTGACTGTCTATATTACCTCTAACATAAATTCTAAACTTCCATTCACAATTTCACCCTGACAAGTGGATAGCAATATGTATTTATAGTTCTAATCCCCTTCTTATAGCTGGTTTCCTAAAATAAATAATTTACACAGATGGATAAGTAATCTCAAGAATGAACTTGACACCCTAGACAATGTTGAAACAATCAGATGATGGCTATAAAGCTTTCGTTATTGATGCTCTGAACACTCAGCTCCACCAACTCCCTACCACATACACACACATTTCCTCCTTTAAAAAGATTGCTGTTCATATACTAACTTTTGGAAGGATCTAATTTGCCTTTAATTTATGAATTCAAGAATATTATTATCTACCATGGTCTGGTGAGTTTCTAGTGCCATTCAAGTACTCTATCTAAACTATCCAATAAAGCAGTCTACATTGTTCCACAAAGTCACCATTTTTGACAAAGTTTCTATTCCTAGCTCCTTCTCCTATTACTCATTCCTTCTCTTAACTGCTACTGTGTATTTCAATTTTATATATAATTTAGAAGGGATTTCCTTTAGGTTCTTCAAACATCATTATCACTAATAATTGATGGACTCTTGACTGTAGTGAGAATCACAGTTCATTGATAAAAAAATACAGTACAAAGCATTTATAGAGTCAAAAGGGAAAAGACAAGGTGAAAATTTACCAGGAATTAACAATTTTCCATAAAGAGATTTGTTATGATAATATAGGGAGCAGCATTTAGGATGTAAACAAATAAATAAATATCTACGTTAATTAATACATTAATTACTTTTAAAAAGTCATGGGATATAAGAAGGTGCTATAAAATAAAATATTTAAATCTATGATGCCAAGTGTTAATGCCTTCCATGGGAGAGTTGGTAGGCTTTGGGAGAAATTCCTTTAGTAAACAATAAAACCAAACTAAAAAGTAGTGTCCAGAATAATATATAAAACATTTTGATGAAGATATAGAAATTGGTAAATGATCTCACTGGACAGAGATGTTTAGACTGAGCAACAAGTGGTCCTATCTTCAACTACCAACTTGAAGAAAAGTTCTGATTGAGTATATTGTCTTAGTTGGGGTTTCTATTTTAATAAAAAAAAACATAAAATCAACTTGAGGATGGAGGGTCTTATATTTATAGACTATCATGAAGATAAGTCAAGGCAGGAGTTCAGTACAAACCTGGAGGCTGGAAATGAAGCAGAGGCCATGGAAGAATGTTGTATATCGGCTTTCTCTTTATGATTTGCTTAGCATTCTTTATTATTCAACTCCTGACCATTGCCTGAAGGTGACACTACCACCAGTAAGGTAGTCCCTCTCACAAGCATCATTAATTAAGAAAATACCTTATAGTCTTGCCTATAGGCAATCTGGATAAAAGCATTATTCTCAATTCCAGTTCCTTGTCTCAGATATGTCTAAATCTGTGTCAAGTTGGCAAAAACTAACTAGGACATATATCTTGCCTTTATTTACATTTTTTTAATTTTTAAATTTGTACTAAACATATCAAATAATCATTTTGAGTCTGTTTGACTTTATGTGCAAGTTACAATGTCACTTGGTACCATTGTGATCCTATATCAAAGGAATGTGTGTGAGTGGGTGTGTGGGTGTGGATGTATGTGTGTAAACACTGAGTGTGACATTTTACTCATTCCTAGCCAGTCAGTTATGTGGCTAATGTGAGTACCCCTTGTCATTAGGCATCACATGAAGTATCTGACTCCTTAATAGAACCAGTGTTTGTATCATTTTAATAGGTTTTCCCAAAGTGTAAATTGGACACTCAATGCCCAGTGCAACATATGGGAAAAGGTTGCTTAGTGAGAAGTGATTAGACTATGAGAGCAGTGTGAATAACTTAATACCATTATCAGTGGATATTAATACATTTATCAGCAGTGGGTATATCACAGAATTAGATATTTGGATCCACTTTCATCTTGGTTTCTAACCTGTTGACTTCTACCTTGTGATGGTGTAGAAAGGAGTTAGATGCTCATCCAGTGCAGAACTCTCAATTCTAGACTTTCCAATCCATAGAAAGAAGTTTGAATGGCATGGCTGATTGAATTATCTCATAGTAGCAAATGCAGACTGACATATTCTGCTATTTTATTTGCATTATACATGTGTACTAAATCTACACTTGATGCTGTTAGATCTTAAGACTTCTCCAGGATTCTGCTTGGGATACTTGCCCACAGTGTTCTAAAGATGTCATTGTTTATTTCTCCTGTCATACTGTGCTCAGAATTGTGCTGTGTCCACAGAGATGCATATAGAGACATGGAGACCAAGACTCTGCATTCAAACAATCCTATGTATAAATGTAACTTTTATTCACCTGATGTAATTGTTGTCTCAGAAGCTTACTGCTGAATAAGATCACTCTTTCTACTACTTTCTGAACTCTGGCTGCCTGGATGAACTCAGATATTCTGGCTCAAACACCTCTCCAAGCTGACTGATTCAATCTAGCTTCTCTCAGCTTCTCACTGAGTTGCTCTGCTCAAAAAAAATTTAGCAATTTGCTCTAATTTCTAGATTGTTATTCTCTGGCTTCAATTGCCTCTTCTGACCTGCACTGATCTCAACCAAACTCAGATGGTGAACTTAAGTGAACTCCACTGCATTGCCTGAGCTCAATTGAACTGACGTCTCCCAACTCACTGAACAAAACTGATTGAGTTTCTCTCCCTGCCCTGCTCTTAAATAGCCTTTCCTTTCTGGTTGTATCCTATCTCTGACTCAAGATATCAAATCTTTCTCTGATCCCTTACTTTGTCTGACTCTTAATTAGATGTCGTTTCAAACAGGGCTGCATCTTTCTATAAACTATCCTTACCTACATTGCTTGGGATTAATGGTATGTACTAAAGGTGTGTCTGCATTCCAGCCAGAGTAGACAAGTTGCTAGATTAAAATTCTTCTATACTATGTTTAAAGCTCAGCTCTGCCCATGACCCTAGGTGATTTTAACATTTTTACTTATGCTTCCTTTTCTGTTAGATAATAATAAGCCACAATTTTCATAGAAGTTTTGGAAAGACTAAAAACATGTGAAGCATTGGTGCAGATTAGAGATTTGGATATCAAGCACCCATTAAACCTATTGCTGCTAAGATCCTTGTGATGTTGCTCTGAGGAACCACCTATCCTGTATTCCTAAGTCATCTACACTAGAGAGGCCCTCACTCTTCCAAAGGCAAAGCAGAAAACCAGACATAAGCTATCCTATTTCTCCATATTTACAGGTTGGTTCAGGTATGGCCATGAAGATTGAAATAGGAGAACCCATAACATTTGAACATTGTACTTTTCTTTAATTTTTAGAAATTGATATTTGCCACTAAGTTCAAATCCAAGTTGTAGTGAACAACTTTTGCCTGGATCAAACAGGGGTGGAAAGAGACCAGTGCCTTTCTGACTTCATTTAAACTCTTTATTAAGTGGTCTCTGTTAAGAATATGATCTGTAAATTTTCAGTTATGTGGATGGTCAGAGTCCTGTTTTATTTGAATTTTCAAGAAGAATAGATGAACATCACTTTACAGATTATCTTATTCTATACCTGTAAGACTCACTGGTATCTCCAAGGATCTCCTCCACTTCAGTTCAAATACTTCTATGCAAATAATCAAAGAAAATATATTATTCATAAGGATCATAATAGAATGTATTCATTTCTAGTTTCATAGCTAAAGACAAGCACTTGTTGACTGAGAAAAGAAGGTACATTTAAAAACAACCGATCTTTCTTTTCTAAAACATGCTATGCAGATTTAACAAATCATCTTCTTATCAGATGTAGCATTACCAAAGTTTTGATCAGATAGTAATTCTTTCAGGAAATACAAAGCCTGTACAAATTATCATTTGCAATCTATTAAATAAAAAGTTTGATTAATTGCATTATTAATTTATAACTTTTCAGTTTCAGGAGCATCTCAATGAAATAAGGGACCATTGACAGTGGTCCATGTAATACTTGTACCAGTATCACTAATACTGCAAACCCTCAACATTGTAAAATATATTTGATGATAAATGTCACTATATCATTGGATTTGTCGGCTGTATCACTGCATGACACTTTTAGTTGAGTCGTTTACTAAGGTTACACCTGCATATGTTATTGCCATTTATTTTAAGGATCTCAGATATTAAGAATTTTTAGGATGGATGTCTTGAAAGTGTTATGGATACAGACTGAATGGGAGGTGTTTGTTAAATGGCATGAACAGAAACTATAAGCATTGACTTTTCAGTTCCATCTAATATAATCATGGGAACATTCAAAAGTTTTCAGACATTCAATACAGACTATCTTTGTATTAGAAAGCATAAGGTTTCATAGGAAACACTTCCTTCCAGACAGAAACTTGTGTCATAGAAAGGTATGCATACAATGAATTTATAAACCAGCCATTTTGAGGTAGACAGGGCCAAAGAAGCCAGAACAAGGAAGAAGGTAAGAGACTCTGCTCTGGGTTTCCTGAAAGAAAGTAAAGTCACACTATTTTCACCAAGTATTCATGGTAGTACCAAGTATGAAATTGGATAGTTCTTTCTCTTTTTTTATTATTATTGTTGTTGTTGTTGTTGTTTTTACACTCAGATTTTATTCCCCTCCTGGTCCACCCTCTGAATGTTCCACATCCCATACCTCCTCCCTGCTCCCAAGTCTCCATGAGGATGTCCCTACCTGCCCCCCACCCCAACAGACCTATAAACTCCCTGGAGCCTCCAGTCTCTTGAGGGTTAGGTGCATTTCCTCTGACTGAATTCATATCTGGCAATCCTCTGCTGTATATGTATTGGGATCCTCATATCAGCTGGTGTATGTTGTCTGGTTGGTGATCCAGTGTTTGTGAGATCTCGGGGGTCCAGGTTAATTGAGACTACTGGTCCTCCTACAGGATTGCCCTCCTCCTCTGAGTGCTCACAAAAAGGGTCCTATCATGACTGTCCTCGAAAAGACCCAACAAGCAGCTGAGAGGGTATGATGCAGATATTTGCACCCAAACAATGGACAGAAGCTGCTGAGTCCTGTGGTTGAATTAGAGAAAAGCTGGAAGATAATTCTTTCTTAAAGGTAAGCCAACTACAGGGAAGAGCAGGGGTGAGATATTTAAGGTTTCTGTTAACAATAAAAGGTTTACCTATTTTAAGTCTAAGGCACTTTGCTCAAGTAGCTGATTTGCCTTCTGAGTTCTTCTGAGATGAGAAACTATTTAGCACCTCATTTTAAAACAGAAGGGGATTATGTAAAGTAGCCCTTGTTCTATCTCCACAGGAAATGCATGACACAGTCTCTTAGCCAGCTAATTGAAGTCTCAGGTGACACTTTGAAAAGTGGTTTTAACTTTTATTTCTATGTTTTAAAATCTTTCCTATGAAATCTCTCTAAGAAGAAGGGGGAAAGGGCTTCTAAGGAAAGAGAAATAAGGGTTCAGTTAAGAAAAGGGGGATAAGGGTGACTCCTCTCTTTGTCCTCAACACTTTTCCATCTTTCAGAATACATGATCACATGGTAAAAAGTTCATCAAAAGTTTACACATAAATTCAAGCATAAATAAAATAATAAATTTAAAATAGAGAGCATCATCATCATCTGTCATCTCTCTACAGATTCATGGAGAGTTAAACACATAAGTACTACGTTAAATATTAGTGAACTTTTGTTTTGATAAACCCAATCAATATTTTATCTTCTGTCCTTGACCTATTGTAAATCCTTAGTTCCCTTTTTATGACCTTTGGTTAATGGTTTTACAACCTCTTGGAATGTGTTCTGAATAGAAGATGCCTTCTTGTTATCTCAGAAGCAATTAACTCATGGCACATGAAGACTGGCAGAGTTCTCTTTGGAGTTTTGTCTTCAGAAAATGTTTAATGGCAGTCCTATTATAAAAGAGGTTAATAATTATAATTTTAGGGATTCTTAGAGGATCATCATTAAGAATTAAGAAATTATCTAGTTGTCTATATAGCATTACTATAAGACAGCACATCTATTGATTGTTATATGTATTTAGTAATAACAGGAAAACCATATTAATAGCAGGAATCTTTACTAAAATGAAAATTTCCTCAGCCTTGCCTACAGGAGCAAATCCATTGCAGATTTTAACCAAAAGCAAACCCATTTCAGGAAGATCTCCTGCTAGTTTTTAGGCTCACTTAGATGGTTCTTGATAGATAGTGATGCTCTGCTAGCCATGGAGGCCTTGGTGACAGCATCCTCTATTTCCATCTGAGGAAGGATTCTAGATTTCTCATATGATACAGTATCAAAAATAAAGCTATCTTGCACAGGGTCCTAAATTGTGCTTTTGGACATGAGAAAAAAATTCTGATGATATTTCAGTAGAGGATTTTGTATCCTAATTTATTTTAAAATGTACATTTCAAAATGGTTACACCAGAATGGTATTATGAAATGGAAGTAAGATACTTCCTATAGCATCTGTAAATATGGAGTCTCAGATCACAGTCTTGAATTATTTGACCAATCTTGTATTTTCAAGGTTAATCCTGATTTGTGTCACCACAAAGCCCCTTGTTCAGTTGATAGGGACCTCTTCTTAACCACTATCCCATTGGTCAGTTGGAAATTTTTCTTTGGCTAATAGATTGCCTTTATCAATATTATGAGTATTGATACTGTACCAAAAGCAATCAAAATTTCAACATACTTCTTCACAGAAATTGAAAGATAATCTTAAATTTCATACAGAAATACAAAGGACCCATGATAGTCAAAACAGAACCAACCAAACAAACAAACAAATATACTAGCAGGAGTTAACACCAACACAGGTTTCAAGGTACACTACAGACTTGTAATAAAAACTGCATATATTTACCTGAAAACAGACTCATTGATCAGTAGAATGAGAATGAAGGCACATATTTAAGCCAACACTCCACAGCCACCTTTTTTGACCAAGAGGCCCACAATACACATTGGGTAAAAGATAGCATCTTCAATAAATGATACTGGTTAAACTGGATAGCTCTCTGTAGAATATGGAAGCTTTTATGGTAGTAGGTTCCCATATGAGTTTCTTGAAAGCCTTTGCTGTTATTTAACCTTTTCCATATACCTCCTCTGGCCTGTCATCACTCATTCACACCCCAGCTTAACCCTATCTCTTCCATTATTCCCCTTTTAGACTTTATAACATCATAGTCTCTCTTCTTTGTTAAAGAGAAGGGCCCTTAATAATTTCCTAACTTTGTTGAATATTACAAAATCAGAGACAATGTTGCTATGTCAATATACAGCATAGATAATTTTGTGTACAGGTAACATAGTATATAAAAATAATTTGTGCTTAGATTGATATTTTATAAATATATATCTAGTTCTTGCTTCATTTTGCTTTTCCTGAGTTCAAGAAACTACTATGTGAAATTAGTCATAAAGTTTTTATTAAATAGTTAATTTAATTACTAAGGATTTCATTTTGTATACTATATATCATATCAGGCATCTGAAAGTTGTACTCTTTCAAAAAAAATCTAGTATATACCCTTTAAAAGAGCAAACCTGAAACTACACTGGAACTCAATCCTGTAATTTTGGAGGCAAGGAAAACAGAAATATGACACTAATTTTCTTTTTTCTTTTTTCTTTTTTTTTTTTTTTGGTTTTTCGAGGCAGGGTTTCTCTGTATAGCGCTGGCTGTCCTGGAACTCACTTTGTAGACCAGGCTGGCCTCGAACACAGAAATCCGCCTGTCTCTGCCTCCCAAGTGCTGGGATTAAAGGCATGCGTCACCACTGCCCGGCGACACTAATTTTCTTAATGGTGGTGTTTTTAAAGTATTACTAATTTAAAACACTGAACTTTATTAAAGAAAAATCCAATAATTATCACTGGGTGTTACTTAAATAAATAAACAGCTACTTAAATAGAATTTGGGGTTTGGCATCTGTGACAAGCTAATTAGACAAATAACTATCAATATGACTTAGCCCTCTAAATATTACAAGCTATAAAACATGCTTTTTAAATATACTGCAAACTCTGAAGTTTGAAAATACTTATTAATATTTTATGTTATGACTGCAAACTGAAGTAACAGAACAATTACTGCTTTGAGATTAAGGCCTTAAAGTGCTTCATGTTTTGGGTGACTGCTGTCAGAGTGAATACTAAGAAGACATAGCATCAACAAACATAGGAAAACTTCCTTAGGAACTTTACCTACAATGCCAAGAACCTCTCTTTATTAGGCTTTACCTACCCGTAATAAGTATAGTTGTTCCTGTGTCACATGGAACTGACAAAACAGAAATCCATGTTTTCTTTAATTTTATTTTATACTATTAATTCTGTATTGAGATAGTCTAACAACAAAACTTTCTTGTGGAAATTATAATGTTTTTCCCCTAGCCCTGTAGGTAGCAATGTTGTCAACTTTTTGAAGTCCTATGTTTAGCTCATAACAGCAAGGCTGGCAAAACGTATCCTCTGCATTAGTGAGGCCAGTGGGAAAGAGTATGTAAAGTTAGAAAATGGACGTAGTTAAAGTTAAATTAATTTGTTCTCTTATTTTCCAGAATCTCGAATCATTAAGTCTCATGGCAGTTAGGTCTTACATGTCTATATTTATATGACACTAAATTTTCTGTCTGGGGAGCAATATGGCATCAATACAAGGGCCTAGACCTAGATGAAAACCAGTCAGGAGTCCTCCCAGAAAAACAGCTTGTATATTCTCAAACAGGTTCTAGAGCATCTTGGCTCCAATTCCATCTTTACAAAAGTGGGAATTTAAATTTAAAAAATGGTTGTTAATTCTCTAAGGAATATTTAAATAAGAATATTTATCAACAAGTCCTTATGAATTTTATATGGCATGTCTTTTGTTATACACAAATTAGATATCTTTTTTTCTTTTATTTATTTATTTATTTTTTTTATTTACATTTCCGATGATTCCCCTTTTCTTTGGAAACCCCGTGTCCCCTCCTCCTCCCCACCTCTGTGAGGGAATTCCTCCTCCCACCCACCCGCCCACCCATTCCCATATTCCCACCTTGACATTCCCTTTTACTGGGGCCACTAGCACCCTCAGGCCCAGAGTCCTCTCCTTTCTCCCAAATTAGATATTATTCCATAGCTCACTATTTTCTGCTACACCTGTGGTGGTATTACATACATAAAGATTTGCCAATGCAAATTAATTTGAATAGTATAGGATATTAATTTTGTTAGCAAAAGAGTGGTTATGAAATACATTAAACATCCAAAGAAAATGAATGTTGGGCTAATGCTTTATTTTCTTGTCTGACCACTGTGTCCACACCACCACCATTGTAAACTAATAGCAACCCACATTTTGGCATTTTGGTTTGTGTGTGTGTGTGTGTGTGTGTGTGTGTGTGTGTGTGTGTGTGTGTGTGTGTAGTATATGAATGTATATGTGGATGCACTCATCTGAGTACAGAGGCCTGAGGTTGACATAAGTTGTCTTTCTTCTACTGCTATACACCTTATTTTTGAGGCAGAATCTCTCATTAAACCTTTAATTTGATATTTTGGTTACACTGGCTGGTCAGCTTTTTCTACCCTTAGGACTTTAAGCTCACTACATCTCACTTGTATGTGAATCAGAAGTTTGAGAAAAAGGTATTCATTCTTTTTTTTTTTTTATAGCAGAACTTTATCCACTGAGACATCCTCCCCAGCCCTCTAAGTATACATATTTTCTAATGTTACTTGGGCAAATCTGACCCAGCATAGAGAAAGATCCAGGTTATCTACAACTTTGCTCCATTATTAGCAAGGCTTCATAAATTTGGCTTCATAAATCCCCCTAACAGAGAAAAAGAGAATCAGAGAAGACAGAATTAAAAAGAATAGTCATTAGAAGCCTTTGAATGCATAAACTCTGAGCACTGTGCCTACCTGAGGCACCAGAGATGGACATCAATGCTAGATTAATGACCCACAAGAGTACTCAGTTTACTGGAATAAAGGTGGCTGCTGCTTTGAATTGGGCAAGGGAAGGTACTTCCTGTAAATTTCTAAGCATGGCTGGCAGCAACATTGCTTTTTTCTGGTCAGTTGAGGTGAGAAGTATTCATTGTCTAATCTTTCAAGGGAACCAATTACATTGCATGTCATGGTTTGGTAGAGAATATTTGCTTGTAATATCTTTCTCCTCTTCATCTTCTTCATCATCGTTATCATAGTAGTCCTCCTCCTCCTCCTTCTTCCTCTCCTCTCTCTCTCTCTTTATCTCTCTCTATCCATCCCTCTCTGTCTCTCTATCTCCCTGTCTTTCTCTATCTCTCTCTGTCTCTCTCTCTGTCTCTCTCTCTGTTTCTTTTTCTCTCTCTCTCTTTCTCCTCTTGTCCACACAGGCCTAAATAAATATTTCACAGAAGCAAATTAGATGAGTACAGAAAAACTTTTATTAAAAAAGTATTTCCAAATCCCACTGACTCAGAAAGATCTGTTTCAGAGGATTCTGTAGTATGAGTTGTAGTCAGGATATTATGCTCTTGTTTTGTATAAACATACAATGTTTGCTTTTGAAATGAGAAAAATAAAAGGGGTGTGTGTATGTGTGTGTATGTGTGTGTGTACAACTGTGGGTTTGGAAGGGAGGGGGTAGATAGGTGTTATAACCACAATAAAAGACAAAATAATCTATAAAATACATTTGAGATATTTTCAGTTTTGAACAATATTTACCACAGAAGTAAACATAACACAGGTTAAATATAAATGAACCTAATGGTACTTCTTGAATATGATGTCACATGTATTATGACTGACCTCAAAATGGTCCTGGCTTGCCAATTATCACTTCCAACCTATGTTCATGATGAAGGGCAAGGAACTGCAGAGTGTTGTGCATCAAGCAAATTGCCTTCTTGCCATTGAGCTCACGATGTTTGGTGTTAAAATCTTAGCAAATTCTTCTCTATCACCTAAGATGCACTCTACATCTCACTACTGATGACTATTCTATGGAGCTGCTGAGCAGGAAATCTCATTCACGGACATTACTATGTGTAATTACGTGCTATATCATCTCTAAGGAAGTGTACTCAGCGTCCTTTAATGCAGGCCTTAAACAACATATTTTTTATGGAATCACTTTAGAGCACAGCTAAATCAGTGCTGCCAATAGAGCTATTAATAAATTGAAGCATTAATTAACAGATGATTGAAAATTAGAAACTATTTAGCAATACAATATGGTCTCTTCTCCCATGTGTGTCTTACATTTATTTTTAATATAATTTATTCTGGATTGTAAAAATATTCCTAAATTACACTGTTGTAAAGGAAGAATCATGGTTCTGAGGCAACGATTATCAATACAACATTTATCATATTCATCCTTATTTATAAGCAATTATACTTTTCATAAAGTATCACATGATGATTTATGACCATTCCCTTTCTCCAACTCAACTGTTGTAGTATTCTTTCTTAAAAAAAAAATAGTTCTTTCAGTAGAAAACAATAGTTTATATAAATGAATAATAGAGAGCACAGTAAAATTTGTTGCCTGCCAGGCTCCCATTCATAAAACTAGGTTGGCTTTTAATAAGTATTTTTTTTTAATTTGAAAAGAGTAAAATGTTGTGATTGGCAAACCCAATACAATTTCTCCACTTCAAACAGTCGGAGAAACCTATTTGCATCTCACAGTTTCATGAGCTTCTACTCTTTCACTGACTTACCTACTTACCCACTTACCCACAATGAGTAAGAAGATAAAAGCATGCTAATATACAATAGGCTTTTCATTTTGAGCTCAGTCCCTGTCCTCCTCATAGATGATGGGCTGAAAGGAAGATGATTCTTTGCTGGAAAAAATCTTGGGGGAGTGGATGTCAACAGTAAGGACATTGGCTGCAAAAAAATAAAATAAAATAAAATAAAATAAAATAAAATAAAATAAAATAAAATAAAATAAAATAAAATAAAATAAAATAAAACAACAAAATTTTAAATCATGACTAAGAAAGAACACAGAATATGAAAATATACTGTTTCACTAAACATGAAGAAAATGTTATGAGGTTAAGTTTAAGTTTGTCAAGGGAGTACATTTAATGTGAAATATTGAGACCAAATAAAACTATCAGATCAATTCTATTAAATCTATTGATATCTTGGCCAGTTATCATTTGGTTGCAAGATGAGAAAGACATGTGCAGGCATTTCATTGGGAACAATGCAGGAGAGTTAAGAGAACCTAATGATAATAAATAGAGCAAGTATAGTTGGTCCCAGAAGTGTACTGTTATTTCTCAAAGAAATGTTTAATGTTTTACAGGCTATACTCATTACATACTTCCTCTTATTTTTATTCTCTTCTCCACACATGAACTTCTCTCTCCTTCATTTAAAATGGATGCTTACTCATTCTGATAAATTGGGATACCTACTCACTCTTTTTTTTTTAATTTAATTTATTTTCTTGTAATTTGATTTTATGTTTTTACTTATTCACTTTATATCCTGCTCACTGCCCCCTCCCATTACTCCCTCCCACAATCCTTCCCTAATTCTCCCTACTCCACTTAGTGGGTAGGGATCCCCTATGTATCGCCCTCACTCTGGCACTTCAAATCTCTGCAAGGTGAGGTGCTTCCTCTCCCACGTAGACCAGACAAGGCAGCCCAGCTAGCATAACATATCCCACATACAGGCAACAGCTTTTGGGATAGCTCCCATTCCAGTTGTTCAGGACACACATGAAGGTCACACTGCACATCTGCTGCATATGAGCAGGAAGGCCTAGGTCCAGTCCATTTATATAATTGACTCTCTTGGTCTTCCTGTGGAGTTTCTATCCCCTTCAGGGCCGTAATCCTTCTTCCTATTCTTCCATAAGAATCCCCAAGCTCCATCCATTGTATGGCTGTGGGTGTCTGTATCTGTCTGAGTCAGCTGCTCAGTGGAGCCTCTCAGAGGACAACATGCTCCTGTCTGCAAGCATAACAGAGCATCATTAACAGTGTTAGGGATTGGTGCTTTCCAGTGGGATGGGTCTCAAGTTGAGCCAGTTATTGGTTGGCCACTCCCTCAGTCTCTGCTCCCTCCTCCATGCTTGCATTCGTTGTAGACAGGATAAATGTGGGGATGAAGGTTTTGAGTGGGTTGGTGTCTCTATTGCTCCACTGGGGTTCCTGTCTAGCTACAGGAGGTAGCCTCTTCAGGTTCCATATCTCTAGTGTAATGAATCACAGCTAAGGTCACCCCCATTGATTCGTGGGCCCCTCCCGTATCCTAGGTCTCTGTCTCCTCCTGAAGAAGCCCTGTCAGTTGCGGATTTCCACTCATTTTCAGGGCCATCTAGCCATGGCTCCTGTCCTTCCCCACACCTGGCTCTTGAATCCCTCATTCCTCTTCCCATCTCCCCTCCCTCTCAGTTCCCTTCCTCCATCTGCCTCATGGCCATTTTATTCCTCCTTCTAAGTGAAATTCAAGCTCTTCTGCTTCATCCTTCCTGCTTGTTTAGCTTCTATATGTCTGTGGAGTGTAATAGGGTACCTGTGTTTGATTAAATTGCCACTGAAATAGTATTTACTTCTCACGGTTGCTTCTTAGGCTTTAATTTACTATTGGCTTTGAAATACAAGTGTGTTGATTTTAGTCCATGTCTATGAGATCCTAGACTCTTAAGATAGTTACGTCTTTTTTAATTCCAAATTTAAAAAAAACTTCAATGAGACAGCTTATTCCTACTAAATTTCCTCAATTCAATCAGCTGCAACTGCTGGGGAGTAAAAACACATGCATCCAATGGGGACTGGAAAGACAAGCTTTGTCAAACTTTATCCTGGGGCAGGTTAGTGAAGACTATTGGCAGAAGAGGCAAAATGTAGAAGTTTATCATCATCACATACTAGCTTGATTATTTTGGAACTTTTTCTTAAAGGTTTTTAAGAATCTATGTATGTGTGTTTGTGTGCCTCTGTAAGTGTATGTATGTCATGTGCATGTAGCAGCCTGTGGAGTTTATAACAGGCATCAGATCCACTGACACTAGTATTACAAGCAGTTGTGAGCTACCAAGTAGGTGCTAGCAACTAAATTCAGGTCCTCAGCAAAAGGAGAAAGTTCTCTAGTCCTAATAAAAGTCTCTTAACAATGCTTCTAAGATAGGCATATTCCTAATGCCTACTTAGTAAGATTCCTATAAATATAATGAAATTAATAGTATTAAAACTCTTAGATTTGATGGATAGTAATGGTGCATGTGTTTCTTCCCAGCACTCAGGAGCCAGTGTCAAGCAGATCTCTGAGTTCAAGCCTAGCCTAGTCTACAGAGAGAGTTCCAGGACAGCCAGAGCAACATGGAGAAACCATGTATCCAAAAACAAAACAAAACAAATCTTAGATTTATGCTTTACATATGGTAAATGAGGAATAAGCATTAGTTTCTGTAAAACTGGTATTATTGTTGGTATTGATTACAGTGACGGTTTTAATCAAGACCCAGAGGATGCACTGAATGTAATGTATGGTGAACACTATGAAGCTTAACTGGCTACCTGCTTAAGTCTTAACCACTGGAAGAACCAAGCTGAGACTGACTGTGGTACTCAAGCCAAAACCTCCTTTGCCTTATTTTAGTGAGCCCCTCGTTGATCAACACTACTTTTTGCACTAGTGAATTCTTCTCTAGCCTACAATGGCCTGTTCTATTCAAAATTCCTCTACCAAGCTGAGGCATTTTCTTGATCAACTCTATAGGTACTGAGAACTCAACTCACTGAAAAGCACTGACTGTATGAAGCCAAGAAGCCTGTGTAGCCTCATTTGGATAGCAAGCAGGAAGCACAGAAGCCAATTACTACAACCTGGCACCCCTGTGCAGGTGCTACTATCAGTGCCTGGCAGCCAGTTGTGCCTCAGGGCACCAGATAATAACTTCAGAACTGGGGCAGTCAGCCAGTCTCAGTGTCTGCTTCAGAGGACATGGACATTAAAGGCAATACCGTTCAGAGGAGCAAAATATCCCCAAAATAGTAAGAAAATGGAGAATTTCAAAGGTATATGCCCTTGGTGAGATGGTGTCAAGGAAATGCTACCAGGTTGCTTATTAAATGGTACCAAGACACTGAGACAGAGATGACAAAAAATAGTAAATTAAAATATAAGCACAATTTCAGAGCCTTAAAATATGGAGGAGTTTTATGAGAATAAACTCCGTCACCTCATGAGAAACCCAGTGCTCTGTGTACAGCACTCTCATGGAATTAAATAACAAAGAAAGTGAAAACAGACCAATAAACTGACACATTGTATTTTTCATATGGTAAATGTTAGGCAAAGCTAGGCTCATTAGCAATGGACTTACAGTCCTGCTTCCCCAAGGGCAATAATAAATATCTTTAGTATTGATCCATGGCTTTTGTCTCAATGTAAAACCTATTTCTGAAAAGCAATCCAAACCTAAGAATCAAAAATGGCAACTTAAACAAAATGCCAAACAGTGCTTGATCTATGGTAAATATTCAATAGCACTGATTATTATTATAGATGGTAGAAACATAGCTAGATAGTTAACAGACAGACAGACAGACAGATAAATAGATAGATACATAGATAACATAGATAGATACATAGATAGATAGATAGATAGATAGATAGATAGATAGATAGATAGATAGATAGATAGATAGATAGATAGATGGATGGATGGATGGATGGATGGATGGATGGATGGATGGATAGATAGATAGATAGATAGATAGATAGATAGATAGATAGATAGATAGATAGATAGATAGATGACAGAAGAAAGATGGATGGGTAGATAGATGGATAGATAGGTAGAGACATCTTTCGTTCAGACATAAAGAGCTCCTAGCACATTGGGGGCATTCACTTTATACTTATTGAGCATCAGGAAGAACCAACAATATACCTCTACAGGCTTCTGACACTCATCTTTTTCATCCAGATTAGAAAGATTCATATTCTTAGTTAGATATGTGCAAGGAAAAACAATGCATGGTACAGAGAAATTAGCCATCTTCTTACCTGCTGATGTGTTTATAAAAAGATAAAGATATAGGAGATATGTTCTATGGGGTGTGGTGAGATATGGGGTAAGGGGGTGCCTCAGCGCACCCACGGTGAAGCATCCCTTCCCCCTGAGGGACCAGCCTCAGGACAGTATAATATAGAATAGAGTTTATTCAGGGTATGGGGAGGGGAGTTAAGAGGGTATTAGAGGCAAAGAAAGGTGGAGAGAGAAAGAGAGAGAGAGAGAGAGAGAGAGAGAGAGAGAGAGAGAGAGAGAGAGAGAGAAGAATAGTGGCCGACTATGAGCATGTGGAGAGAGAAGGAGTAAAGGAATGCGGAAAGAGGGGAAGCAAGAGAGCAATAGGCAAAGAGGCAAGAGAAGAGAGCAAGGAGGGGGCAAGTAGCTACTTTTATAGTGAGTCAGGCCCACCTCGCTGTTGCCAGGAAACTGTGAGGTAGAGTTTAGACAGAATTGCTAGCACATGCTCTATTAATCCAGTGGAAAGAAGATAGCGACTGCAACATTTAAAAGAAAATTTTCATTCACTCCATTTAGAGCAAACAAAACAAAACAAAGAAACAGAGATTCAGAAGCTTTGTGCTGAATAACAATTAGTTCCTAATGTTTCTGTGTTTCTATTTAATTCACTACAAAGTTCCTGCACAGTGGGGTAAAAAAATAATCTTATTAGGATAATATTTTGTATGAGTCTCTGGGTACAAGAAAACAATGCTTTGTCAGGTACCACAGAACTCAGGACTCAAATGATAACAGGTAAGTATTGACTATGTTTGAACACCTGGGAACAAGAGAAACTTTCCTGAACAGAACACCAATGACTTATGCTCTAAGATCAAGAATCGACAAATGGGACCTCATAAAATTGCAAAGCTTCTGTAAGGCAAAAGACACTCGTCAATAGGATAAAATGGCAACCAACAAATTGGGAAAAGATCCTTACCAATCCTACATCTAATAAAGAACTAATATCCAATATCCAATATATACAAAGAATTCAAGAAGATGGACTCCAGAGAATCAAATCATGCTATTAAATAATGGATTACAGAGCTAAAGAAAGAATTTTCAACTAAGGAATATCGAATGGCTGAGAAGCACCTAAAGAAATGTTCAACATCCTTAGTCATCAGAGAAATGCAAATCAAAACAACCCTGAGATTCCACCTCACACCAGTCAGAATGGCAAAGAACAAAAACTCAGGTGACAGCAGATGCTGGTGAAGATGTGGAGAAAGAGGAACACTCCTCCATTGCTGGTGGGATTGCAAGCTGGTACAGCCACTCTGCAAATCTGTCTGGTGTTTCCTCAGAAAATTGGACATAGTACTACCTGAGGTCCCAGCTATACCACTCCTGGGCATATACCCAAAAGATGCTCCAACATGTAATAAGGACACATGCTCCACTATGTTCATAGCAGCCATATTTATAATAGCCAGGAGCTGGAAAGACCCAGATGTTCTTCAACAGAGGAATGGATACAGAAAATGTGGTACATTTACACATGTGGAGTACTACTCAGCTATTAAAAACAATGACTTCATGAAATTCTTAGGCAAATGGATGGAACTAAAAAACATCATCCTGAGTGAGGTAAGCCAACCACAAAAAAGCACACATGGTATGCACTCACTGATAAGTGGATATTAGCCCCAAAGCTCAGAATACCCAAGATACGATTCACAGACCACATGAAGTTCAAGATGAAGGAAGACCAAAGTGTGGGTGCTTCTGTTCTTCTTAGAAAGGGGAGCAAAATACTCACAGGAGCAAATGTGGAGACAAAGTATAGAGCAGAAACTGGAGGAAAGGTCATCCAGAGACTGTCCCCCCTGGGGATTCATCCCATATACAGTCACCAAACCCAGACACTATTGTGGATGCCAAGAAATGCTTGCTGAAAGGAGCTTAATATAGCTGTCTCCTGAAAGACCCTGCCAAAGCCTTACAAATTCATAGGTGGATGCTCACAGCCAACCATTGGACCTAGCTCCCAGTTCCCACTGGAGGAGTTAGAGAAAGAACTGAAGGAACTAAAGGGGTTTGCAACCCTATAGGAAGAACAACAATATCAACCAGCCAGACCCCTCAGAGCTCCTGGGACTAAGCCACCAACCAAGGAATATGCATGGCTCCAGCTGCATATGTAGCAGAGGATGGCCTTCTCAGGCATCAATGGGAGAAGAGGTCCTTGATCCTCTGAAGGCTCAATAGATGCTCTAGTATAGGAGGAAGGAGTGGATGTGTGGGTGGAGGAATACCCTCACAGAAGCAGGTGGAGGGGGGATGGTAAAGGGGGTTTCCAGGAAGGGGGGAAACCGGAAAAGGGGATAACATTTGAAGTGTAAATAATGAAAATATCCAATGATAAAAAATGTTGGTTATGTTGTCCCTTTTAAATATTGGATACATCCTCAGGTTCTTCCATCACCATAACAGAATTATTTCTAGATCAGTTCCATGATTTGTAATTGTTTCAGCCTAAGGGCCTATCAGGATGAAGGACTTTCTCAGAAATTCTAATCAAAGTTTCACTTCAAGGCATGACTCAGGATTGAGCTAACCACTCCCTAAATACAATAAACATATCCACCTTCCACCTTAACCCAGAGGAAAGCCCAGGATCCTAACATGGGTTGCCACCAGTGAATGGAGTGAAATGCACATGAGAGCTAGAAACCTGAGCCTGAAGTGGACAGGAAAGCTTCTGGTTCCTACTGGGTTTGAATCTGCCTGTAGCTGAACAAAAAAATCTGATTCTTTTTGTACTGCCAAGTCCTGCTGGAGCATGTAATGAACTTGCTCTGGTCAGAATTACTCTGCCAAGCTGATGATGTGTTTACTTCATCAACTTTATAAGAAGTGAGAAGTCACCACACTAAAAAGTGGTGAGTAAGGGAAGACCAGTCAGCACATCCTCATTATGATAGTGTGCAGGAGGCAAGAATGCCAATGAGAAAAGCGGAACAGATCACTCATTTCCTCTATAAAGCTGACACCAACCAGACTCAGTTAATAGTACTGTAAATGAAAATAACCTCGTAACTAAAAACCAATCAAAATAGATATTGAGGAATCACCTAACAATCCTAACTTTCCAACTCCTTCCTGTTATAGTTTATCTTGTCTGTATATTTGTATGTATAGCTAAACTTGTCATTGACTGGAAATCCATGGGCAGGATTCTAATATTTGTGAGTGCAGGAAAGAGTTGTGTGACATTAAAATAATTAATAATCAAGGATTATTCCTAAAACCAATTAAAGAATCTGTTTCCTGCAAACACTAAAATAAATCTATTGCTTACAGATTTATAACAATTCACTTCCAAATGTGCCTATATGCAGTTTCTTTTATCATTACCACTCATATGTCTAGTACATTTGGTGACTCAATATTAATACATGATTATTAAAGTCCATAATTTGGACTTTTTCAGTTGTTTACTTTCATATCCCAGGATGCAATTCAGGATACCACATAACAATCCATCATATATCATTTGATTGTCCACTTGATAATTTCTTAAACTTTATTTCTGATGAGAGTTTGAATGGAACATGGGTCTGATACACCATAAAATATCCTCCTCCTCAGCTTAGGGAATCTCTGTTCCCTAGGAGTACAACACTGTGGTTAGGAGACAAATCACAGAGGTAAAGCACCATTTTGTCACATCAGAGTAAGGATGTATGCTACCATTCTGCTTGGCTCATCTATCACTGTTGCCATTATCTTGGTCAACTGGCACAGGGGCATTTGGCAGATTTCTTCCCATGAAGTTCTGTTTCTTCCCTTTCCCTAGCATGCACACTGGATGTCACGTCATATAGCCCACGCTGAAGGATAGGAAAAATAAGTTCTCTCCACTTAACTATAGTAAAACACATAAATTATTTGACAAATGTTATATGGGAAATATATTTAGTCTACTGTGTATGTATTTATTCAAATGGTATTCCATTCATTCATATAGATGCATAGACGTTTATGTTATGTTTTGCTTACCATCCAGTTATACTTTATTTTTTTTTTACTCAATTGTTCCAGCTTTGAAGATTAGGACCTTTTGGAGGAACGATTAATTGTATCACATTGGCTTGAGATTCATATTATCTCCTTGAGATTTCAATTTGCACTTTGAAATTGAAATCTGTACAGTGAGAACTGCCTTTGCCAATTGTCCTATTAGTTATGCTTTTCTGGTTGATTTTTATTTCATTATTGTGCCACATTTTTCTAATTATGTGTGTCAGAGACTGTAGGGATTCACTCAGCTTGACATATCTGTAGCCTATGTAAGTCTAACAGCCATGGGCATACATTCCCACGCACACTATACTACTGCACTGTAAATGAATAAAACTATCACTTTAGGATGGGAGGCTTTATGGATGGCTTCTAATATCTTCAGCTCCAGGCTGTAGAAGACATCTGACATCAGCTTGGCATACAATATGTATTGTCTAATACAGATAAGAGTCATATTGTCCTCACCATTATATAAACCCTTCTCCGGACCTAAATTACAGGTACTTACTTACCTTGAAGACCAAGCTTTTATTTTGATCCTCTGAGTAAGAAATAAGTAGAGAAATTCAATCAGTAAATTCAAAGATTAAGGAAGTATAAGCAATATTTACCAAGGTAAAGCAAGATAAAAGCTAGTTTACAACATCAGGTAGGAGCAAGTATATTGGTCAGATGAACCATTTGTAGTAGTAAAATTGTGCAGTGGAGAATGGGGCAGAAAGAACATAGAGAATACCCATGTTTTGTCTGTAGAAAAACTTATTATTTTAAAACACGATTTTAGTAATAACCTAGAAAATATTACTCTATAATATTTTATCTGTTATGAATGTATAACAAATATGAAAGTAAATGACTTACTTTTTCAATTTTCAATTCCACAAAGACAACTTCAAATGTTTGGCTCAACATTCACAGGCCACAACTTTAAAGGTAAAGACATTCCATGTGACTTGAGTGAGTCTCTCTTCAAGTACTAAGTTATAAATATTTTTTTTTTGATACTTTATTTACATTTCTAATGTTTCCCCCTTTCCAGGTCTCCTCTTTGGAAATCCCCTATCCCCTCCCGCTCCCTGCCTCTATGAGGTTATTCCACTTCCCACCCACCCATCCACCTACTCCCGTATTCCCACCTTGACATTTCCCTTTATTGAGGCCTCTAACACCCTCAGGCCCAAGGGCCTCTCCTCCCCTGATGGCCAAACAGGCCCTCCTGTGCCACATATGTGGCCCGAAACATGGGTCCCTCAATGTATATTCTTTGGTTAGTGGTCCAGCCTCCTGGAGGACCAGGGGATCAGGCCAGTTGACACTGTTGCTCCCTCCATGGGGCTATAGACTCCCTCAGCTCCTTCAGTCCCTTCTCCAACTCCTCCATCTGGGACCTCACTCTCAGTCCAGTGGTTACTGTAAAGTGAAAGTTGGGTATTCTGAACTTTTGGGCTAATATCCACTTATCAGTGAGTACATACCATGTTCGTTCTTTTGTGACTGAGTTACCTCACTCAGGATGATATTTTCAAGTTCCATCCATTTGCCTGCAAATTTCATTAAGTCATTGTTTTTAATAGCTGAGTAGTACTCCATTGAGTAAATGTACAACATTTTCTGTATCCATTCCTCTGATGAGGGACATCTGGGTTGTATCCAGCTTCTGGCTATTATAAATATGGCTGCTATGAACATAGTCGAGCATGTGTCTTTATTACATGTTGGAGCATCTTCTAGGCATATGCCCAGGAGAGGTATAGTTGGGTCCTCAGGTAGTATTATGTCCAT
>CM052700.1:35458364-35492498 GCA_028551405.1 Uromys caudimaculatus
TCAGCTGCAGCAGTTCTCTGGTGGAGTTTTTCGGGTCACTTAAGTATATGATCATATCATCTGCAAATAGTAATATTTTGATTTCTTCCTTTCCAATTTGTATCCCTTTGACCTCCTTTTGTTGTCTAATTGCTCTAGCTAGAACTTCAATTACTATATTGAATACATAGGGAGAGAGAGGGCAGCCTTGTCTAGTCCCTGATTTTAGTGGGACTGCTTTGAGTTTCTCTCCATTTAGTTTGATGTTGGCTACTGGTTTGCTGTATATTGCTTTTACTATGTTAAGGTATGGGCCTTGAATACCTGATCTTTCCAAGACTTTTATCATAAAGGGATGTTGAATTTTGACAAATGCTTTTTCAGCATCTAATGAAATGACCATGGGTTTTTTTTCTTTGAGTTTCTTTATGTAGTGTATTACATTGATGGATTTCCGGGTATTGAACCATCCCTGCATCCCTGGGATGAAGCGAACTTGATCATGATGAATTATCATTTTGATGTGTTCTTGGATTCGGTTTGTGAGAATTTTATTGAGTATTTTTGCATCAATATTCATAATGGAAATTGGTCTGAAATTTTCTTTCTTTGTTGGGTCTTGGTGAGGTTTTGGTATCAGTGTAACTGTGGCCTCATAGAAGGAATTGAGTAGTGTTCCTTCTGTTTCTATTTTGTGGAATATATTAAAGAGTATTGGTATTAGGTCTTCTTTGAAAGTCTGATAGAATTCTTCAGTGAACCTATCTGGTCCTGGGCTTTTTTTGGTTGGGAGACATTTAATGACTGCTTCTATTTCTTTAGGCATTTCGGACTGTTTAGATGATTTATCTGATCCTGACTTAACTTTGGTATTTTTATACCTGTCTAGAAAATTGTCCATTTCTTTCAGATTTTGCAGTTTTGTTGAGTATAGGCTTTTGTAGTAGGATCTGATGATTTTTTGAATTTCCTCAGAATCTGTTGTTATGTCTCCCTTTTCCTTTCTAATTTTGTTAATTTGGATCCTGTCTCTGTGCCCTCTGGTTAGTCTGGCTAAAGGTTTATCTATCTTGTTGATTTTTTAAAGAACCAACTCTTGGTTTTGTTGATTCTTTGTATAGTTCTTTTTGTTTCTACTTGGTTGATTTCAGCCCTGAGTTTGCTTATTTCCTGCCTTCTACTCCTCTTAGGTGCATTAGCTTCTTTTTGTTCTAGAGCTTTCAGGTATGCTGTTAAGCTGCTCATGTATGCTCTTTCCAGTTTCTTTTTGGAGGCCCTCAAAGCTTTGAGCTTTTCTCTTAACACTGCTTTCATTGTGTCCCATACATTTGGGTATGTTGTGCTTTACTGGTCCTTTAAGTTGGGAATCTTCACTCTCTTCTATACCTATTATCCTTAGGTTCTGTCTTCTCATTGTGTCCTGGATTTCATGGATGGTTTGGGTTAGGAGCTTTTTGCATTTTGTGTGTTCTTTTACTGTTGTGTCAATGTTGTCTATGGTATCTTCTGCTCCTGAGATTCTCTCTTCTATCTCTTGTATTCTGCTGATTATGCTTGCATCTATGTCTCCTGATCTCTTTCCTAGGTTTTCTCACTCCAGAGTTGTCTCTTTTGTGATTTCTTTATTGTTTCAATTTCTATTTTTAGCTCCTGGATAGTTTTGTTCATTTCCTTTGTCTGTTTGATTGTGTTTCCTGTAATTCTTTAATGGATTTCTGTGTTTCCTCTTTAAGGGCTTCTAGTTGTTTACCTCTGTTCTCGTGTATTTCTTATAGGGTGTTAATTTCTTGATGTCTTCTATCATCATCATGAGAAATGATTTTAAATCTGAGTCTTGCTTTTCTGGTGTGTTGGGGTATCCAAGGCTTGCGGGTTCTGATGTTGCCAAGTAGCCTTGGTTTCTGTTCCTTAGGTTCTTGCCCTTGCCTTTTGCCATCTTGTTAACTCTGATGTTAGCTGATCTTACTCTCTGTCTGGCTGTGGCTTGTCCCTCCTGCAGGCCTCTGTATCAATACTCCTTGAAGACCAGCTCTCTGTGAGAGGTGTTTGGGTTTAGAGAGCTGTGCCACAGGGTCAGCTCTGGGGTGCAGACAGAAACCAGAAGGATCTTGTCCCTAACTGTTCCTTAGTTCTTGTGTCCTGATGGCTCTGCAAGGGTCCCTCTTGATCCAGTGAGTTTGAGCAGGAGTGGTGGCTTTTCCTATGCTCAAAGGTGTATCAGCACTCCTGGGATACCAGCTCTCTCCTGGAGCCCTGTGGCCCAGGCTGAGGTCCCCAGGTCCCAGTGAGCAGTGGTGCTTGTCTTATCCCCACTCATGACTTTTCCACACTCCTGGGAGGGTTAATTTCTTCAGGGGCTTCTTGGCTATGGAACCCTGGTGGACTCGGCACAGGTCTTCCGCAGGGATGGAAACTGGAAGGTTCCTGTCCCTGACTTTTCCTCCTCAGTCTCAGTGTCCTGAGGGCCTGGGAGGCTAGCTTTCTCCTGGTGCTAATTGGCTATGGAGCCCTGTGGCCCAAGCTGAGGTCCCCAGCCACAGATGGAAACCGGCAGTTTCCTGTCCCCAACTTTACCTCAGTCTCAGTGTCCCAAGGGTCCCGGGCGGGTCCCGGTGAGCAGTGGTGCTTGTCTTGTCCCGACTCACGGCTTTTCCACGCTCCTGGGAGGGTAACTTTCTTCCAGAGCTACTTGGTTATGGAACCCTGGTGGCCCAGGCATAGGTCTCCTGCCAGAGATGGAAACTGGAAGGTTCCTGTCCCTGACTTGTCCTCCTCAGTTTGTGTCCTGAAGGCCTGGGAGGCTAGCTTTCTCCTTGCGCTAATTGGCCTTAGAGCCCTGTGGCCCAAGCTGTGGTCCCCAGCCACAGTTGGAAAACCCAAATTATGAATATTTTAAATGTATGGTAGAGATAAAAAAAATTCTCAGTAAACCTTAAAATATACATCAATTGAGTCTCTTTACTGACTTTTGTCGTGTATGTACATGTACATGTTTATACAGGTGCCTGTGTGTGTGTGTGTGTGTGTGTGTGTGTGTGTGTGTGTGTGTGTTTGTGTGTGTGTGTGTTTAATAGAGGACAGCTTTGATGCCCTTCCTCGGGCAACATTGAACTTTTTCTATGGTGGGGTCTCTCACTCTCCTAGGGCTTTCTCAGTGATTATACTTGTCTAGCTGATCACCAAACTGCAATCTGCCTAGCTCTGTATCCCCATTACTATTACATTTATAGCTTTACACATGGGTGCTAAGGGTCAAATTCATGTTCTTAACTATTGTATGTTTTATTGTATATTCCTTCTAACCATTCTCACATTTGTCCATCAATCCTCCCTATTTATAAGTACTTGAAAATTAATTGCAAATAATAATAAATTGCCCTAAAAATTCAGCACGCATGTAATTTCCTAGAAAATTGTAGAAGATTGCAAAGATCTTTTCTAAACTAGTGTGAATGAGTGACAGTCATTTCTCAGTAGGAGGTGCTAAGCAAGCAATATATCTCCAGAGGCAGCCAAGAGTTTATGGTTTCCTGTTTTCTTTTCTGACTAATGCAATGACTTACCATCTAGGCTAGAATGTCTGACTGGTTATACAAATCATAATTTCAACTGTTCCACATCTGTTTCACTCTCTTTGAAGAAAATACCTCATATGAGATATGTAATTTGATTGACTCATGATCTATAAGCAAGAGTTTAAGGCTGACACAAGTAGATCAATATTTGTAAGAAATGCTTAATTGATGAATTTCCAAATTGACCTTGACAGTAGGTAGAGATCCTTCCCTCCTCCCTCCCTCAGAACATATTTGGCACTGCTAACCAGAATTAGTACAGATATCTTTTATTCCCACAAGCACTTGATCACTGCTTTTTTCCAATGCCCAAAGATTACATAATATAAATATAAAAGTCTATTCCTTCCCCATATTAGTAATGTACTTTCATTCCTTTTCTTCTCCAGCTGACATTTTAATTATTGGCTATACTTCTTACAAAATGTAATGTGTAAGATGTGATAACTCTTTCTTCCTGCCTTATTATTATTATTAGGAGATGTGGTTTTTCAATAAAGGAAGGAAAATAAGTATTAATAAAGGAATCTAGCTAGCTGCTTCAAAACACCATATCTATCCCACTAGGACTTAGATAATCAGTCTTTTGCTATGAGTGTGGACTGCCTTTCAAGGAACACCATACTGTCTGCCTCTACTACTATTTTCAACTTCTCCTTTAGCCTTTCAAAAATAAATTTTAATAATGTCAAATATAAGAGAAAATATTTGATAATCTGCCAAATTCAATCCAGAATCTCTAGGTTAACAATTATTTTCCCCAATTAGTAGACAATAAATTGATACTGCAATAAATCACAAGTTTTCAAATGTAAGGTAAATTAATCATAAATTTATAGTGAGAAGAAATGGAACTTGTCTTTCCTCAAGCTGGCTGTCAGAAACTACCAAAAACTCATATACATAATAGATACCCCATGGATATTTTTGAGCATATTCATTTTAGTTATTAGTCACTCTGCTAACTCATTTTAGAAATATATATAAATGTAACAAGTTTTAATAAGTATTATATACAATAAAACCTGTAAATCAAACCATCAAGGTCGCACAAAACAAGTGCTGTGTTAACTTCTGTGAGCAGCTGTCACAAATAATAACTCTTTAGATTAAAAAAAAGAGAAGACAAGAACAAAAAAATCTCCAAGAATTCTGGAAAACAGAAAGTCTATATTCTGGCTGTTGCCTAGCCTGTGCTCTCTTCTGAGGCCTTTGGGGAAAGTTCTCTCTTGACTTTGCCCACTTTGTATGGATCTAGGAATTCTTGTGACTGTAGTATTCTTCTCTAATTCCTGTCTCAATGTCTACTTGCCTTTCTTTTCTGTGTCTGAATCTCTTCTTTGTCTCTGTGTATCAGAGAGATTTCTCTCTGTATTTGGATTTAATGCCCACTTTATAAAAGCTAGAACTTTGGCTTATTCTTTCTGCAAAGACTCATTTTACAAATATCATCCTATGATTTGTGGTGAGCATTAGTCAATGTGCATAAATTCATCATTAAACACACTACTAAATGTTGTATGTTACATTCACAACACTGTTCATATGAATTAACTAAATTCAAGAAAACAAAATGTATCAAAGTTAATAAATTAGCATATTTTATTTAAAAATCATTGAAAAATAGATATAGAAAATGATTTTCATGTTTCATATCTTTTTTATATATAGTGTGTCTCCAACTAAGATCACCTGAAACATAAACTACTATCATAAAAATAATATGTATTCATCACCAACAGAAGTGAAGGAAAACTTCCATAGACATACTAGATTCAAAAGCTCTACTTCATTTAAAGAAAACTGCTTTAAACTATTTTCTCTGGGGAACTTGGATTAGCTCCTCTGCTATATATATATATTGTCTTCTGTCTGCACCTTGCTATATAGAAAGAATGACCCATATGATAGAATGAATATACAAAAAAATAAAATCCATGAAAATCACATGAAACTTCTGAGCATAGTTCAGCCCTAGTATAAAGAACTGAAAGAGAAATAAATGACATACTTCTTATTTGAGACTGGCCTAGATATCCTATTGTGCCTTTATATGTGTGTGTGTGTGTGTGTGTGTGTGTGTGTGTGTGTGTGTGTGTGTGTGTGTGTTTATATCTGAGATTGCTGGAACAGCACTGAAATCAGCACAGTCTAGTGCTATAGGAATCAGGCAGAAACTATATACCCAAGAGCTTTATTGAGTGTTTCCCCTTCTAACTGAAAGGATCAGTTGATGTATACATGTCTAATACTTCAGTAATTCGGTGACAACTAAACTTAAATGTGTATGTAATTATTAGCCTAAATTTGGGTTAATTTTCTTATTTTATCTCCACATTTCCTGAGCTATCTGTATATTCATAGTCCCACAGAAACCAAACATACTTATCTGTGTGGTTAACTTAATGCTTCAATAGATCATAGCAGTGGTGTGAAAATTTATGCTGAACCAAAACACAAATGATCTTAAGCCCTGTAAAAATAGATGCCAATACTTTCATTTTCTTCAGCAGTCACTCTTCCAAGACAGACACCACAGGTTGACCAGTTATCTCTATTACTTTACTCTATCCTGTACTCCTGTCCTTTGACCTTCTCTGGGCAGTTTAGAAGATTGCTAGCCATTACACTATGAAACTGAAATTTGATGAAATTATTAGGAATTTGGTATGTGAAAATAAGAGTTGAGGGTTTTCAGGTGCAATTAATAGTATTAGTCAAGACACCAAGAATAACCTTGACGACTGGGCAGAATTTAGGAAGAAAGGAGGGCAAGAAGTAAAGGAGAAAAGGGAGAACCACAGAGTTTCCTCCTGCTACACAATGCAAAGAAAAGTAGACATGGCATGAGAGGGGAGAAGTTGCACATGGTCTGTGGGCAGAACAGAAGATGCTAGAGGTATCTATAGTGAACACATAGCCTTTAGCCATACAGCCCTGAAGTGGTGGAATAAATGTGGTATTTTCAATGCCTCTTTCACTGAACTCAGCTGAATTTAGGAGTAGACATCTATGTCAATCACTTACCCTATAGATGGTTAGATATTTGTTTCACTAGTTTACATCCAATGCATGAAGGAAAGACTGTTTAACTAAAATAGAAAGTAGACATTTCTTTCAGTCACTTGGAGAACCTTTGTAGGGAGGTCCACAGAGAGCTTTTAGGGATGTCACTCTAGCAGTTGACTTTCAGGTGCAGAGTAGGGGTCTGCAAGTAGTATGGATGGATACCTGTGCCAGACATTTATCAAATATATACAAAAAATGCTACCAGTGTCCTAACTTTTGTCTTCTGTCTGCACCTTGCTATATAGAGAGAATGACCCATATGATAGAATAAATATACAAAAAATAAAATCCATGAAAATCGCATGAAACTTCTGAACATAGTTAAGCCCTAGTATAAAGAACTGAAAGAGAAATAAATGACATACTTCTTATTTGAGATTGGCCTAGATATTCTTTTGTGCTTTTATGTGTGTGTGTGTGTGTGTGTGTGTGTGTGTGTGTGTGTGTGTATTATATGTATAAAGGTCCGAGAACAACTTCAAGACATCCGTTCTTTCCTTCTACCAAATGGCACCTGAGGATTAAATTTTTCCCATTAGACTTAGCTTTATAGCAAGCATCTTTATCTTCAGAGCCATCTTGCTGACCTTGGACTACAAATAAAATTTAAAAAGAATTGCAAGACTCAAAAATGTCCAGAGAAGCTACATGATCTTCCTAAGATGTAGTGGCTCTAGTTGCCACACCACATATTATTTAAAACATTTGCATAGAAAAATGAAAGAGCTACTGTTTTGTATTCTACAAACTAAAATCCATACACTATACAGGTTACAAGTTTATATCTATATGTGAAGATGAATAATCTTATGGAAACTAATAGAATCTCATGAAGAAATAACAAATGGACTTTCATTGATATGAAGCTAAGAGAAAGCTCAAAAAAACCAACGGAATTACAGAACAAGAAAAACATACTAATAAGAAGACAGGATAAGGGGGACATGCATAACCACACTTGTAGTGAAGGCAGAATGCATAAGATATTGGTAAGAAATGGAATCCTGGTCCACATTTAAGGAAATAAGGATGACATGCATACCTGACATGAGAAGGTAAAAGAATCAGTGATGAGATATGATAGCAAAGAATACACAAGGCTGCCCCTGCCTTTCAGCTTTGAATATAGCTAGCCATGTTGGAAAGGGTTCATATTTCATTCTTTATTTTTTTCCTTTGAAGTTATATTTTTAAAAATCTTTACCTGGAGTTTTATTTTTAATGTTATTCTTTGTTTTAAACTTATGTGTTCTCACCTTAATAGGAAAATTTGTCAGTTCCCCTTGATTGAAACTAATACTGTTCACTGCCTTACCACTCAAGTTATGAGGTTCATCGAAAATAATAAATAAAATGGACCTTGGTTTATGTTAATATTAATATTACTGGAATTTTGAAAGCCACCATTGACAGAAAACGTAGAAGAATTGTTGATAGTGATTCATTACCCAGAAGGTAAAACTTACTACCCTTTTCATATATCAGGTATCATTTTAGATCATGAGATGGATGTATAACTCCTAGAACCATTGCTATGGTTTGCTACATGTTATCTTGGAATTTTGTAATTGAATTATCCATGCTAATTAAAGCCAATAAATATATAGATGTTTTTAATGTACGTTTGACCTATAAATATGTGTATTGCAGAATGTAGCAACCAATGTGGTTTACTACATTTAGCAAATATTAGAAACGGGAAGTAGGTATATAGAAGAATAGATCATAGACCTCTAAAGCAAGATTTCAGTGTGTATTCCTGCTATCAATCTGAAGGCTACGCATCGCTTTCTTTCCCACTACTAGCATCTTTACAGTATCTCACTTCAGTAAAGTATAGTGAAAAGCTATCCAAGGTACATCTTAGCACATCTTTTTATAGAACTTGACAAATCACAACCAAATCAGATTTTCAAGATAATGTCTTGTTTAATGCATGTATGAGCATCATTGCCCCCAGGAAATGTATGAAGGTCAGAGGTCACCTTGCATGAGGTGGTCCTCTTCTTCCACCATGTAGGTCCCAGAGATAAAATTCAGGTCATCATAACTGGCAGCAAACACCTTTACCCGCAGCCATCTCATAGTCCCAGGGACCACACTTAAATGTGTTTCTCTCAGTACAGAGTGAAATAGGATACCATAAATGGACAGCAGTACCTTTTGAAGCACAGCTTGCCTCATACATCCTCACTGACCACATCCTGTATATAACACTTCACAGTTTTTTAACTAACTTCCTTCATGTTAATCTGTATGGTATTACACTCTTTGGTAACCTTATCTCATCTCCAGTATATTTTAAGCATCTGATATAACACTATTATAATAACTATATGCTCAGCTCAAAGAGAAGGGATTATAAATATTATGCTTATCTGGGAATTAACAGCAGATTACCAAGTCCAAAGGGCTGAGATATTACCTCAGTGCTTTGGAAATATATAGAGAGTATTTCTAGGTTTCAGAACTTCTTGCCTTTTTACAAATCAGCATTTTCATAGTGACTGTTGTTATCTTTGTGGGAGTACTATTTTTGATAATTTGTGATATTATATTTAATTCAAGTAGTCAATATATAGGTTTTATTTACTTATTCATTTGTATTAATATGTATCATGTTTAGTACTAGAAAGTATTCAAGTAATTGTGGTGGAGAATATCAATAGTTCATCCATCAGTATGGACATCTTTCTTGGGTTTCTGTTATAATACTCGACAGCACCTGTAGAAATTCAGAATTCTATCAGCACTTTATAAGTTCTGTAAGATCAATGCTAAAAAGCACAATCTCTCTCTCTCTCTCTCTCTCTCTCTCTCTCTCTCTCTCTCTCTCTCTCTGTATGTATATAACAGAAAGGAACAAAAAGAGGGTAGCAGAAGAGATTAAAGGAAATAAGAATGTAAAAACAAAGGGGGAAAGAGTGAGAAAATAGATTTTAAGGGATTAGCTCATGAAAAATACAATACGTTCAAATCTGCAGGATAAGCTTGCAGCAAGATGGAGACCAGGGGAAATGTGGTGTTGCAGAGTAAAGTCTGAGCACCAGCTTCTGGCTCTGTCCTGCTTGCTAGGACATTTAATGTTGTGTTCTGTTTAGGTATTCAGATGACTAGATGTGAAGCCCAGCTACCTCATGGGAGGCAATCTGCTTTATTTATCAATAATTCAAATGATAGTCACATTGAAAAACATGTTCACAGCAACATACATAATAATATTTGATCAACTATCTTGGTGCCAGATACAAATAATTGAAGCATAAAAACCATGACCACTTAGCAACCTGCATGGACATGCACAAATTGTCCCTACAAAGACATTTTAGACAACAGCAAAATCAAAATTCTTCCTTGCACTTATACAAGTATCCTGTGAATAACCAAAAAAAAAAAAAAAAAAAAAAAAACCAAAAAAAAAAACCAAAAAAACAAAAACAAAAAAACAAACCCATACACTTTCCTGATAATAGGATGCAAATTTGGGGACAATGTTTACTCTACCCCTCCATTTCTTGTAGCTTACACATCATTCTCTAGAGTTAACACTATTTAAACACTACAAAATGAAATTAATATATACTATATAGTATAAAAACATAGAAGGAAGAGAAAGGTTGTTCTTTTCTTTGCATAATTATCACTCTTAATAAAATAAGGAAGATATACTTATGACTGACAATTCTCCTTCCTGACACTAATCACGTATGTAATTTAGCTGATATCTTTAACTACTTCTTGAACAATCCAACCTATATTAATCTTCTCTTTAGTCTTCTGATGCTGTTTTCCTGGTGATACACACTTTTCTAAAGGGTATGGACCAGTGGGAGCCCAAGTGTCTACTTGGTTGCTCTTGTTTTTCTTTGACCTTAATCATAAGTCATAGCAGCACCAAGAAATAATCTACATTCCAGGCATACTTTTATTTACCCCATTGTGAATTAACATTGCAGATTCTACTCTGTACAGGAGAGACAGTTTCTTCAACTCTAGCAGTAAAATTCTTGATAGAATCTAATATATGAAGAACTCAAAAAGGCTAGCTACCAAGAGATCTTACTGTCCACTTCACTGGTGGTGTTGTTTTTAACATAATAAGCATACACTTTGCCACTTGGTTTTATCCCCAGCCAATGGATCAGTGTTATGTTCCCAGACAGAGAACAAAGGCTGTCCTTGGAACAATGACCTCTAGAGCAGCAAACCATAAGCATATTGCTGAAATGAAAATGGGACGTGGCAGCATACGGTGTCTTTGTCAGTCACAGAGCTGATAGGCTCTCTATGTACTTCAATTAAATTGATAATGAAGAATTAACCCACGTGTAGTAATAAGCAGGATACTTACACTTTTCTAAATCTCATAAATATTGAGGTAGAGAGATTGCTTAGGCGTGAGAGTATGAGAGTCCTTGCTGAGCAGATCCCAGCTCAGTTCCCAGAATATACATCATATAGCTTACAACTGCTTGTAACTTCAGTTTCTGGTGATTCAGTGATCTCTTCTGGCCTCTGAGGACACCTCCTCACATGTGATGCAGGCATACATTCACACACACACACACACACACACACACACACACACATACACACATGCATGATAATAAGTAAAAATATGCAACAAATCTCATTATTAATAAGGAAAATCACAAATAACAATAATTGCATCTACTGCTAAGTGTCTGTTACATGCTTCATTCTGAGAACTGCCATATATATCTCTGTGTTTCGAACAGCAGTTTGAAGGCAGACATTGATTGGTAAGCCCATTTTATGGCTGAAAAAAACATAGATTTCAGATATCAATATGGCAAGGACATATTGCTCATAAATGTCAGAACTGAGATTAGAAGCTGTGTCTAGATCTATCCCAAAAACCGAGATTATGAACTTTTGTGATGCCTTTAAACCAGTTCAGGAAACACTTTCCCTGTCAAATTCAAAGTAGTCTATTCCTCTTCCTGTGCTGGTGTGTACTCTAGTGCATTTCATAGTATATTAATATTTTATGTTTTCTCATCTGTTTTTTTCTCCAACACTCTGATTCTTCCATAAGCATGAGGAGAGTATAATTTGTGGACATATTCCCTTTTATTTATCACAGGATCAAACACATTGAGGAGTCCATCATTCATTTCTAGTGGCAGAAACTGCTACAAAGATAGTTATGCTGGGAAAGCAGGTAGACAGACCAGAGGGCTGACCTGCAGCAACAGGGGACTCTCATCAACTCATATTCACAAATATTTGTGATTCCATGAAAATTCCTTGGTGTCTATATTTCCTTACCTCCATTCTATTTCAGCAACCCTCCTTATCTTAACATTTTATGGTACGGTCATTTCAAGCAGTTTTTCTTCCCTCTGCACAAACAGCAAGATGGTTCAGGCTGCCTGATATGTAGGTAGGGGAAGCAAGGTTCTAGAGACCATGCATGAAAGCTATTTGTGCCACGTCATCTTGGTCTGTCTGTCTCTGCCACAGCAAGCAGAGAAGCAGTATGTAGAGAGAGCAGAGCTGTGACGTGTACGTGGACTTCATATCCCTTTGAACCTGCATAGAAAGACGCATCCCAGGGGATGCTATCCATCAGATTGTTTTATAATGATTAAGGGCCTGCCCTCCAAAGACCAATAATCCTATGAAGTGCAGAGTCATGGGAATGAGAAGGCAAAAAAATAAGGATTCTTTTTTTTCTTTTTCTTTTTTCTTTTTTTAATTTTTTTTATAAATCAGAGAACAAATGTTGTCTTTGATCACTGGTGCTCAGAATGAACTGGAATTAGAGGGGCTAGAATCCTGCAAAGATGTCTGCGATAATTTTGATGCTGAAGAGACATGAGCTGGAGGGAGAGAATAATCATGGCTTAAACATCAGAATAAAATTTCTTACTGGACTTTCTGAGGGCCTAGGCCCTGTATACTTCAAATGCAGCTCAGAAGGATAATAGGGAGAAATTATTTCTCTAAAAGAAGCATGCACAGAGCTACAAAGAACAATGACAACCTTGAAAGCCAAGAGAGAAGGTAGACTCACAGAGGAAAGTAGAAACAAACTCTTTTTTTATTGGATATTTTATTTATTTACATTTCAAATGTTATCCCCTTTCCTGGTTTCCCCCCTTCCTGGAAACCCCCCTATCTCATCCCTCTCCCCCTGCTTTTATGAGGGTGATCCTCCACCCACTCACCCATTCCCACCTGCCTGCCCTAGCATTCCCCTATACTGGGTATTGAGCCTTCACAGGACCAAGGACCTCTTCTCCCATTTATGTACAACAAGGCCATCCTCTGCTACATATGTGGCTGGAGCCATGGGTTTTCCCCATGTGTACTCTTTGGTTGGTGGTTTAGTTCCTGGGAGCTCTGGGTGTGTGTAGGGGGGTGGCAAGCTGGTTGGTTGATATTGTTCTTCCTATGGGGTTGCAAACCCCTTCAGCTCCTTTAGTCCTTTCTATAAATCCTCAAGAAATGGCAATAGCTGTACCTGAGCCAGTAACTCCCACTCGTTCAGCCCTTGGTTTCCGTTTTTCATCAACCTCTGATTATTGAACATTATAGACACTTCTTCCATCTACACAAAACTGTAATTATTTATTTCTCTCCAATTTTTGAGTTGTTTCTTTATTTCATGCAACACAAAACTGACTGTTATATTCAGACCCCTGATCACGTTTCCTAACAAAATGTAAATAAGAGACACCTAGTAACAGAACTGGGGCATTGACCCACCTATGAGTTAGAGCTAATAAAACTTTTCTCAAAGTATTGAGGTAGGATGGGTGGTCATGGTTCATTCAAAAAGAATTGTCAGGACAAAAACTATACCACTGTTTGATACTTTCTGAGATCAGAACTCATGAGAGGGTCAGGGTGAACATGTATGCGGGAGAGCTGTTCATGTAGGATGCTTACTTACAGTTTGGCAGCTTTTTGTTTCTAATAAGCTAATCTTTCTACTAAAAACACTCTACGGGTCCATTACAAAACCACACTGAAGCCTTTGCACACAGTCTGTTTTTGGTGACTGTAATCAGACTTTTTGGCTACTTTATTGCATTCCTTCTCCTTCAACATTTTTCTCAACCTTATCCCTTCCAACCTCCCAACACTAGGTAGGGGAGAAAGAAGGTTAGAGAGCAAAGGGACCTTTTAAACCCTTAGAGTACTTTCTATTGAATAGTGGCATCATCAAATTCCTTGGGCCAGTCCAAACTTCGTACTCAAAATATCTTCAACAAGCAACCCACAATTCAACAAACAGAAAAAGCAGCATCAGGGACCAGAAGAAATCACAACAGCCTTTCTGGACTCTCACATTTATATCCTCTCAATTCCAGAATTCCAAATATAAACTATCTTCAGACAGCAGAATCATGTCTCTGTCAAAGCCCAAGACAAGTCATAGTTAGCTGGTGTGGACGATTTAAGCAGCCTATATCCCACAGCTGGATTTAAAACAAAAACATATTCACATAACATAACTGGGTTTTTAAAGAAACTAAAATTCTCACTATAGGTGAGCAGGGCAGTTGTTTTCTAAGCAGGAAATAAAAGCTCAGAGCATCTACTGCTTACTAGTGTCAGTGCAGATCAAGTCTATTAATATGCAGATGGCCACTGAAAGTACAACTGCTTCAAAGTTCACCTACTGGCAGTACCACCACACTCATATTCCATGAAGAGGAATCTCTCCTTACCCTTTTTCTTAGGCAGGAAGCAGGTTTTGTCCATAGAAATAAGTGTTTCAATCTTGTTTGACTTTTCACTTCAGATAACTCTTGAGAGGTTTGGGATATTCACAGAGTGTCAGTGTTTAGGAAGCAAATGGTAAATCTGTGTGTCAGATCTCAAAGACACAGCTGAGTGAATGGGTCAGCCAATGCATATACTGTGTTTCAATTATCATCTGCTATACTATATGTTTCATGGATGGGGAGTAATCAAGCTGTTATTTTTAGGATGCTATGTTTTAATGGCAACGTGTCACACACATGCACTAAAAAACTGACTTAGATCCTCATTGTAGACAAGATATCAACCACAGCAGCACCATAGTTATGATACTAAAGACTTACTACTTGCTGAATATTGCAATATTGAATATATTCACACACGCACGCGCACACACACACAATGTATTTATTCTCATTTAAAACAGAAGAAAATATTCAACAGCAGTGTCTAAAATGTAAGATATTTCAAAAAAGTTTACCAAAGCTACCTATAGAATCACCATAACTTGCAACATTAAAGCAGACCTGAGAGGTGTCAGAAAAGGAAACAACAATGTTGTCTTAGGGTTTTCATTGCTGGGAAGAGATACCATGACCAAAGCAACTCTTATAAGGACAGCATTTAATTAGGGCTGGCTTACAGGTTCAGAGGTTCAGTCCATTATCAACAATTCAGGAGCCTGGCAGAGCCCAGGCAGGCTTGGCACAAGAGAAACAGAGTTCTACATCTTCATCTGAAGGCTGCTAAAAGAAGACGGGCTTCCACATGGTTAGGAGGAGGGTTTCAAAATTGCCCAACCCTACAGTGACACATTTCCTTCAACAAGGCTACACCTTCTAAGAGTGCCACTCCCTGGCCACACATATTCAAACCACCACAAATGTCCTCGGTTTAGTAAGAATTTTCATAATGTAATATGTCAAGTGTATTAGCAAAATACCTGTATGACAACGGTGCTTCCTAAAACTGATTCTCTATCAGACACTAAAAACACTGAACCTGTTCACACAGAGAAAACAATTTGCTATGTGATAAAACCATTTTGCTCCCAGATTCTTCTATAGCTCACAAAGGAGTTGAAACCATAAGATGGCCCTCATGATATTGCTGAAAAAAAAAATCAAAACATTTGTCGTCTGTTCTTCTCACAAAGATCCCTCTCAGGTTATCGGCACTGACTAATTCCTGAAGAGTACATGAATACTAGCCCCAAAGATGTGCTTTTCGGAACTCATTACATGAAAAATTGATTATATTGGAGGTTTTATCTTTAAAAATCACTTAATCACAACCTGTCATGCTATCTTTATTGATTTGTCACTGGTCCATATTCATTAAGATGCCAGACAGAACAGAATTCATTTTTGGTGTTTTCCTCCAACAACCAGATTTTTATCTTCCAACAGTATAATTCAAGGTCATGGGTGTTTATTCGGTTTAGACAGAAAAGCAATCAAAGTAGTTTGGGTTTTAGATGCACAGAGAAAGGGAAGTTTGCAGTCATTGCTTACCCTAAGGATTGTAGCTTTGATCACAATATGTGATCTGAAATGTCTCGGGTATTTGCTGAGACTTCAAGGTTTAGAGTGGGAGTGTTCTTTTTTTTTTTTTCCCCTAGTTGCAAAAAGAGTGATAGTAATTATTGCCTTTTATTCCCAAGCAATTTTGCTTTCTGAGTGACTGCATTTAAATTTCGTGATCTATCTCCAAGGTAATCTTAAAGTCAACAGTCTGCTTAATTCATCACTTTCTGGGGCAGAAGAAGCAGTTTAATAATGTCAACAGCCAGTTTGCCACCTAGTCTTCAAATGTTCCAGAAATACCCCAAACTTCTATGTATTTTTGACCTCTATGAACCCTGGTATGCTACTGGGTACATCACATTAAAATGGAAACAAGTATTAAACTATAAAGTTTCCAGACAAAAACTATCAAAATCATATTTCCAGTCACATACAACATGAAATGTTTCCCACATTTTCCCCATGGGGGAAAAAGAGACAGTATTATATAAAAAGCCATACATAGACATAGACGATTTTTACAAAACACACAAGTAACATTAGCACATGTATTAAATACTCAAGGTCACTAAGAGGAAAATGTAAAATAAGTGGTAATTATATAGCACATTGCTTGCCCATCAGAACAGGAATATTTATACAAATAATACAGTAGTTGGGACAGATGTGAAAGATTCAGTATCTTTGTACATTACTGCTATAAAACATGTGCTATTCCTCTTTATGTAGTCCAGACACAGATGTGGAGCCAGAGAATCGTGGGACTGGGAGGAGCAGGCTTGAGCAAGAGTGTGGTTGAGGTATGTCCAAACCCTGGAAATCTCATCCTGAGATTGACAGGAGAAGGATAGCTCCTTGCCTGCTCCAGGCCTGCAAGTACTGATGTCAGTGTTCCTGTGCCCAACCACCCTTGTCTTACCAGAGGAGGTTGCATAGCCAGTAGCTGGGTAAAACTTCCTTTCCTTTAAGGTTGTATCCAGCAACACCTGGAATTTCTGCACATGCAAATGAGGTATCTCCAGTACGCTGGCCCAAGTAATGATGTACACTCCCAACAATAACTCCCATTTATCCCTAAAGGTTTAAATAGCCTTCCCATACCCCCAGTAAACTCAACCAGCTCTCCAAAGCTGTTCAAGGCATATGCTCTTTGCCTGCACAGTGTCCACCAATCCACCTCCTTCCTGCACCCACCCACCCAGGCTACAATTCCCTCCCTCCAGTCCAGCCTTTTTGCAATGGACCTGGCAATCCTAGAGAGAGAAGCATATACGGGAGACAGCACAGAAAACCAAAAGCTCCTCTGAAAACAAGCAAGTATGTTTCCAGTAGCCTTCTTAAGAATAAAAGCATAGCATGTAAGAAAGTATCTATAAGAATAGATATAACTTTTTAGTGGTTAAAAGCTAAATGGTAACTAAAATTAATGAAAATTGGTAGGTTGTAAAATGAACTTTTGAATTATGTCAGTTATAACACAAAGAACAATAGATCTAGCCATATATTCCAGTCTCTAAAAAAGGGAAGTTATGATTGTTTATGTGGATATTTTGAACATTTAATTTGTGTCCTGATGCTACACCTCATGTTTGCTAAAAAACCATCCATGTGCATTTTTTTTAATGACTTATGTCTGAGTCAGATACTGCTAGATGGGAAGGTTTAGTGTGTGTGTGTGCATGTGTGTGTGTGTGTTCATGTGTGCATTATCTGTGTGTGTATTAATCTATTCTTGCACCTATGTGTAAGACTGCACATATGTGGAAGCCTGAGGTCAACATCAAGTATTGTTCTCAAAGACTCTCCACCTCATTTTTACAGATTCGGTCTCTAGTTGGAACCTAAGATACAGCATTACCACCATGCTGGGTAGTCAGCAAGCTTTGGAGATACTCATGTCTCTACCTTCACACAGTGAATGTAGTAAATAAACACCATCATGCCTGGTTTTTGACATGGGTTCAGAAGATAAATTCAGGTCCTTGTACATCGAGTGATTCATCAAAAAGCTCACCAGCCCTAATGCACATGTTTAAAAATCAAGCAATTTTCTACATGGTCATTTTCATCTAGTAAGTAAAAACTGACCATTTTCCTCTTTGTATTTAAGTCCCAGTAAATGTTACAAATATAGACAGAATGTTAATGGGACATTAGAGGACAGAATAATATCACAGACAGGAAATTATTAACATCTTTACAGAGCTACTAAATATGGAGGTATGTCTGAGGGAGGCAAAAAGACTCACAGGAAGTGAAGAAACACTAACAAACTGGAAATTTCTGAAACATTAATATATAGCAATGTTCTTCTGCTATTCCAACACATACTTCTGCTCATGATGTCATCACTACAGAGGACAGAAATTAAAAATGTGTATTAAACCTGACTAATCACACTTATTTCTATAAAATATTTCATGGACCTCCATACTAAACACTGAGGCTGGAGAGCTGACTCAGAGGTTAAGAACACATTGCTCTTCCAGGAGACTCTGGTTCAATTTCCAGCATCCACATGGCAGCTAACAACTGCTAATAACTCCAGTTGATGGGTTCTCAATAAACGAATACACCCATAAAAGAAGAAGAATTTCTGCCCCTCAGCTCCCAGCCCCACTTAGGATACGGGATATGGATAGTCTAAAAACGGGGGGGGGGGGGGGACACAGGGTTCCACTGAGTCCTCAGTCCTTAGAGCAGGTGTTCTCAACATGTGGGTAACCCTAACTTTGGAAGTCAAACGACCCTTTTGCAGAGTTGCCTAAGACCATTGGAAAACACAGATATTTACAGTATTATTCATAATATTAGCAAAATTTAGTTATGGGGTAGCAATAAAAACAATTTTATGGTTGGGCATTACCACAACATGAGGTACTGTCTTATGGTGTTGCAGCAGTAGGAAGGTTGGGAACCACTGCCTGAAAGGATGACTTCTCAGTGTTTAGACATTAAGACTAGAAGCTCACTAGTCTTATTTCGTTGGATATTACAAGGTCTGGCTTTGCTTTGAGTTCATCCCTCCAACGTGCAGGTATTGCCAATATGGCTATATTAATAAACAAGACCTTTATGTCTTTGTATGGCTAATGCAATGTTATTAACAGGTAGGGTATGATACTACGAACACAAAGGCTTAGTTCTTCTAGGAGTCTCTGCACCTTCTATCATTGGAAGGACATAGCATTGCTCATTCACGTGGATATGGTGTTCATGGTATTAACTAGAAGACAGAGATTGGATCTTATCAGACACTGAAGAAAATAGTGTCTTTATCTTAAATTTCTCAAACCCTTTGACTTATGAAAACTCATTTCTTTTCATTAGAAATGCCCGGTGTGGTGATGATGATGATGATGATGATGATGATGATGATGATGATGATGTGATGTGTGTGTGTCTGTTTGTGTAGCTGTGTCTGTGTGTGTGTGTGTGTGTATGTCTGTGTGTCTTGGTGTATCTGTGTGTATATGTTTATGTGTGTATGTGTCTGAGTGTCTGTGTATCTATGTTTGTGTCTGTGTGATGGAATATGTGTCTGTGTGATGGTGTGTGTATCTGTGTCTTTGTGTCTATGAACCTGTATGTGTATCTGTGTGTATGTGTCTATCAACCTGTGTGTGTACCTGTATGTGTGTATCTGTGTGTGTGTGCCTGTGTGTCTGTGCATATCTCTGTGTATGTATGTTCGTGTGTGTATGTGTCTGAATGTCTGTGTGTCTGTGTGTCTGTCTGTATGCCTCTGTGTCTGTATGTCTGTGCTGGTCTGTCTATTTGGCTCTGTGTGTGTCTGTGTGTGTGTGTGCATGTGTGTTATTGTGATACAGGAGAACAAAAGGTTTGAAGGTCTAAGACAGGCCAACTTGCAGGACAAATGCTATCACTTTACAAATAATGCCTTGTATTTGCATTAGGGAACCTGACTAGCTGGGGAAATGCCATCCTTTTTACAGGCCTCTTCGTGATAGTAGTCACACATACAACATTTTTTTAACTCTCAATTATATAGAGCAAAACATCTGGCTTGTGCTTTTAGAAAAAAATGAATGAGGGTCTTGCAGATCATACAGGGCAAAATCATTCTGTTTCTCATCTCAAAATGTTATTCTGTGATAATTGAGAGCTTGGGGATTCATCCTTGTATATTTTAAACTTTATGGCATCCAATTTGAGCACTTATTGGAAATGAGAATTGTGTAATTTTTTTTTTTTAACATTCTTCATGATCTTGGACAAGAACCATAAAATGAAAATACAGTTGAAAACTTGGCAACCTTCTCAATGGACTTAGTACATCTCCCATACTCTAGCTTCACAAAAAACTGATGTTAATGATTCAGAGAACAGCTGGTTTTGCAACCATCCATGGGCACAGATGATTATAAATATAGATAATTATGGAAAGTTTGGACCAGAACGTAATTACATAGTTTAAGAATTGATAGGTGGGAAGAGTTCTGTTTTAGCTGTAACAGAATGCACTACTCTTGTGGGGAGCCTAATGGTTAGGACCACTTCAAGGAAGTGAGAACTTGCCTGCCTTTGCCATCATTTTATCTCCTGACATCAACTCTGTCTACATTACTTAAGCCACCTCACCATCAATCATGTGGCAGAGATCAACTTGTGGCCCATGTCATCTCCAAAACCATAGAAAGGTTAATACCATCAAAATCATAGGAAACAAACCCACAAAGTAAAGCAGCACTATCAATGATGTTGATTTTTTTTTTAGAAAAATGTATCAGAAGATTCAAAGACTGAATAAATATTTTGATAGCCAAGTTATGCCTGGGAGACTTGATAGTTGCCTATCCTGTCTCCCTCACTTGTCTGGCATATCTGCACTTTCTAAGCTTCCCAGAATTGAAAGCTGATAAGAAAATCACATGTAAAGAAGGAAATCATCTCTATCTAATCCTGGGCCTTAGCAAGAACACTGTCCATACAACTCAGCATGCACAATTTCCTTCTTAGAAGTCTCAGAGTGGCTAAAGATAGAGGATAACTGACCACAGCTTGTGGGCCAATTCCATCCTGCCACATAACCACATAACAGTCATGATATAAGAAGAGAGACTACATGCTTAACTGATTGAAAAAAAATTTCTTTTATGACACAGGTTAAAACAAATATAAGAAGTTAAATAAATACCAGTGTTCATCCTGAAATGAATCTTTAGTAAAATTGTTACCTTCATTCTCTTATGTATCCCTGAACTTCTTTGTGACAATAACAGTCTCATTCTGTGAGTATTCACCCAGCAAAGCTAAATATGCTTGCTATCAGGGTCTGTAAAGAAGTGTCAGCCCAAGTCAAGGGTGTTTGGTTACAATAATGAATTCCAACAATCATGAGAAGTCCTTGTTTGTGAGCCCTCCAAGACAGTCTGTCTAAGTCCATCCCAGTAAGACTTGTTGGGACCAGGAAATCCACATTGCAAACCTCTACTGCTAATTCTTCACAAGTGTTCTGAAGTCCATCTTTAGGAATATTAAGTGTCTTCAATGTAAAAAGCTTCAAAGAAGTGCATCTTGATACAACGTATTAAACTCTTTGCCCAACACAGTGCTTGTGCCAGAAGGCAATTTAAGGGCACTGGTTATTTGAAAATAAAAATAAAAGCCAAAGGTTGTTTTCATTTTAATAACAGCAACCCCTCAAGGAGAGTAAAAAGTCACTTGCTTTTCTATTTTTCCATTTGGAGAAGATTTTAGGGACAAGACCCAGACAAGCTGTGGTTTTCAAATCAATCTCTTATGTTTTAGAAGCCAGAGGTTAAATGGAGACAAGAAACAGAACACTGACCACAGATTAGAGACAAAAATGAAGGCAAATCACATCTGCCAAAGGAGAATTTGAGGAGTCTCTAAGAGCTTGCCCAAGAACCTGTTAGGGGAAGTACCAGATATCAGCAGCCGCCTGCAATGACAAACAGTCCTGGAGAACAGTACCAGATACCAAGGGGCAAGCCTGTGATAGCAGCACTCAGAAGAGCTGAAGCAGGGGCATCAGCACAATCTAAAGGCTCGCCTGCACATCATACTGAGACCATAAGCCAACAACAACAAGAAAATTAAAAATTTGAAAGAAAAAGAAGAGAAAGAGAAAAAAGGAGAAAGGCATATGCCACCAAGCTGGAAGACATGATACTTTAATCTCTTGAACTCACATGATGGAAAGGCAGATCAACTCCAAAATGTTTTCTTCTAACTTCCACAGATAAATGCACAGACACAGATTCAAACAGACAGATGTGCATGCACACACACACACACACACACACACACACACATATACACACACACCCAAAACCACATATGCATAGGCACACACACATGCATGTATGCACACACGCACATGCACACACGTACACACAGTAAATAAATATAATGGAATTTTTAAAATGAGATAACGGTAAGGATGGACAGACTCAGTATTTATGAACACACACTGCTCTTTTTGAGGACCCAAAAGCGTGATACCTGGCACCCATGTGATCAGGTAGCTTGCAACGTCCTAGAATTCCAGCTGCAGAGGTCTTACCTTGTCTTATGTTTTCCAAACAGACACACATGCAAATACTAAAGCTTAAAATAAGAAGCTGGACATAGACACGCACCTGTATGTAACCCCAGAATGACAGGTTAGGGAGACAGAATAGCTGGTGCTTACTGGATGCTTACATAGCTTCAAGTTCAATAAGAATCCTGTTTCAAGGGATAAGATACCAAATGATAGAGGAGGATTCTTGCTGTCTTCCCTTTGCCTTTGTAAATACATACAAGTGGATGCATACACTCAGACACAAATATGCACATATACCACATTGGCATACTCTATATCTCTTCTGTCTCACTCTGTCTCTGTCTCTCTGTCTCTGTCTCTGTCTCTCTCTCTCTCACACACACACATACGCACACAAACACACATAAACATATAGACTGACATATAATAACAAGAAGGAGGAGGAGAAAAATAGGAAGAAGAAGAAGAAAATAAAGTACAATAGATTCTTTAACAGACCTGTAATTTGGGAATCTATCATTTGTTCCCAAACGATAGCAAGGATTTAACCAACAATTTGATTTGATGTCTACCTTTTGACTTACAACATAACCATGCCATTCACAATGTTTCTGCTCAAAACTCTAAAATCCACTTGATAAAACCAACACAATATTCTAAATAAGCTTACAGGTTTGTGCTGGGTCACATTCATATCTGTCATTCACATGTGGCCTTTGGACCATAGGCTGGACACATCTGATACATGTTTAATCAGAGCAATTTTTCCTGCTACATACCAGTGCCTGAGCCATGTAAAGATGACTAAATAAAGGCACACAGACAAGCATTTAATTATGTGTGTGTGTGTGTGTGTGTGTGTGTGTGTGTGTGTGTGTGTGTGTGTGTGTGTGTGTATTATTTATAATTTCTCAAAGTCTGGCCCATAGACCAGCAGCTTCAATGTTACTTGAAGATATGGTAGAAACGGAAGTTTCTAGAACCAGAATCTCTGCTCAGGGGTATTAAGCCACCTGTGCTTAACAGAGTCCAGTAAGTGATTCTGATGCTCACCTCAATATTCTGGTCATCTTTATACTGAGAGCCATGCAGAAGGAACAGCAAATAGCTTCAGAACTCATGGAATGCAGTCCACAGGTTACCACAGACACCTGGAGGGACCTCATTGTGGCATGGCCCCAAAGACTCTGTATCCTGAGGACTTTATGCTATTATGGAGTTCTGCTCTTCTTGCTACCCTCACATCTCTCTTAATCTAAGAATTATATGAAAACTTTAAGTGGGCTTCCAGTCTTTCACTGGACAGTATCTCTGGCATTCACGGTGCTAATGCTTGATTTCTTTCAGGCATTGCTGCTGAAATGATTCTATCACCAATCTAGAGAGGAGCTTAGAGATGTAGATTGTCAACAATGACCACCACCCTTAGAACACATTTAGAAAAATAAAGTTGTTAGCAAAGCTAGGTTGAGATGTTTTTACTACTGTCTCTGATGTAAAAAGTTTTATGGAACAATATGACGTTCAGAAAGGTACACTCTTATTAGTTAGGCTAGGGACCCTGTATGGTCAGCGAACAAGAACAATGACAACACTGGCTTACATGACTCTCACTGAGGCTGGACTGGTGATGATTGATTTCTTGATAATTTTTGCCTTTAGCTTCCTGATATGATTTATTAAGAATTGTTGATGAGTAGATGTGCATTTTGAGGATTTAAGGTAGATATGTCTGATTTTTATGTAAAAGTTTAGATTTGTGATTCTCTTAAGAATTTTAAAAGATTACTTTTAAAGATAAATAATAAAATAATTACTTCCTTCTCTGTAACTGCAAATTGCTGCCTGTCAGTAAGAGAAACTGGCTGAGAAATCTACCCTGCTTGCTTGCACCGTGTTAATCTACAACAAGTTGCTTCGTTATCAATGTATGTGGGTCTTTTTAAAAAATAATTTGTTCTTTTTTACATGTTCTACCAAATGTTATTTCTTGTAAATGTATGGACAACACAATGTTTTTTCATAACCATTCACTAGAGGAAAACTAAAATATAATCACATTTTAATTGTGTACTGCTTGAAAGATTTTGCTGGGATATATAAGCTATAGAAACAGAATAGAAGATGGTATGGTTGGCTGGAACACGGTTTCTCCCATCCATTGACCATGTGTGGAGGTGTGACGTTTTGCAAAGGGAGTTGGAACATCGTTCCTTCTATCCACCAGTTATGTGTATTCAGATATTAATTTGTGGACTACTTGGAGTCTGCCCTTTGGAGCTTTGCTCTAACCACTCTATGGGTGAATATGCATATGTCTGTCTGTAGGCATGTATACATGTATGTATGGGTATATGCATGAATGTATACATGTATATTTGTGTGTATGAAGTTACGGGACTCTGTCTTTTGTTTCATCCATTCTCTCTCTCTCTCTCTCTCTCTCTCTCTCTTTGTGTGTGTGTGTGTGCGCGCGCACGTGAATTTTCTCTTTCCTTCTCTTTCTCTCCGGCCCCAAAGAGTTAAACGCGTTCATAGCTTTTCTGCTGGCCACAGAGAGTGCAAGCCCCAGTAAACTAATCTTTGTTTCCTAAGAAAAAAGTCTGCTGAGTAAGTTCTCTAATCTCTGGCTGCCTTTGGCAGCAGCCCGTGTAGGTATCTGAATCCATGCCGGTCATCAGCTCTAAGCACTGGCCCTGAAATGGCTTCCTGCCTCAGTTTACCCTCTTGTGTCAAAGTTGGTTTTTGGCATCTTTAGACTCATTTGCAAAATATGGTTAGCAACAATGCATTCTTACAGATGTGTGTGTGTGTGTGTGTGTGTGTGTGTGTGTATATGTGTGTGTGTGTGTGTGTGTGTGTGTGTGTGTGTGTGTGTGTGTCTGTCTGTCTGTCCTGTGTTACAGTCCCAAGATGCTTTTTAACTAAAACTAAAGGAAGGCTGGCTAACAATTTATGAACAATTGTGAAAGTTACATAGAAGACAATTCCATTTTCAGTTTCATCCCAATCCAAAGAACTTCCTCAGCAATGCCACAGAGTCCTCTGAACATAGCACAAAATATCACAGATTAAGAGCAGTACAGCTCTGGTTCATGAATAAAGAAAACAGAGTGACACCAAGCACTGCTTTCTACTGCCAGTGTCTGGGTTCAAAGGTTGATTTAGAATGATTTGGAATCACTTAAGAGCCCCTAACATAAAGCCATACTCCTAAGTGAATCATATTCCCTTAACATACAAGCTAGTGGGGAGGTATTGGGCAATGGATCAGAATCCTTTGGACAGCAAACACAGTGTTTCATTCTTTCCAAGCATTGTGTAGTATAGTTGGTAGACTATGTGGTGTATAATTTATATCACAGGCTAGCTTATTCTGTTTAGAAAGTTCTATAGTGTCCTACAGCACACAGTATAGATGTATATCTTACATCCTACAGCCATCTTCTAGTGCCTCCTCACAGTTCTTCTCCTTCATGGAGTGCCAGCTTCTCTCTTACCTCATGCCCAGGTGCATTCTGGGAGTTTTTTGATTGTACAAGAATTCTGTATATACATTGTGTGTTTATACATATATACAAAGTGTTTAGATCAAATCTACCCTGACTCTGTCCCCGCCAAATCTTCTCATATCTCACACTGCCACTTTTCTCTCCTACCTTCATGTTCCATTTTAACTTGGCTGGTTCTATTGAGTGTTCCCAGTATGTGTAAGGGTATGGGATGTTTAACTCTGAAGAAGACTCTGTGCAGTCTTCTTTAAACTGGGATTTAATATCTCATCAAGAGCACTAACTCCATGAGAGACAAGTAACTAACAGGTCCCAAACATAGTTCATCTTTCCTATCTACATTGAACAACTCCATAGCACAGTCTATGAAAAGCTCACAGAGATTCTGGCTATATGAAATCTCCCTCTTTACTCCACCTGTTGCCCAGAGCACTATCCATCCCCTAACATAGCCTAATTGACTCCATCTCCTCTTCCCTAAATGGCTTTTAGGATAACTAACAGCTGTACCCACATCCCATCCCAATTTCAGCTCTTAAGAGAAGGCAAGCTTAACTAGAGGACAGCAAGCTGTGATTCATAGCCTACATTCTTTTTCATCAATATTTTCTTGGTAAAGGCCTTCTTAAGTCTGCAGAAGCACCGAACTTTGTCCTGTGTAATGCAGATGCTGAAAAGCTCTGTCTCAAGTTATTTCCTCCCTAAACTTCATAAATTATGTCAAAAGTCATTGGGAAATAAAAAAGTTGTTCAATGAAAAAAATATATATCTCTGTTTAAAAAATCTAGAGAAGATTCAACCATAAGAACAACTCAGTGTCTTCATTTCAACCCAACAAGAGGCCTGCCTGATGTGTGTCTTCTGGGAGTCGGGCAAACAATGCATTCCAGGCTTTCACAGGGTAAGAAAAAAAAATGTAATATGTCCAACTTTTGAGGTGCTGTTGATTGCGCTATACATTTCTGCATTTCAGAGATAGGCATTTTTAAAGCCAGGCAGGTTCATCAAATTATCTTTATTATACAAAGCTAGGAAGAAAATGGCATATTTTATTATGCAGAATCATCCCAGAGAAAAGTACCAGGAAGAAATCAAGTGATCAGCCTTTGTCTAAAGCCAGTCTAGAGATTAGCATGTCTTGTGAGGTCTTTCTCTTGGTGATCCTAGAACAAGAAAAAGAGGTGGGAAGCCAGCTCTGTAACCTCTCATTAGCACACTGTGAACTCTTCCTCTTAAGAAATCTATCCCCTGAAGCTTACCCAACACCATCCACCTGCAATAGTAGGTAGATGCATTCTGTGCTTACAGCTGGGAGTGGCATACAAAAAATTGTAATGGAGAGCTATCCTTTGAGTATGTACTAACTATAATCTATATTATCTTTAAAACAGTACAATATTCAATATTACCCTATCATACAATTTTCTATACAACATTAAATGTAACATGATGATGTCATTAACTAGAGGCATAAGAAATCAATTTAACTCCCTTTGTAAAAGAGTAGTTATTCTTCCAGAAAGATAATGCAGTGTTTTCAAAACAAAGACCCCATTGTCTTTTTTAAAATATCACCAATAAATTTAAATATAGTTTACTAATATGTAAACCATGCACATTTTACTGAAGATAATCTTTTCTCACAAACATATAAACAAAGCTGTCATTGATAAATCCCTCAAAATTTAGATATACAACCTTCCCTCAGCCTGTGTTCTCCTGCACACTCATACTGCTTTGCATGGGAAGGGTGCTCGCATATATAGACCAAAGTTGACTTTTGCTAATCTACAGAGAGCTCCAGGATTCTGTTCTCTTTTTAAAAAATTATTTTCTTATTCTTCTTGAATTTAAACTTCTTCATTAATTTCCCCTTCAATATACAAAATTCTCTCTTTCCTCATCAAAGTTCAATTAACACCAATCCTATAACCCTTTGCTATGAGTGGGAGCAGACAGACAGAAAAATAAATGAATAAACAAACAAACAAACAAACAAACTTTGCATTTTTCTTCCAATTCAAGTCCACTCTTATACATGATAACAGCCAAAATTAGTGCCTCATAGTCTTTGATTATAATAAAGATTAGGATATTTTATAAATTTTATCTTACCAAGCCAATAACAAATAATGCTTTATGTGATGTGTAGACAGTAGTTTAAAATGCAGAGAAATTGAAGACTTGCCCAGTGTCACAAAATTTACCTTCAATTCTCTACTATCAGGGGTTATAGTTATATGGGTTGTTACTTTACTTCTGCTTGACTTTATTTCTACTGTTTTCTTTTAGCCTGTTTGTTGCTGTTGTTGTTGTTGTCTCCAATAATTACATATTTCAGTATTCAGTTTTTGAATATCTGGAAGAGAGCTCTAGTCACCCAATAAGCATGCATGGAGAGTTTGCTAGACGAGGCAGTTCAGTTTCTTGGTAACAAGAGCTTCATAGGCAGCAGAACTGCATGACAACTTATTGCAGTGGGGGGGAGTAAGGCATGGGAGACTTGGAAACCATTGAGGCTTAAAGCTATGGTGAATTCTAAAAACCAGGGATTGAAAGAAAGAAAGCATGATTCAATGTAGGCATAACGGTCAGCATGTAAAATGCAACCTAATGAATCCTTTTAATTGGCAACATATGCGAGTCATTAAAATCATGAAAGGTTTACTGTAAGGATATTCTGAGCAAATAAATAAAACAGACATGGACACTAAAAGAAAATATGCACAATATTTTAGTTCACCTTCTTGAACATTAACATGACATTTTTCTAATGGAAAAGCAAAAGAACCAAAAAGAAAAAGCCACTGGGAACCAAGTATAAAGGACAATTTCAGAAGTCAAAGTGAAATAATCCGAATTGATTGAAATTGCAAAAATTTGACTTAATTGTTTTAAAGAGATATAAAAGTGAGAAAGACACAAATTTTGATAAATAAAGTGAATCTGAGATTCACTGAGGGAGGGCTGAATATAATCAATATACATTATATGTGATTCTCAATGAAATAATAAAAATGAATATATATATATATATCATTTGTGAAATTAATCAACTGAACAGCATTCTGAATATCTAGTGATTAAGAGTCACCTTCACTTCCTAAGTCCTGTGTGACTAGAAAGGTAACTGTTATGCACATGTAGGTTAGAGCAGCTAAACTGCTTGGATGCTGAACTCTTAAGCAGTTACTGAGCAATATTCTCTTATATATAACACTGTCGTGTAAGGTATGTGAATCCATTCCACATGTGCTCTGCAAAGTAACTCCTTGAGGACGAAATAATTAATAAGTCATCGAAATAAACTCAATACTAAGTGACCAAAGGCAGCATTGTGCTGCCTCATCTTTGACAGTCAATATTGCCTCTCTTCCAATGTACACTCTGTGATCTCATCACATTCACCAATGCCTCGTGTATAACAACACCAACTCATAATCATTGAGAGTTAGGCAGAATGGAAGGAGCTTGTTTGGCAGCAGTTCAGTCCTGGAGCAAACACCAACTGCAACTCAGCAGCTGCAGACCAATCCTCTAGGCAGGCAGATACCACACATGAACCTGCAGTTTCAGTCCAGTCCCCTAGGCAAGCAGACATCATGCATGAACCAGCAGCTGTAGCTGAAGAACCACAAGGCTAGCCAACAGGTCTAAGGCAAGGCTATGGAAGCAGCACACTGTCACAGAAAACTCATGTGAAGTTCTTGGGTGAGTTTCTTTCTGGTGACACCACTAGAGATTAACAATGCTATGTAAGGTGAACCAATAGTTGCTTGTTGTTAGCAAAGAATATCCAGGTAGAGCAAACCAAACAAATGCTCAGTGCTCATCTACCACTGTCTGTGGGGTCATATTTGTACTCCTTCATCACAGATCCTTTCATGTGTTTGCTTTATCAAAACATCCTGTCACCTGTTTCTGCTTCAGGAAAACATTCTTTAATGTGTCTGCTTTAGCAAGACATCCTTTCACCTGTCTGCCCCAGCAAAACAACATTTGACATAACTGACTTTGCAAAGAAACTAGAAGTTTCCACTTCATAGAGGTGGAAGGAAAGGACAGAAGGGGACAAAAAGGAAGAGTGAGAGTAAGAAATACAGGGAGAGAGGAAGAGATGAGTAGAGGGAGTAAGACGGAAGGGAGAAATCCAATCTCTCAAATAAGTATCAGTCAGACTTATTAAACTTACAAAACTCTCAGCGTACTCATCAACTTTTAGGTCATTTTGTTCTTAACTAACTGAAAAATTAGCATCTGAAAGATGAACTTAGTGGAGGAATTGCAAACAATCCTCTTCTACATGTGGTTGCTAAGAGAAAACTGATTGTATGATTTTTAATGCACCCTTAAATCCTCAAGAACCAATTTATTAAGAAATGGTCAGGAGATGTGCCCCTGGGAGACCTTCAGCGCAGATTATTTTTAGACAGCACTCCCACAGTCTCACTATTCATTTTACATTGCAAAGGTCCCACAGTATGAGATCAACTTGTTAAAAAGCAGACACTAAGAAAAATCTACAAAAATACCGAAACATGTGGTCTTTGGACATCCACATATGAACAAACACAATGAAGCTTGAGTGGTGGGAGAATCTCCAGCACTGGCCTTAGTTTCTGAAACATACAAAATTCCTGACTTGGTTCCTGCCTTACTTTTTATCTTCCAGCCAAATCTAAGCCCTGCCTATCTTACCTCCCAAGTGCACCTTTATCTTTTTCTGTCTAAAATGCTACTTCAATAATGAAGATTCTGTTCCTCAATGTTAATCTTAAACATTTTTCTAAATACATATTTGTGAGCATAAGTGTAAAGTATTTGGAGCTTCAATATTACATTCTTTTGTTTTCTTTTACATGATAGTTTTATAAAAATAATCATTATCTCTCTTAAATGTTAATATTTTCTGAGATTCTGGGCCATGAATCATTCATTGACCTCATAATTCACTCTGAGACATGGCATCAACTTTCTGAGTCTGGCTATCTTCTGTGGCTGACAGTTTCCAGATTCTTACCACTGGTCCATTTCCTTATGCTGAGTTTCAATCTGCAGACAGGTGGACTCTTGGCTTTGGTAGTCAGTGGGCACTGACAGTTTTGGATATCTTACAGAAATCTGGCCAGCCTGAACCAAGCTGTAACTATTACTTCACTCTCTGAGTAAAACACCTTCTTAAGGAAGAGTTTCCACTTGTTTAGTGTCACTAAAACCAAACCAGAAACACAAAACCTGGGGTCTATACTGGTGTTATTCTTGTTTCCAACCCCGTAACTAAAATTTCAAATAAACAGGTCCTCAATATATACTCATAGATTTTTAAAATGGCTCCATTCATCCACCTTGCTGCCTCCATCCTCATCCAAGACATCATCATTTGTGGTCACGACTATGTATTCCTAAAGTTTCTGATTGTAGGCTTGCTCAACAAATAGTCATTCTTCACCCTGAAGTCATAAATCTCTACACAGTGATCACTTTACGTTGTTTGAGCTCATCAGCAGTTCCCTTTGTTTACCTTTTTGGCTCAGTAATGAGACTGTGACATATGAACCATGAATCATCTAATGTCTCCTTTGATTCTTAGTATTGTTATCAATGGACAATCAGTACATATGTGTTATGTAAATTGATTGAATTGATTAGTAAACAGCCTTAACAAAAATTCTTAGGAAAATATTCTAAATAATCTTTTTAGTAATTATAGAACAATTCAGTGACGGACTTACTAAAACAGACATATATTAGAAGAAGAGATAGTTAAAAATCTATTAAGAAATAAACTGGGAGAAACCTGTCTCGAAAAACCAAAAAAAAAGAAAAAAAAGAAAAAAAGAAAGAAAGAAAGAAAGAAAGAAAGAAAGGAAGGAAGGAAGGAAGGAAGGAAGGAAGGAAGGAAGGAAGGAAGGAAGGAAGAAAGAAAGGAAGAAAGAAAGAAACTGAGGCCAGCAAGATGTCTCAATGGGTAAAGAGTCTTGGAGTTAACACAGATAACATGAGTTTGATCCCCTGAGAATGACATGGGAGAAATAGAACTGACTCCCATAAACTGTTTCTGACTTCTATTTTCTGATGGTGACACATCTCTTACTATGACATGCTTTCTTTCATGCATGTAATCCAAGGAGCATAAAAGGACATTAAAGTAAAGGGTCCACTAGGACAGTGAGACCAGATGGGAAAGGAGAGCAACAAGAAAGTAATATAAGTTGTGAATGTGGTGAGAATAGAAGATATGAATGAATTGAAATGTTATAACAAAAGTCCTTGCTCTGTATAGTTAATGTATACTAATAAAAGAAACATAAAAATAATCTGAGGAGAAAATACACATATATTTCCTAATAAGTTAATATCTATCAAATATAGAAAATATTGTGAAATACAAAGTTATTTTTGAAAATACTTTCAACCCACTTTATCCTATGTCAAACGGTTGTACTTAGGAGGAAATAAAAATTTAAAGTTGAGCTTGTTTCCATCATTTCTAGAATGATAAAGTCTTTTACAAAGATAAACTAGAAAGAGGATAGGAAAGAAAATAAAATGTGTCATTAACAATGGAGTTTATCATTTTCCTCTAAGTCTAAAACATTGATCACAGCATCTTCTTGTGGTATGAGAAAATCAGCTAAAACTGACCCTTTGATTATCATCCAGACTTTATGGTATAGAACATTATTTGTCTCCAATATTCAGTCTCAAAAGGATTGAGACTCTTGATTTCCACAAAGTATCTCTGCAGTCATTCTATATGGGAGCTCCAAATACTCACAGGTTTGTTTATATATCTGATAGTTGATATTGACTAGAATTTTGCCTAGAACACTTAAAGAATCTCTGCATGTCTCCATAAAATGGAGGCTTGGCTCTGGCATCAAAATTCCAGGAAACATTTGTATAAGAAAGCTGAATTCTCTTTAATGACCTAGGCATAGACACCACACATTTCCCTGTTCGTATTCACTATGATTGTTAACAAAGCAAATCAATCCTCACAAGGAAGAAAAAGAGATGCCATCTTTTGGAAGGGAAAGTACCCAATTTCACAGAATAGGTAAATAATATCTCTATAACCATTGTGGAAAGTGCACTCTAGAACAAAGCTGGGGAATTATTTTGATTAGTGTATTTTTACTTTTACTCAAAACTTAAAATAATTGACATCAATCTCCTTCTTCCATAGTCTATACTAGCAGCCTCATGGGGAGTGATTCAAATCACCTAATCAAATGCATAATGACCACATGCTTTTGCTCAGACTTTTCCAAATTTCATATGAGGAATTTATAATTCACTACCTAAGTTTGCTTTTAATTAAAGAAAGTGTATGTTTTAAATCTCTGGAGTCATATTGGAAGCAGGCTCTATGAAATCAAAGCTGGCTAGTAAATCTAAATAACACTGGACATCAGCTAATCTTGAGTGGATAGAATTCAAAATAAACATATCTAGTATGGATGTATAAAAAGATAAAGCCAGTTGGGAGCTTGGGTTGAGGAGCTACAGGAATTAAGGGCATATCTACTTCTGCTTTTATTACAGACATCCTTTGTTGAGAAAATTGCATATGTATCTTAATCTTCTGCCTTCCCTTCCCAGATATCCTAATAAGAAAAGAACATAAAACAAGAATCTCCTTCCTGTTCCATAAAGAAAATAAAACACATGCAACTGCCAGAAGAGTCATAGAGTCTATCATTTGCCCCACCATGATGAAGCCTGACAGGTACTTCTGACAGAAGAGAGAGATGCATGAAGCAGAGACACCATGACTTGGAAACTAGGTAGGAAGGAAAACACAGAAAGCCATAAGGAAATATAATCTCAATGTGACAAGTGAAACTGAGCTCTGTTTGTCATTACTTTGGCTCCTTTTGTTTGCTTCAGACATAAAACCTAGATAGCCTTGAAAATTTATTCATCCCTGAGTCTCTGAAGGATCTTTCATCTAATGGAAGCTACAAGAAAGGTCAAGGTTATCAGAGGGTCAACTGAAGGTTAGTAATTAAGAGTAAATGTGACAACAACAAAAAAAAACAAAGAAAGAAAGAAAGAAAAATAGAAAGGAAAGAAAGAAAGAAAGGAAGGAAGAAAAAGAAATAATGGTGGGGTAGACATTGCTGATTATTATAGCTAAATGAGAAGCAGGGAGCTATATTATGAATAGAAGAAGAGTTGAGTTGGAAAGGGGAGAAAA
>CM052700.1:35492998-35547651 GCA_028551405.1 Uromys caudimaculatus
ATACAGGAGAACACAGGTAAACAGGTAGAAACCCTTAAAGAGGAGACACAAAATTCCCTTAAAGAATTATAGGACAACACAACCAAACAGGTGAAGGAATTGAATAAAATCATCCAAGATCTAAAAGGAAATAGAAACAATAAAGAAATCACAAAGGGAGACAATCTTGGAGATAGAAAACTGAGGAAAGACATCACAAGTCATAGATGCAAACGTCACCAACAGAATACAAGAGATAGAAGAGAGAATCTCAGTTGTTGAAGATTCCATAAAATACCTGGACACAACAGTCAAAGAAAATGCAAAAAGCAAAAAGCTCCTAACCCAAAACATCCAGGATATCCAGGATACAATGAGAAGACCAAACCTAAGAATAATAGGTATAGAAGAGAGTGAAGGTTCCCACCTTAAATGGCCAGTAAATATCTTCAACAAAGTTATAGAAGAAAACTTCCCAACCCTAAAGAAAGAGATGTCCATGAACATACAAGAAGGCTACAGAATTCCAAATAGACTGTATAAGAAAAGAAATTCCTCCTGTCGCATAATAATCAAAACACCAAATGCACAAAACAAAGAGAATATTAAAAACAGTAAGAGAAACATGTCAAGTAACATATAAAGGCAGATCTATCAGAATTATACCAGACTTCTCACTTGAGACTATGAAAACTAGAAGATCCTGGGCAGATATCATACAAATCCTAAAAGAACACAAATGCCAGCCCGGGCTACTTTACTCAGCAAAACACTCAATTACTCTAGATGTAGAAACCAGATATTCTATGACAAATACAAATTTATACAATAACTTTCCACAAATCCTGCCCTACAAAAGATAATAGATGGAAAACACCAACACAAGAAAAGAAACTATACCCTAGAAAAAGCAAGAAAATAATCTTCTTTCAACAAACCCAGGAGAAGATAGCCACAAAAATATAAAAATAACATCAAAAATAAGAAGAAGCCACAATCACTATTCCTTAACATCTCTTAACATCAGTAGTCTCAATTCCAGTAAAAAGACATAGACTAACAGACTGGATAAATAAACAATTCCCACCATTTTGCTGCATACAAGGAATGCACCTTAGTGTCAAAGACAGACCCTGCATCATAGCAAATGGTCCCAAGAAACAAGCTGGAGTAGCCATTCTAATATTAGATAGAATCAACTTTCAACCAAAAGCTATCAAAAAGGATAAGGGAGGATACTTCCTACTCTTCAAAAGAAATATCTACCAAGAACTCTAGAATTCTGAACAACTATGCTCCAAATGCAAGGGCAACCACATTCATAAAATAATATTTACTATAGCTTAAAGTACACATTTTACCTCACACAATAATAGTGGGAGACTTCAACACCCGACTCTCATCAATGGTCAGATCATGGAAACACAAACTAAACAGAGACACATTGAAACTAACCGAAGTCATGGACCAAATAGATTTAAGAGATTTCTATAGAGCATTTCATCCTCAAACAAAAGAATATACCTTCTTCTCAGCACTTCATAGTACCTTCTCCAAAATTGGCTCATAATTGGTCACAAAACAGGCCTCAATAAATACAAGAAGATTGAAATAATCCCATGCATCCTTCCTATGAGATTACTATGGAATAAGGCTTGTCTTCAATAGCAACAAAAAACAACAGAAAGCCCACATTCACATGGAAGCTGAACAACGTCCTACTCAATGATAACTTGGTCAAGGAAAAAATAAAGAAAGAAATTAAAGACTTTTTAGAATTTAGTGAAGATGAAGACACATCATACCAAAACTTATAGGACACAATGAAAACAGTGCTAAATGGAAAACTCATAGATGTAAATGCCTCCAAAGATAAACTGGAGAAGCATACACACTAGCAGATTGACAACACAACTGAAAGCTCTAGAACAAAAATAAGCAAATGCACCAAAGAAGAGTAGATGGCAAGAAATAATCAAACTCAGGGCTGAAATCAACCAAGTAGGAACAAAAAGACTATACAAAAAACAAACAAACAAACAAATAAAAAACAAAAAAACAAAACAAACAAAAAAACAGGAGCTGATTCTTTGAGAAAATCAAAAAGATAAACAGAGACAGTATCCAAATTAATAAAATCAGAAATGAAAGGGGATACATAACAATGGAAGCAGAGGAAATTCAAAAAATCCATACATCTAACCCAAAGCCTATACTCAACAAAACTGGAAAATCTTGATGAGATGGGCAATTTTCTATACAAATACCAAGTACCAAAGTTAAATCAGGATCAAATAAACCATACAAACCATCCTGTAACCCCTAAAGAAATAGCAGCAGTCATTAAAAGTCTCCCAACCAAAAACAAAAACAAAAACAAAAACAAAACAAAACAAAACAAAACAAAAAAAACAAAAAACCCAGGACCAGATGAATATAGTGCAGAATTCTATCAGACCTACAAAGAAGACCTAATACCAGTACTCTTCAAATTATTCCACAAAGTAGAAACAGAAAGAACACTGCCGAATTTGTTCTATGAAACCACAGTTACACTGATACCAAAACTAGACAAAGACCCAACAAAGAAAGAGAACTTCATAATTTCCCTTATGAATATTGATTCAAAAATACTCAATAAAATTCTTGAAAACCGAGTCCAAGAACACATCAAAATGATCATTCACCATGATCAAGTAGGCTTCATCCCAGGGATGCTACGATGGTTCAATATACAGAAATCCATCAGTACAACTCACTACATAAACAAACTCAAGGGAAAAAAAAAATGATCATTTCATTAAATGCTGAAAAAGCATTTGAAAAAATTCAGCAGTCCTTCATGTTAAAAGTCTTGGAAAGATCAGGAATTCAAGGCCCATGCCTAAACACAGTAAGAGCAATATACAGCAAACCAGTAGCCAACATCAAACTAAATGGAGAGAAACTTGAAGCAATCCCACTAAAATCAGGGACTAGACAGGGCTGTCCACTGTCTCCCTATCTATTCAATATAGACTTGATTATATTTATTATTATTATTATATTGATTATATTTATTATATTTATTATATTCAATTAGACAACAAAAGGAGGTAAAGGGATACAAATTGGAAAGGAAGAAGTCAAAATATCACTATTTGCAGATGATATGATAGTATACTTAAGTGACCTGAAAAACTCCACCAGAGAATTGCTACAGCTGATAAACAACTTCACAAAAGTGGCCAGATATATAATTAACTCAAAGAAATCAGTAGCTTTCCTATACTCAAAGGATAAACAGGCTGAGAAATAAATTAGGGAAATGACACCCTTCATAAAAGTCACAAACAATATTATATATCTTGGTGTGATTCTAACCAAGTCAAAATCGGTTTGACAAGAACTTCAAGTCTCTGAAGAAAGAAATGGAAGAAGAGCTCAGAAGATGGAAAGATCTCCAATGCTCATGGATTGGCAGGATTGACATAGTAAAAATGGCCATCTTGCTGAAAGCAATCTACAGATACACTGCAATTCCCATAAAATTCCAACTCAATTATTCATAGAGTTAGAAAGAGCAATTTGCAAATTCATTTGGAATAACAAAAACCCAGGATAGAAAAAAACTGTTCTAAACAAGAAAAGAACTTCTGGGGGAACTACCATCTCTGACCTCAAGCTGTACTACAGAGCAACAGTGATAAAATTGTATGGTATTTGTACAATGATAGGCAGGTAGATCAATGGAATAGACTTGAAGACCCAGAAATGAATCCAAATACCTATGGTCACTTGACCTTTAACAAAGGAGCTAAAACCATCCAGTGGAAAAAAAGACAGCATTTTCAACCACTGGTTCTAGTTCAACTGGAGGTCAACATGTAGAAGAATGAAAACTGATCCATTCTTATCTTCTTATACAAAGCTCAAGTCCAAGTGGATCAAGGACCTCCACATAAAACAAGATAAACTGAATCTAATAGACGAGAAAGTGGGGAAAAGCCTTGAACATACGGGCACAAGGTATAACTTCCTGAGCAGAAAACGATTGACTTATGCTCTAAAATCAAGAATTGACAAATGGGACCTCATAAAACTGCAAATCTTCTGTAAGGCAAAGGACTCTGTCAATAGTACAAGAAGGCAGCCAACAGATTCAAAAAGATCTTTACCAATCCCACATCCGATAGATGGTTAATATCCAATATATACAAAGAACTCAAGAAATTAGACTCCAGAGAACCAAATAACCCTATTAAAATACAGGGAACAGAGCTAAACAGAGAATTCTCAACTGAGGAAACTCTAATGGCCAAGAAGCACCTAATGAAATTTTCAACCTCTTTAGTCATCAGGGAAATGCAAATCAAAACAACCCTGAGAGTCCATCTCACACCAGTCAGAATGGCTGAGAACAAAACTCAGGTGACAGCAGATGCTGGCAAGGATGTGGAGAGAGAGGAACACTCCTCCATTGCTGGTGGGATTGCAAGCTGGTACAACTACTCTGGAAATTGGTTTGGCCATTCCTCAGATAATTGGATACAGTATTACCTGAGGACCCAGATATAATCCTGGGCATATACCCAGAAGATACTTCAACATTTAATAAGTACACATGCTCCACTATGCTCATAGCAGCCATATTTATAATAGCCAGAAGTTGAAAACCATCCAGATGTCCTTCATCTGAGGAATGGATACAGAAAATGTGGTACATTTATACAATGGAATACTACTCAGTTATTAAAAACAATTACTTCATGAAATTCTCAGGCAAATGGATGGAACTTGAAAATATCCTTCTGATTGAGTTAACTCAGTCACACACACAAAGAAAGAAACCCACACACAGTATGCACTCACTGATAAGTGGATATTAGCCCAAAAGTTTGAAATACCCAAGATTCAATTCACAGACCATATGAAGCCCAAGAAGAAGGAAATCCAAAGTGTGGATGCTTCAGTGCTGCTTAGAAGGGGGAACAAAATACTCACAGGAGGAAATATGGAGACAAAGTGTGGAGAAAGGATTGAAAGAAAGGCCATCCAGAGACTGCCCCACCTGTGGATCCATCCCATATACAGTCACCAAACCCAGATGCTATTGTAGATGCCAGGAAGTGCTTGCTGACAGGAGCTGTCTCCTGACAAATACAGAGCTGGATGCTTACAGCCAAACATTGGACTGAACAAGGACTCCCCAGTGGATGAGTTGGATAAGGAACTGAAGCTGCTGAGGGGATTTGCAGCCCCATGGAGGGAGCAACAGTGTCAACTGGTTAGGCCCCTGTGGGGCTCCCAGGGGACTGGACCACCAACCAAAGAGTACACATGGAGGGACCCATAGCTCTGGCCAAATATATGGCAGAGGATGGTCTTGTTGTACATCAGTGGGAGGAGAGGCCTTTGGGCCTGAGGGTGTTCGATGCCCCAGTGTAGGGGAATGCTAGGGCGAGAAGATGGGAGTGAGTTGTGGGTGAGGCAGCACCGTCATAGAGGCAGTGGAGGGGACATAGAATAGAGTTTGCCAAAAGAGAGACCCAGAAAAGGGAAAATATTTGAAATGTAAATTAAGAAAATATCCAATAAAAAACTCACTAATTCTAGATATTGGTTCTAGCAAACATTTTTATTCCCTTCTTGAAAACATAATTTTTTTTTGTTGCATTAAAAGTTCATGAAGTAAATTTTTGAAGTTTTTCATGTCCCTCTTCATCAAATAAACCAGCAGGGGTCATACATGACCACTAAATGTAGACCCCTTTAGGCTGTCACCACTGCTATTGTTTAATACATATCAGCTGTGGTGTCATTTACTGAGGGGACAAAAATGAAAACATTATATAATGTCATTAATATCACATAAAGAAAGCAGGGCTTTTACCTGAACAGCATCATGAAGCTTGACTCAGGTCTGTTTAATTCATAAACCAAACATCAAACCACACATACTCCTCTATCTACTACCCAATAAAAGACCTAAGTAGGAATTGGACTTTGTAACATTGTCTTGTTTCATTTATTTGATTGGAAATCAATTTAGAAGGATACAAAGATTCTTAAAGACTGATTTAATGTAGTGTGTGTGAATGAGCAAAGAAATAAGCAATGGCAGTGTGAAGTCAAGACTAGAAGGATCAAAAATCTATATTAGTCCCCCTATTGACTCTGGGAGTGCACTTTGACTGCACTTTAGACATAGTACAAACATGAAAGACATGACTTAATTCATGCTTCGAGATCAGAATGACATCAACCAACTTCTCTAACGTCATCATCTAAGCCATGCTCTCATTTGCCAGTCAGACAGTAGATGAGATGACTAATATTCTTCTGATCATCAAATGAGCAGTTTTCAAGGAATTTTGCATTTTTAAATTCATTTGTACTTTAGATGTATGGGAACAGATATACTGTCCACCAGACAAAGGTGCCAGATCCTCTGAAACTAGAGTTATATGTGGTTGTTAGTCAACATGTTGGCGCTAAGTCTGGAACTTTAGTCCTCTGGAAGAGTATTTAGTGCTCATAGCCACTGAGCCAACTCTCCAAACTCAAAAGTAGTTTTTGAATGATGCAACTATACACAACATCATGGGCTATACTCATCCCATGGTTGCCAATCTTATCAAAGAAGTGTCCTTCCTTCAACTGTTTAATTATTTTATGGTCTGTTTTGTTCCACATCATATATCTATGCTTTGGTGCCAGTTTAGAAGTTCATTTAGCTAGGTGATAGTGCCAAGTTTCTTGATTAAATACATATTTAGAAATCACTATTAAGGTATTTTAAAATTATAAAATGATTTACATTATATGAGTGTAGGTGTGTGGTGTGAAGTAAGAGAGAATGAGAGAGAGAGAGAAAGAGAGAGAGAGAGAGAGAGAGAGAGAGAGAGAGAGAGAGAGAGAGAGAGAGAGAGAGAATGCATGTGTGTGTGAGAGGCATCCCATTATCCTATTAGGAGCATATTTTTATACCTTATGCTTTAGTAGAACAAATCTGATTCTTGAATCAAGACTTCTAATCAACTAAGTTCTCTCTAAATTTCCTAAAGATTAATCAAAGAATGAGCTTTCACTCCTCTCTTGCTTTTTGATTCCATATACTCCACTAGTAAGAACTGTCCCTCAAAATATACATCACACTGTTCTCCTCGCATGGACATACACCTTTTCTCACTAGTTCCTGGGTCAGCATTCCCCAGTCCCTCTACTTTAACCAAATTCATTTTTCTATGTTTTGTTTAAAAGGTAAACTCTTCAATATTTCATAAAATCTCTTCTGTGTTCCAAATTTTGTTTTCCCTTTCCTCATTCAAGCTTTACTTCTTAGCTATCTTACCTTCCTAATGGTGCCTCCAAAGGATACCTGACTTGGCAGCCTTTAGGATTCCTATTTCCAGAAGAGATCTTCATATACTTTATCTTTCCAGCATGCTGCAGTACTTCATTGCACCCTCCCCATGTGGCTTCATTTATTCATACTCTTTACATGACTTTCTGTTACATATTATGCCTGTTACTCTATTATTATTTTATCAATAAGCTATCTATTCCATTCTAGCTAGAATCTGCCCACATTTGATGCCTACCACCATACAGCATACTCACGAAATTCTAAAGATTTAAAGTCAGTGCTTCAATCTAATTCAAGTTCTCAGTCCTGCAAGAAGAACCCAGTGCTTAAGGAGATGGTTGTCTTATGTCCTAGGATATTAGAGCTAAGTGGCACCCTGCTATTTCCTTGTCTCCTTCCACTCCAGCTAATTCCTTAGTGGGTCCTGTGTAAATAATTATCACCTTCTTACTGTACTTTGAGATGTACAAGCCAACAAGTATCAGTGAAACTGTGGTTAATTTAGGGTTTGATTTGGCTAAGTGATGCTGCTTTGTTATTTGTCCAAACACAGACTTAGATGTTCCTATGACAGGATTTGATGCCTTATGATTCCAGTGATGTTCAATTTTTCTCTCCGTCATTGGAATTAGAGCTGTAGTATAGAGCACTTTTACATTCACAGCAAAGCTGAGCAGAAAGGTCCAAAGATGATGTACGTTTTCCATCCCTCAAATAAACAGATTCCTCTACCATTAACATCCTATACTGAAGTATTAATGTGGGTGCAGTCCAGCCTACACTGGCATGTCACAATCACCTAAAATCTAAGGCTTACCTTCTCCACCACTCCTGATGGTATATATTCTTTGAATTATGCTAAATATGCAATGATATTTTACGCCATTCTAGTTGTATCAAAAGTCCATCGTTGATACAAAGTTTCAATCTTGGTTTTGTACATTATTCCCAATATGCACTGATGTTATCCACCACTGCAGCATACAAGAATGAGTCACAACAGACCTGAAATATCTATGTTTGTCCAAGCCCCAAGCCCTGACAACTGCTGATTCCTTTTACTGAGCAAACAAAAGTTTGCAATTTCCCGAATGTCAGGTTAAAGAAATAACATAAGAAGCCATTCTCTTGGCTTCTTATGCATTCATTTTTTCTATGTCTTTTCACAGGTTGACAGCTCATTTATTTCTAACACTGAATAATATTTCAATGTCTGAGTTCACCCTAGCACATTTACCCATTCATTCACTGAAGGGCATCTCGGTTACTTTCAAGTCAGGGCAATTATAAATAGCACTTCCATAAACATTCACATGCAGCACTGTTTGATGAGCATAAATTTTTAATTCATTTAGTTAAATAATAGGAGACATAATTTCTGGGTCAAATGGTAGAGTATGTTGCAATCTGTATTGTCAAGTCGTCTTCCGATGTGGCTACACTATTTTGAATTTCCACAAGAGATGAAGGAGCAGTTCTGTTGCTCCGCATCACTGCCAACATTAGGTGTGGTAGGTATGGTGAACAGTTTGGTAATTCTAGCAACTTTATGGAGAGTTACAATGTCAATAAAATTCTTAGGTTTAAATGTCATATTTTAATTATCCTTTGATATAGTTTCCATTTATGTATCATCTGCCTGCTTACATTATTTTATTCATTTTAATCAAACTATTCACTTATTAATAATTTTTTAAATTCTTAGTACATATTGGAAAATGGTTTTGTATCATATTATAGATATGCCAGAAACCATGAACTGTAGACAGAACACACAGCTGGAGAAATAGAGAATTCAAACTTGGGCTTAATCTTAATTATATAAATACATGGGGAAGTGCTGAATTTTTATTCCTTAATATGATACTCACATATTTGAGGCTATTTCAATGCATTTAAGGAATACACTGAAGGCCATTCAGGTTCTTTCCATTCCCTAGTTACTCTGAATAGAGTAGCAACTAACATGACTTAACAAATATCTGGGCAGAGAATGTCAGGTCCTTTGGGCATATGCTAAAAAGTGTTATACCTGGGTAATATGGCATATTTATTTCAACTTTTTGAGAGTTCTTCACACTGATTTCAGAGTGGAAGGACAAGTTAGCAATCACACCAACAGTAAACGAGGGTTTCTTTTTCCCTACATCCTCTCCAGCATTTATTGTCAGTTATTTGTTTGCTTGGAGTTTTTTTTAATTTTGTTTTAATCTGACCAGAATAAGATGAGATCTCATAATTGTTATGAGTTGTGTTTCTCCGATTGCTAAGGACATTTTTTTAGATATTTCTTCTTTTAAGAACTCTTTGTTCATATCTCAAGCCCATTTTTGAAATTGTTCTTTTTTGATTCTTTGAGTTCTATACAAATATATTAGTTAGTAATCCTCCATCACGCATAGAGCTAGCAGATGCTAGCCCATTCCATGAGTTTCCTCCTCATTCTGTTGATTGTTTTTAGGTGTTTAGAGGCATTTATTGTTGTGAAATCCCACTCAATCAATTGTCCTCAATTCCTGAGTAAACAAGGTCCTATTTAGGAAGTCTGTTCCTATACCTATACCATGTAGAATACAACCTATATTCTCTTCTGTAAATTTTAGTGATTTTAGGTTTCACACTTAGATATTTAATTGATTTGGAGTTTCTTATGCAAGGTGATAGATTCAAGTCTAATTTCATTCTTTGACATATGTGGAAATCCTGTGGCAGCAGCATCATTTATTGAAGATGGTCTCTTTTCTCCAGAATGTTTTTATATCTTTGTCAAACATTAGATAGCTATAGTTATGTGTGTTTTGGGTCTCCTATTTTGTTCTATCAGCTATGTGCCTGTTTTTATGGCTACACCATGCTGCTGTCATCACTATGGTGCTGTAGAAATCTGGAATGATAATTCCCCCATAATTGCTCCATTTACTCAAGATTGCTTTGGGTACCCTGGGTCTTTTGGGTTTCCATATAAATTTTGGAATTGTTGTTGTTGTTGTTGTTGTTGGAATTATTTCAGTGAAGTAGGAGAAGGAATTTTTTATTGACACTTATTCATTTCCTGTGCCCCAGCTACTAAAAGAATGCTCTTACAACACATCATTGACATTATTATTTGCGAGTATCTTTTTTTTTGCAAGTGGATGCAGGGCTTCATTATGAAAGAAATTTATATAATCAGGTCATGCAATTCTCAAAGGAAGAGTCATAAGAAAAGATGTCACTGTCATTTTGTACTTCATGCTGAGAAGGCAGTATTTGGGGACTGATTTGGTTACATCTTTAACAAAACTAATCAGGCCAGTAGCTCCTCAGTTTAATGTATTTTAGAACTACCTAAGGAGTATATGACAGATTGTCATTTAATAAAAACCTGGAAACAGTGTCAGATATTTAGATGAACTCATAAGTTGGTCACCCTATGAATCTAGAGATGAGAATTCCAGGTTTTGGGTAACCTGAGGTTCTATAGCCATGATATTTAGTAGAAAATAGAGCATTAAGTTCCTCATGGAATTTTATTTTAAATAGGAAATTTAAAAATTATGCATAGAAAAAGGACAATCATTATGTATATGAAATTCATCATTACGTTATTATAGTGAGTTAACTATATGTACATATGTGCACATATCCATGTATATGTAGGTGCACACGGATCCACATGTAGGGAGACTTTAGAGACAATCCCTGGATTCTGTCTCTCAGATGAGAGCTACCTTTTATTGAGAATAAGCTTCTAAGTAGCCTGGAACCTGCCTAGTATACTGTGTTAGGTATTCAGTGAGCCACAAAAAGCCTCTTGTCCCCCTCTGTGTATCCCCATATTTTCTTTTATGGGCTCTAGGAATCAACTCATGCCTTCATACTTGCAAGGCAAACACTTTATCAACTAAAGTTGATAAAGAGAAAGCTTCATTCCCCAAAACAATATAAGAATCATATACATATTCGTAGTTGATTTGTTCATCAGATTTTCTTAATCCAGAACATAATAGGGCTAATTGAAATGTCATGTCTCTTTAAAAGAAAATACCATATAAATAAGGGAACTTATCTAAATAGATCTTCTATTTGCTTTGAAATATGAGTATTTTATCATTTAAAAGGTGCTATCTTCCAAGGAAAAAATGCTCATGGTACTCTTTCTTTATTTGGACTGGGAGAACCATCAGATCTAATTATTTAGTGACAAATGAACTCACTGTCTGATGTTCAGAGTAGAAGGTTGTCCTGATGCCTCCATCTATTCCGTAAGGGATGACTTTGTGTTCAATGCCAACACTTCAAATACTTCCCTTCCCCCCATCTTTTCTAGGGTAAGATACAGTGCTCTTGGAAGAAAATCATAAAACAAATGCTCAAGCACACTAAAGAATTCATGTTTATTCTTAAAAAATTAATGTGGGTCTCCTTCCACCTGGATACTTTGGGATTGAAATAGTTAGAAAGATCAGAGTGAGAGAGGGAGAGGAGAGAGGGAGGAGAAAAGGGAGAGGAGAAAAAATAACATGGGGAGAAAACTCTCACTGTTCACTCTACCATGTAGACTATCTTTCCTGATTAACCACATAGTACAATGCCTTCCACTTAAAGAAAACATGAGCAGAACCAACAGATATATTTTGGGGTGTTCTACATCTGTCTCATTCTAAGTCATTTTAAAGAAGAAAACAATAAAAGTTTCAACAAAAATAGGGTTTTTTCCTATGTTCTAGTAGTTCTTTAAAATATCCTATCGTTATTTCTAATAATTTGCAGAGTTTTTAATGTATGACATTGAAAAATATTTTTAAATTTTAGTAATTTATTTAATTACAGATTAGAAAACACAAAACAGCATTAAAAAAATGCCATTGCAGCTCCCTTTCAAAACACAGGTAACTAAAGCATGATCCACTTTAAAGAATAATATTACCTTTATAATACCTAATAAGATATGCAAAATATTAGTGATTTTGTGCTGTTATGTAAATGAGTAAAGTCTAGTAGAAATAAAAGAAGGGAAGATAAAACCTATAAAACAGTAATCACTTTTAGATAATTTCTTTATACATTCGCTGCTGCTGTGATGAAATGCCTGAGGCTAGATTCTTTGTAACGAAAAATAAAGTTTATTCAGCTCATTTCTGGAGGCTGAAAAGTATGGTGCCAAGTTCTGTGTGTCCTTGGTGATGCCTTCTTGTATCATACAATGGTGGATTGCTTCAAGGCAGGAATATGTGAGAGGGCAAGTGTCAAATAAGAAAACCCATTTGGGAAAGTGCTAGATCCCTGTGCATTTGCAGAACTCATATTGCCTTCTGAGCCTGCGCTCCATGAGCAAATTACTCTCCATCATTCCCACTTTTAAAGATTCAAGCACTTCAATATTGTCACACTAGAAACTGAGATTTTTGGTTCATGAAAATCTGGAGAAAATCTGAGATGGTTACCAAAACAAGTGTTAAGCCAAAATTTTAGGGATAGCAAGGAACATGGGCAGGTAAAAGGAGATCCAGTCAAGTCTCTCAAAGTTAATGAAGTTGAATGACATGCCTAGTAACCAGCAAGAAAGGTCTCTCTAGGTCGTGGATTTTACTTTGACATTCTTAACCGAGGAAAAATATGATTTCCTTCCCCTATTGCTTCACTGCACCTCTCCAAGTGAAAACTGCTAAAACAGATGTTCTCATTTCAATACATGATAGCCCTAAGAAAGTAGGCGATGGAGGTGGGTTGATGTAATTCCTACTGAATAAGCCAATGGGAGATGAGATAACATACCATGCAAGGGAGTTAATTATACTAAAAGCCTTACATTTTGGAATATGATAATAACATGGTCACATTTTTCATTACCTGTCAATAATACAGACACTATCTATAAACAATAGAACTCTTGTGATACATTTAGAATATGAACAAGAGTCTGTGAAGCAACCATGGAGCCTAAGTTGAGAAGGAAAAGTTAAAAAGAGCAGGTGCCCACATTATAGGGGAATCACAGACCACAATCCAGTGATAGACCCTGACAGAGCTCAAGAACTCCATTCCATACAACCCCATGTAATGATACTGAGGCAGTCTTTCCATTTAAAGAAGCTTCAGGAGACTTGTCTATCTACACCTACCCCAAAAGGAAAGTCTTCATCCCTTCTTCCTGAGTATGAATCTCGAGGCTCTCTGTTACATAGCTCCAATTTTTATAACCAGCAATCAGGAATATTGCTCAAAGAAGAGCTCAGAGGACAAATCAAAAGATGACATGGCAACAGCATAATTTACGATATGCAGTAAAAGCAACTCTAAGAGTTTATAGTGATGGATAAACATACAGAGTGAGCAAAGTGAGCGAAAGGGGAGTAGGGATCTCAAATAAACAGTGCAACTTTGTATCTCAAAGTAACAAGCAGCAGAATCACAGACTGAGCTCAAAGTTTAACAAGGTGTAATTTAAACATTAAGTAAGACTTAATGGTGGTTCAGCTGGTAAAGTTCTTCATGAACAAAACCAGAATCCCCAGTACATGCACAAAAGCCACTTCGTACTTCATAGACAGAGATGAGAGTATCTGGGTCTCAGTGGTCAGGCAGACTAGGTGAAATTAGGAAAAATAATAAAAGATTATTTCTTAAAGAGTTCACAATCAGATGACTGCATAGGTTATTTTTTTCAAATAATCCAATAATTAACACCAGTCATTTTTTTAAAATGTCTTCTAGAAGTAGAAATGAGAACATTATTAACCTCATTTTGTAAAGCCAGCATCTGTCATACTAAAAATCATAAAGGGCCTGAAAATAAATCTCTGCCTAATGTCCTAGATAAATACAGCAGAGTTACTTCTTAAAAATGTCAGCGCTTTCTGTTTCACAGCATGGCATATTCACTATAAATAATAACCTATTGGAAATTGCCCCTGAGAGACAACAGTATTTCAATATATATAAATCAGTAAATATGATGCAAGACATTACCAGAATGAAGGATAAATGTAATTCGACAATCATCATAGGTGTAGAAAAAGTATTTGTCAAGCATTCAATATACTTTTCTGATACCACCAGACAACACTATGACAATAGAAAGAAATTACTTCAGCATGGGAATGTATAACCTAACATTCTCAATAATATGCCTAAAATTGCATTTTAATATCTTAGAACTAGTCCAAGGCTTAGGAGTCAATATGCAACACAATACTCTAAGTTCTGACCTAAGAATTATTCCAGAAGCAGAAATAAAAGTCCCAATGAGAAACTGTCACTGCGCATGACATGATCATACACTGAGAAATCCTAAAGGTTCAACCAAGAAGCAGCCAAAATAGTCAGAGTAGCCAAAAGAGTGCAAGATATAAAATGAACACACAAAATTCCATTTATGTTGATCCACTAACAATGACCTCCCTTAAAAAGAAACCAGACAACAAGCCTCTTAATAACACCTATGAGAGAAGTACTTAGAAATAAATTTATACTGGAAGGCAAAAGATTTTGGGGGAAGCTTATAAAACACTTAGAGAAGACACTGACATGTAAAGATTATTTATCCTCAGGACTGGAGTAACTGGTGATGTCATTGGATCTACATGACCCATCAAATGAGCTCTCCAATGTAATTCTCCACAGACATGTTTAAACAGTTTCATATTCAGGCACAAGATGCTATGAATGGCCTATATAGTCTGGTATGTGGGGAGGAGGATATGGATCTGTGAAAGAGTTGGGGTAAAGGTGAATATGATTAAAACACCTATGAAAGTTCTGCCCTTCAGAAGGCAGAAGGAGAGTCTAAATTGGAGGTTTCCAATTGTTCCCTCCCCTTAGAGATCAGAAGAATCCTGCAGAAGAGGGGAGGAAGGACTGTAGGAGTCAGAGGGGATTAAAGATACTAGGTGCTCATGATCCTCCAAATCAATGAAGTAGGACTCACATGGGCTCACAGAGACTAAAATGGCAAGCACGAGGTCCTCTATCTATGTTATGGCTGTTAGCTTGGTGATCTTGTGGCACTCCTAACAGTGGGAACTGTCTGACTCCTTTACCTGCTCATAAGATTGTTTTCCTCCCATTCAGATCACCTTATCCAGCTTTGGTAGAAGGGGCTTTTGCTTTGTCTTATTGTTTTTATTTTGTCCTTTTTGACTATTGGCTTTTGGAAGCCTGCTCTTTTAGGGGAGTGCATCTGTAGAAGAGAGGAGGTGGCAGGCAATGACGGGAAAGGTGGAGTGGAGAGAGGGGAAACTGGTTGGGATGTATTGTATGAGAGAAGAATCTTTTCCAATTAAAAAAATCTCTCAAAGTTGAGGAAATACATATTCTTATCTGTGAAACTTGTAGAAATTACAGATAAGGAAAATGACAAATGCATGCAGTACTATTACCAAATCTAACCATGTTAAGATTTAGGCAGACTCAGTGAATGTCAACATACTGAATTAATGCAGAGTATATATTATGCTATAATTCAATATAAATTATCAATATATAAGACAATGAGAAATCTCTAGGTGTTAGAAAAATATTTTTAAGAGGTAAAATGGGAAAAGTTTACTTATAATTCAGATAACTGCAAGTGACAGACACAGGTTTCATAGAAGTACAGAATTAGGACTTTTTTAACTTTCATGATTTTATGGAATGAGATCCACTTTTTGGAAAGGGATGGAAAGGAAGGACTTGATTGTTTATTGATGAGCACTTTTGGTCAAGTCAAATGTTTTAAAACTATGTTATACAACAAGGCATGTATTTAGCGCAAGGCACCATTCCTTTTATAAGCTGGAATTTTAACCCAGTAACATTAAATGCAGTTTTTGTCTATTGACTAAAATGCATGCTTGAATTATGTCATAAGTATAAAGTATATTTTCTAAAGCTGTAAGACAAGATTCTATTTTGGGGCAGAGGTTAATATAAATTAAAATAAATTTACAAGTTAAAATAATTTTCACATTCATAAATTGTTCTCGGGGAAATTTTTTTTGAGATGAGAAAGAAATGCTGGATCATTGACTGCTCAAAACACTATAAAAGTAAGGTACATAGCAAACAGGATTTTGTTAGAAGAAGATACGGAGGAAAGCCTGATCAATCCAAACGTATTAGTGGACATGATACTTAGACCCAGGAACTAGAAAGACTCTTGTAAAGCCCACAGACACATTTTTAACTGGGGTAAGGATGGTGACTGCTTCATATGTGTTGGATATAAAGAAAACCATGAAAGATTTTCCAAGACAGTATCTAGTTTCTCTGAGAACAAATGTCAAGGGATACTGACAACACATGCTGTGGGTGCTAGGATCAACACACCTCTTCCTGTGCCACGAACTTGGCTATCCTTGTTTTAGTTAAGTCATTTGTTCTCAATGACTTGGGAGCTATTTTTAATACTAGACCACTACCATTATTGGTATTCTTAACTTGTAGTGAAGGAGGCATCCAGATATCAATATCTGAACCCTCTCTCCCAAAGTAGTTTAGATGAATGACAAGAAAGAACAATTATCACCAAGAACAATTTAGACTTCAGAAAAACAATAGTCTCCAGGATATGATCCAGGATATGCTCACGATTGTGGTATTTCCAGGAAATTATCCTTGTTTTTCAGAGTCCTAAGAGGCCAATTAAATTTTTAAAAAAGAAATGATTCTATCTCTGTGATAAATGAAATATAGTTCTTGACATCATCATTATTGTAAAAGGATATATGAAAACGTATTGTTGACAGCAGGCAAGGAATTTCCAACATACCATTGTTGAATCTCAAATAAATTTAAAAAATTCTTATTGGTGATTCAAATGTTATATGCTTATTAACCTGACTTCTAAAAATGTGAATTGAAATTCCAAATGATGATTATTCCAAACTGGTACTGACTCCCTGTATCTTTAAAACAATGTAATTTTAATACATTCATTTAGCATTTGCTCTTCTGGGAATAAGACACCTCCAAAATAGCTTCCAGATTGTGTTAGGAAATTGTGAAATGATTTTAAAGTAGACTTTCTCAGCTCATGTGAAAATTACATGCTAAAGTGGAAAAGGAGGTTAGTCAGTTCCAACTAAACACTGCTTTGGTTAGTCAATGAAACTCTGAAACAGTCTCCCCACAACCCCCATTTCTTATTTAGTCAAAGGGTAATGTTTACTATGATAAGACATCTCTCCTCTGTCTGGAGCCCTCCTCCTTACAGTGGAATGGCTTGTAGACCAGACATTACAGTGAAGGATGAAGACTCGTCACATTCCTCAAAGACACCAGCCACGGGGATGGCTTTTATGCATATTCATTGAGTAGATGAAACTTAAACTTGATTTATTTGAATAAAGCCTGCTCAAATAGAATGCTTTCTATTTGCAACCACACAAGCTGACATGTTCTCTGTGCATGACGCTGGGAAGAGAGAGAAAAGTAAGGCATTATGAACAGTTCTTGTAGCTATAATGTAGCTCTTAAACCAGCCCAACCTAGCAAATATCTATAAAAACAAACAAATAAAACACAGCATCACTAGCTGCTGCTGCTAAGTGTGATGCCTATTTAAAGTTATTTAAGCCCCTATGCAAAGAACATTAGAACATTTGCATTTTTAAGTACAAATGTTTAACAAGGATTTAAGGTAGAAATTTATCAGACAAAATGAAGGTCCTCAGACTCCTCTGAATGGAAGAAGCACTGAAAATGTATGTACTTACTGCTTCCATGGGCTACTTTTCCTGTTGTGATGATAAAATATTCTGAGAAAAGCATGTTAAAGGAGAAAGAGTTTATTTGGCTCACAGTTCAAGACACAGTCCATTATAAGTCCACCATAAGATCATCAAGAGCTTGTGACAGTTGGTCATTTGGTTCTGGAACCAAAAAGCAGAATGGATGCCTTCTGTTCAGTTAGCCTTCTGTACATATAGCCTAGGGAATGTGATTATTATAATCACCATTATTATTTTGAGTCTACCCACTTCAATTACCCTAGCATAGAAGAGTACTTGCAGAATGTGTAAAGGGTTTTCCTTCTTTATCTGGTGAAGTTGATAATATTAACTATCACATTGCCTCTTGACCTATTTGAAAAGGGAGCAAAGAGATCTGTTGGTAAGGGTTGGGATTTTACCTCTCTGTGACATCACAAAAAGAGCTATTTTTGTATTTCACAGACAAATTTTACTTTTTATTTTTAAAAGTAAGAAAGCCAAGCCTTATAACAGTATGGTATGTAAGAAGGTCATCCTGTGAAGAGGCTACATCCCAAAGCCAGTCATTTTGTGGATACACTGGGGTATTGCTATGTATGATGATCCACTTACGTGGAGCTGGATATAAAGAGAGGAGCCTCCATCATGACCCTTGCAGACAGTTCAATAATCATATTATCTGTGACGTCACATGTAAACCTCTGAAAAATGTACATAATGAAAAATACAAATATTAATATTTTAACAGGAAAAGTAAAAGTTGCATAGTTATGTGTTCTATCTGACCTATTAATTTTTTGTCTAGATTCAATAGATGTGTTAATAATAAACAGTTACTACCCAAGTTGGTTAGGATTCCATAAACTTTCCTTCATGCTGAATTACTCATAATTAAGACCCTACTTACACTCAATGTCTGACTATCTACAATGTCAAAAGTATTAACACCGCAAATCTTTTACCAGTCTGTTTTTCTTACTTCATAACTTCAAACATTTGTTGAATCTGATGAAGAAGGAATTCTCCTACTGCAATTTTCCAATTTTCTCTAAGGTAACAGTAGTATAAATCACATTGAGTGATTCATATATTCAGACCACATTTATTTCATAAAACAAAAGGAATTCATTCAAAACTTGCCAACTGCAATATAAATGTAGGCTGACTACTGCTATGCAAACAATATTGCTAGGCCAAATGGGTTTTCAATAAGACAGATAACATGAAATTTTTTTCTGCTGTACAGTCTATGGTAAATTGGAATGGTAAATTTGTTTTAGACCCTCCTGAAAAACACCGAAAATATGAAAGCCTGATGATACCTTCCAACTGGTACACATTAAAGAAGTTCTGGGTAGGAACTAATAGAAAGATAGAAAATAATGTTTAGATTTAGCAGCACCAATAAAGAAGTAATGAGTAAACATAAACTAAAGAAAATACTTGCAGACTTCCACTCTTTAGTGCAAGGAAAAATCCACACAGGACAGAGGAGATTACTGATATCCTCACACTGATCAGTTACAAAGAGACATTCTTCTCTTGTTTACTGTGAGAGATTATTTTTAAATTTTATTTATTTAGTTTACTATTGTTGTGTTTATTGTGATAGGGGTACGGTGAACACATGTACCATGGCTCATATATAGAGGCCATGGGATAACTCCGTAGAATTGGCCCTCCCATCCCACCTTTGCATGATTACATGGGATCCAAGGACTCAAATGAGGTCATCAGGCTTCTGGCCTAGGGATGAAAACGCCTCTACCTGTTAATCCATCTCATTGGACTGAGAGGAGCATTTATATTATTATAACTCTTATGATTTTATCATTAATATGATTATTATTTAAACATTCATTTATTTAACAATTTTAAAAAATTATATACAAATTTAGTTAATGAGATTTTAAATACATAATCTAATATAAAAGCCAATAGACCACAACTACATGTTTCTCATTACTCATAGATACTAGAGTGATATATCCAATAACAATCATGACTTATAGAAGGATAAAATAGCTAATATTTTACATATAGCAATTTCTTCATTTTAATTTGTTTTTGAGTTTTCTTGTCTACCATATTACCCTGATACCTTTGGGAATCATGGAGTCTCACAATAAGTAGTGAGTTAATAAAATGGATAAATTAATAAATATTGAATGAATTATGCACTACATAATGCAGAGTGAGTGAATGAAACAATAAACAAAAGGATAGGAGAAGAATAAATGAATTTCAAATGATTTTGAATAAATAGTTACCTTAGTCATGTCTTTGTTTCCATCAATATTACTGGCCAGTAAAGACATGAGAAGGCCATATTACAATATTGTTTGTTTTGTTTGTTGAAATATTTTCAGCCTTAGAGCAACTAAGGTTCATTTAGTTCTGTAATCAAAGTATAAAAGGTTTGCCAAGTGAAATTTTACTAAAAATTTCTCCTTTTATACTATTTTCAAGATTATATCACATAAAATGCTTATATATACATATATATATATATATATATATATATATATATATATATATATATGCATGTACATGCTACCAAACCTCAAACCTTATGTATTTATACATATTCTATATACATATATAACTATTTAATTATTTATTACATGTATATTGTCTGACTTTTCTCACTTCTTTCAGTTGATTTCAAAAGCAGATAATATTTTATCTCACTCAAATCAGAAATTCATTCCAGTTCAATAGTGAAACAATTTTTTTCAGAAAATCAATGATTAGGTAAATTATCCTAAACTACTTAGGATTTTTGCACTTGATACAAATAAGATTTCTAAAAAGATGCGCTATAACTTGATTTATAAAACTTTCCTTATTTCCAGGAAGCCCAGAAGAATGGACATTGAAAGGCAGCCACAGACAAAATCAATGTAAATCACACAAGCCTGCGGAGGCATGGCCACCTGTCTATCACCTGTGGAGCTCTTTATAGACTTACTTATCAAATTCAGTGTCTGCCATGACGTCCTAGTCCCTATAGAGTTCTGCAGCATGATGCTCTTCCTTTTCTTCAGGCCCAGGCTTTTAGCTGTGTATTTCTTTCTGCTCTCTGAGCAGATTATAGTTCACTCTACCAGGCATGTAGGAATGGGATCTTATATCACTTTCACTCCTACGACTTATATATAGATTTGAAATGTCATTAATAGACTCCATTTTCACTTCCCCCACTTCCACTTCCACTCTCAAGGCTGGCTTCATGCTCTGCTCTTAACGGTTCGCAAATCTCTCAATTTACGCTGCTGATTCTACCTAATCTATTTTTCCAATCCTATTTTAATATGTTTATTAATTTACATGTATGGGTATTTTGCCTACACATATCTGTGTACTACCTATGTGGGTTGTGACTGTAGAGGCCAGAAGAAGGTGTTGAATACTTTACAGTAAGAGTTACAGACTGTTGTGAGCTCTGGCAGAGGGATTTGAGCACACATACTCTGGAAGAACTGACAACAACCTAACTTCTAAACCCTCTCTCCAGCTCCAGCATCCTATATTAATCTCAAGGTCATTTATGTTTATAAAAAAAAGCTTATTACTTGATTATTTCTACCATATTCCAATAGATTACAAACCACACACCAGGTATTGTAAATATATTCATTTAATGAAACCTTAACAATTAATCATGAGAAGTATGATTTGGTCAGAATATGATCTTATAACCATTGGTAAAACAATGGATGAAAAACAATGACCACAGAGTGTAATTGCTAGTTAGGTACTGCAAGAGTCTACATGCCCTCCCCCCACATACACACATGCCCAGCTTCTTTATTAAATTTGACACCAGATCTCAAATTGCAACAAACAAATCTAACTGAATTTTAGTTAAAAATCTCCTAAACACTGTCAATGTCAAAGTGATACCTAAAATCCATATGACCAACATTTCCATGACACCCAAGGCATGCAAAACATAGTTAATGAATTAGTCAAAAGAAATTAACCTGAAACTTTATAACTCATACAAACACTGTTATAGGGTACAGGTGGGATGAGACTATATTAAATAAGAATATTAAAAATAATCTGCCCCAATTTCAAAAGCTCCAAACAAGGAAAGTTGACATTCAATCACTATACAACCAATTCTTTGATTTATTAGAGTGTGAAGAATATTAATCTCAGAAAGAAAATGGAACTCTACTCCCTACTACATATCATAGTAACTTGTGTAATGTGGTCATTAAATATTCTTAAAATATATACTAATTATATGATCTTATAGCAGTCTCAGAAAATGTATTTATTAGGGTCAAAATATTTAATGACTACATGCTTTACTCCTACATTATGTAAAGTAACACACTTTGTTTTTCAAAGCACTACTTAGTTTTTCAGACTTATGACTATCTTCAATTTCAGTCATGAAATGAGAACCTATAACTAAATTATAGCCTGACAAATTTTGCTATGTATGCTGAATCCAAATATGTATGCGCATACTATATTAATTAACTCCAGGGTTTTTTTCTCAGATCATTTGATTGACATAACATTCTAGAAATAAATTAGAAAATAAAACTTGGGTACTGTGGGTCTACTTGTGTTTGGTTCCCAGCAGTCAGTGTGCAGCTCTTAATCCATAGGGAAAAGAATACACATAAGAGATCAGCTCTACTATGCAGCTGACCACAGGTAGGACCTACGATGATACTTGAGAGCACAGGAGAACACACCCACGTACGTGTAAAAGTGCAGGGAAACATGAATTGTAGATGTTTCCACATGTACATGTTTTCCCCAAATTATCATTGTATGCTCATTGTTTTATATGCCCTTAATAAGTTTAAATGCTTTTCAAAAGATAGATGTAGGTATGGGCAAGACTTTGGGACATCAACTACAGGACCTTGAATTCAACACCCAAAGTTGAACACTTTGAAAGACTAATATGCATCTATCCAATTATTTCTGCTTTCAGAGAGAACAATGATTGATGCACGCAAGTAGTAAGTATGGTGACAAACCCCTGTAATTCAGTACGTGGTAGTTGGAGACATTAGAAATCCTGCACACTGTTGGTCTACCTGGTCTACATAGTTCCATACCAGCCAGCATCCCGGAGTGAGACTTTGTCACACACACACACACACACACACACACACACACACACACACACACACAGACACGCATGTAAATCAAACAATCATTAAAAAAAGCTTATGCACAAGAAAAGGAATTTCTGACAGATATTCATGATGGAGAATTAATATTTAGACTATATGATAAACTACATAAATTAAACACCAGAGAACAAATCATCCAAACAATAAATTGGCTGTAAAATAAATATCTCTCATAAATTAACAATAATGACTAAAATGTTTGAAAAAAATGTTCAACGTCTTTAAAAAGCAAGAAGCTGCAGAGTCAAACTGCTTTGAGATTCCACCTGACTTACTCGGAACGGCAGCCATTGAGCAACAGACATATGAAAAGAAGAACACTTGCTAACCACAGGAAGAAATATAAATAGGCACATTTACTATATAGAAAAAGCAATATAGCAAATCTGTGTATATAGCCAAAAGACATGGGCATGCATGCTTATTGGTGCTGTATTCACAATACCTGCAAAATTCCACCAGACTAGATACCTATCATTAGATGGATAAAGAATATGTGGCACATGTATAGAATGCAATTTTATTCAACCATAAATAAAAATAAAATCATGATATTTGCCAGCAAATGGATGTAAGTGGAAATCATTACTTTAAAAAAAATATGCCAGAGTCAGGAAAACGATACTATATTTATCCCTAGACATGAATTTATACATTGTTGTTAATGTGTGTAGGATTTCATGAAAGTAGAAAGGGAATCATGAGGGCATTTTAAGAATGAGGAGAAGAGAAAGTAATGGAATACATGTAAATAAAAGCAGAAGGTATTTAGAATGAGGAAGAAGAGCTACTGCTGAGTTGATTAGCCTTGAGTTGGATAAATAAAGGAGAGTACTGTGGGAGAGAAATAAATGAGAACAGTATACTTACATATGAAAATGCAATAAAATCATCCCTAATAACATTTTGCTATAGTTAAATATCAGTGTCTTCTCAATGACCATCAGCAAAGCTTCCTCCTGCATTAGATGGGAACAAATACAGAGACTCACTGCCAGATAAAAAGCAGAGACGGAGAGAACTTAGAATACTCCATCACAATGGATATCTCCATTAAATCCCTCCTCAGCATTCAAGGAAGCCTGAGCTGCAGAGGAGCAGATGAGGGACCCCAAGGAAACACGGCATCCAATACAGCATGACTGATGCACACATAAATTCACAGAGACTGGGGCAGCATGCAAAAGGCTTAGACCTGTGCCAAAGAAATCCTAACACTGAGAGGAGAACTGGACATATGTCCTCATTCCTAACCCAGGATCTATCTACAATTGATATTCATTAGAGAATGAAAAGAAACTAACAAAAGAAAATTCTTTGTTGAAGTTCATTACTTTGTCTGATACAGTTTCAAAACTATTCCACAAATAAAAAATAGAAACTTGGGATGTAGAGACCACTCAGCGTTCAGAGCATTTTCTGCTTTTCCAGAGGATCAAGGTTCAGTTCCCTGCATCTACAGGCAGCAGGTATCTCCAGATCCAGGAGATCAAACATCTTCTGACATTCACAGACACCGTACATACATATACTGAGATAACCACAGACATACACATGTACACACAAAATAAGTTTTAAGAAAACTTATAAAACATGTTCTCAATTAAAATTTTCATAAATGAATTAAAACTTTCATAATAAAATTAGAATACATTTTGACATGGAAATAATGAAATTAAATTTAAAAATTTAGGAACAGTTCTGTTTGCTACGGGTGTAAAAACAATTGTTAATAATAGTGCTCAATTCTAAAAATAAGAACAAGACTTTATAAATTCATAAGCTTCTTGGGATACATAATACAAATAAGTTACAAAGAAAAATGACAAACTAAATTCTGCAGTGTTAAGTCCATTGGAAGTGAAATAGGACATAGTCATGAAAACTGATTTATGCTGGCAGAAAAGCAAAGCCAAAGGCAGCCACCATTTAAGTGGGTGGGAAGACAACTGGCATAATCTTAACAGGCACAAAAAATAAGTTCCCTATTTTTACGTGATATAATTACCATAAAAGACCTAGGAATAAATCTGACAAAAGGCATCCAAGATTGCTTTGTAGAGAACCACAAAACACTGCTAAGAGCATTTAAAAATACCCACTGCAGTTTCAGAGACAGCAAGACAATATTTTTAAGATAGATAATCTCCTGAAATTATCTCATGGGTTCAATAAAGTACTTATCAAAAATTAAACAGGAACTCTTGTTCTATTTGATAAAATGTTATTAAAATATGCATAAGACCTAATAGAACAAAAATATTTTAGAGTATTTTTAAAACAAAGAAAGATAACTGTGAGTTACTTTAAACAAACAGTGATCAAGACAATTCAGCAGCAGGGAATCATGAGAAATGGATCTTTCTGTATCTATGGATTTTTAAGAAATATATCACAGAAACACAGGATAGAAATGATCCTTTCATAATAACTTTTTCTGAACCAAATTGTGAATACCGAGAAAAAAAGGATATAGATCTTTCCCACTCCTCATTTAAGAATTAGCTCCAAGTGCATCATAGAATTAAATATAAAAACCAAATTTGAATGACTTGTATAACAATACAAAGGTGAGAGTCTTTACAACCTTAGAATTTGAAAACATTTTTATAGAGAACTTGCCAGTTAGGAAAAGAAAGTAAAAAGAAGTGACTGAACAACATCAAAATTTAAAATTTTGCCCTTCAGGGGATAGCATTGAGGAAACAAAAAGACCTCACAAATGGGGCAAATTATAACTGTACATTTACCCACATACAGTGTACATAATCTATCAGATAAAAGAGTAAGTTGAGAAGAGTTAAATCGCTGTTTCAATTCAAAAAGAAAAAAAATGAAAAATAGGTGAGAAAGGATGGAGTAAGACCCAACCAGGAACCTCACAAATGAAAAGACTGAAGTTCCCAGCTCTCAGTGTCTTCAGAGTGAAAGCTGCTGACCCCGGGTGGAGATCAGACCTAAGCTGCAGAAGGTATCAGGGGGAATTCAAGATTCCCAGACATTTCAACAGAAACTGTGGAACCAAGTTTGGAACTGGACATGTCTGCATATCAGACCCTTTCTCAAGTTACAGCTGGAGCTGCAGACTAAGGCAAGGTGGTCTGAGCTGACACAGGGAAACAGGACAAAGCTGAGTCTCAGAGGTTACTAAGGAAGAGAGAGAGAGAGAGAGAGAGAGAGAGAGAGAGAGAGAGAGAGAGAGAAGAAAAATTCAATCAACACCTTAACTTCAGAAGTGTGAGTCCCAGTGTAGAAACAAAAACAAGATGCAAGACATATTTCCCTCTAAGACTATTAATCACATAGTAATAGATGCTATGAGAATAATTTAGAAAATCTTCCATACAAAATTTAAAGAATAATTACAATAAAGTTCAAATGACATAAAGAATACATGATGCACTCCACAAAGAGATTACAAAGAGCTGTATAGAATTAGAAAGTAAATACAATAGGTAAATATTGATTTCAAGAGAAAATTGCAGATGAAAAACAAAACTCAAATGATACAGGAAATCAAAAGCTGGATTAAAGCTCCATGAAAGCCTCACCAACATAAAGGATCATATGGAAAACAGGCCAGAGCCAGAAGAGAAGATAAAGACATTTGTTCTCATAATAATTATTAGTAATGAATTTTTAAAAAATACGGATAGAAAATGGGACTACTCGAAGATAGCACAAAAGAACAAATCTTTCAACTATTTTCATAGAAGAGGAATAGTGCACCAAAGACATAGAAAAGATTTTCAATAAAATATTTTAATAAAAGTGTAAAACAAAAAAATTTCAAATCTAGAAAAAGAGATGTCCAACCATGTATAAGAACTAACAAGGCCTGGACTACAAGGGCTCCATAGCCAATAGCACTGGGAGAAAGCTAACCTCCAAGGAGTGTGGAAAATCCCGCGAGAGGTACAAAGCTCAAGTCCAAGTGGATCAAGGACCTCCACACACTGAATCTAACAGAAGAGAAAGTGGGGAAAAGTCTCAAACACATGGGCACAGGGGAAAAGTTCCTGAACAGAACACAATGGCTTATCCTACAAGATCAAGAATCGAAAAATGGGACCTCATGAAATTACAAAGCTTCTGTAAGGCAAAGGATACTGTAAATAAGACAAAACAGCAACTAACAGATTGGGAAAAGATCTTTACCAATCCTATATCCGATAGAGGGTTAATATCCAATGTATACAAAGAACTCAAGAAGTTAGACTCCAGAGATCCAAATAACCCTATCAAAAAATGGGGAACAGAGATAAACAGAGAATTCTCAACTGAGGAAACTCAAAGGGCTGAGAAGCACCTAAAGAAATGTTCAACATCCTTAGGTGTCAGGGAAATGCAAATCAAAACAATCCTGAGATTCCACCTCACACCAGTCAGAATGGCTAGGATCAAAAACTCAGGTGACAGCAGATGCTGGTGAAGATGTGGAGAAAGAGGAACACTCCTCCATTGCTGGTGGGATTGCAAGCTGATACCACCTCTCTGGAAATCAGTTTGGCGGACCCTCAGAAAAATGGACATAATACTACCTGAGGACCCAGCTAGTCCACTCCTGGGCATATACCCAGAAGATGCTTCAACATGTAATAAAGACACATGCTCCACTATGTTCATAGCAGCCATATTTATAATAGCCAGAAGCTGGAAACAACCCAGATGTCCCTCAACAGAGGAATGGATACAAAAAATGTGGTACATTTACACAATGAAATACTACTCAGCTATTAAAAACAATGATTTCATGAAATTCGAAAGCAAATGGATGGAACTTGAAAATATCATCCTGAGCGAGGTAACTCAGTCACAAAAGAATGAACAAGGTATGTACTCACTGACAAGTGGTTATTAGTCCAAAAGTTCAGAATACCCAAGATTCATTTCACAGCAACCGTTGGGCTGAGCATGAGGTCCCAGATGGAGGAGTTGGAGATGGCACTGAATGAGCTGAGGGAGTTTGCAGCCCCATGGAGGGAGCAACAGTGTCAACTGGCCTGACCCCCTGATGCTCCCAGAGACTGGACCACCAACCAAAGAATACACATGGAGGGACCCATGGTGCTGGCCACATATATGGCAAAGGAGAGTCTTGTTAGCCATCATTGGGATGAGAGGCCCTTGGGCCTGAGGGTATTAGATGCCCCAGTATAGGGGAATGCCAAGGAGGGAAGACAAGAGTGGGTGGGTGGGTGGGTGAGTGGGGGAACACCCTCATAGAGGCAGGGGGAGGGGACAGGGGATAGGGGGTTCCAAAGAGCAGGCCAGTAAGCATCACTCCTCCATGGCCTCTGGGTCAAAGTGGAAATGTAAGCCAAATAAACCTTTTTTCTCCTTTAAAAAAAAAATGAACCAACAAAATACCAACAGACAAGATACGAAAATAAACTCCCCACAACACATTATTTTAAAATAACATCAAAAATACTGACAAAAGAGTATTAAATGTCTGTAAGTTTGAAGACAAAATGGTCAAATTGCCTATTAAAGCAAGCCCACCAGAATCACACATGATTTTTTCATCTAGATCTTATTCCCATTTTTCCCTCCCGGTGCCCTCTCCCAGCCAAGCGTTCCCCCACCACCACCACACTGTGATTATTTTCTTCTCCCTCCCAAGTGGGATTGAGGCATCCTTACTTGGGCCCTTTGGCTTGTTAACATTCTTGAGTTCTGTGGTTTGTATCCTGGGCATTCTATACTTTTTTGGCTAATATCCACTATTAGTGAGTACATATCATGCATGTCCTTTTGGGTCTGAGTTATGTCACTCAGGATGATATTTTCTAGTTCCATTCATGTGCCTTCAAAACTCATGATGTCCTTGTTTTTAATAGCTTAGTAGTATTACATTGTATAAATGAACTGCATTTTCTGTATCCATTGTTCCATTGTGGGATATCTGGTTTGTTTCCAATTTCTGGCTATCACAAATAAGGCCTCTATGAACACTGTGGTACATGTGCACACTTGATTTTTCTTTCTTTTTTTTTAAATTTTTTTATTTTTATTTACTTTTAATTTTTTTTTTTAAGGTTTATCTCAGGACATTTTATTATTTTTTTTCCTCTTTTTTTATTTTTGATACTTTATATACATTTCCAATGTTTCCCCTTTTCTGAGTCTCCTCTTTGTATACCCCCCATCCCCTCCCCAAGATTTTTCAACAGAAATATTTAAAACTGAAATCAGCCTGGAAAGTGTATTCCAGGCTTGGAATAACTACAGCTGCCAATGTAGACTGTTATTCTCAGCAAATAAATATCTATTGAAATTGAAGGTATAAAAACCTTACATGATACAAATTAATTGCAGGAATTTATAACCACTAAATCAGCTCTAAGAAGTTACTGGAATGGTTATTGTGTAAAGAATAGAAATATACCAATGATGCCACAGGAATTAATAAGTCATGCCAAGGCGATCAAGAGAAGTTTAAGAAAATACAGCAAAATTTACAAAATGATTAGAATCAGTACACATCTTTCAACAAGAAAGGTGATCTTCATGTCCCAATAAATAAAAAGATACACAGTAGGAACTTGTTTCAGAAAACAAGATCCATCCTTTTTTTTTTTTTTTCTGTCTGTAAGAAATACAATTCACCACCAAACATAGACATCACCTTAGAGTAAAAAAATAAAAAAGAATATTTCAAGCAGATGCAAATAAGAAATAGCACACATAGCTGTTCTAATACCTGACAAAAAGAGACATGAACGAAAATATATGAGATAAAGATGAATTCATATTCATGATTGTAATCTAAACATGCATCCAGCAAATACTGGGGTAATTTTATAAAGCAAATGCAACTAGATATAAAGCCACAGATTAATCCCAATAGTAGGTGACTTCAAAGATCCCACTCTCACTAACTATCAAATCATCCAGCTCTGAAACTTACATGCTACAACACCAACTTACCAGGCAAGATGTGTCTGTTGGTGCAAGTTTAGCATGGCTATTACGGGGGTAACTAAACATTTTCTGTTCGGATTTGAGTCCTAATATGCACGAGAAAATTTTATGTCCACTATTGCAATCTTGTTCAAAAACCCACTCCTTATGTGGACTGGAGAGATAGCTTATCAGTTAAGAACTCTTTTTGATCCCTGGATATTCTGTTTTCATGTATATGGAAGCTTACAACTCTCTGTGTCTAAACAAGCCCTCTTCTGGCCTGTGGGGCGAACAAACATACACTCAGAAAAAAACACCCAAAAAAATAAATTAAAAAAAAATTGACGGTTGAGGTTCTGATAGAACCTCCTACAGCTGCCTTTGAATTTTACCAATTGAACATGATACCAAGGTGAATTCTAAATATTATGCTGATACCCATAGATTTGGTCTGCTCCCGACCTTGATCAGTGAAGCTTCTTTGCTACAGTGGACAGCAGTCAATGGAGAGATGCAGAACTGGTCACAGTGTGGAGAATGGGATACTGGGTGTTCAGCACTAAGCAGGATATCTAGATGACCTCTCCACCACCCAGGATCAAATTACATCACTGAAGAAGAAATGGAAAAAAATATAAGAGCCCGAGGATGAGAAGGAGTGATATGAAATGCTGCCTTCTGGACATGACATAGCTATAGCACTCATAAACTCGCAGAAGCTGTGATTACCCATACAATTGCAAAGGAACAGGCAAGTCAAAATTCAGGGCATATCTGGGTAGATGAGCTCTAGGCTCACACTGTGGAGGGGAGGGAGAACCATACTTCTTGGAGTATATGAGCAATAGAAAAATCCCCACCCTCCAGTGGCTGTCACCCACTCATGTACATGTGGCAATATTAGCTAAATGTAATGAGCACTTTAAGATAGTGTAACTAAAGTTGGGACGAATATAGGTTTGAGAAACATGGGATGCATAGAAGGGGCAAATTTAAAGTATTGTCTAATTAATTAAACAAAAGAGACAAAAAAGAGAGGCAAAAATACACAAAAGGGTTTCATTGTTAGTCATGTGGATACAAATAAAATCTAAAATATGTATTAATGTGAAACTACTAGACCATTTGAAATTATAAAGGCTGAACATACATATTATTGGTAAAGTGTAGACTCACTAACAACTCAAATAAATTATTAGTGTGAATATAAAATTGCATGATTACTTTAGGATAGAGCTTAGAGTTTTCTTTAAAAGACTATAAATATAAATTCATGTCATGGAGAGCATTCATGTATTCCTCTCAAGTATTCAGTCAAGAGCAGTAACAATGTTAGCTAATCAAAGGCTTCTAATATGTATTCATATTATAATAAAGGAAAGTTGAGAAAACTCCAACAGGTAGATGTATAAACAAACAACTTGAACATGAATGTGTACAGCAAAGTCAAAGAGCACATACACATTGTAAGTAATGATTTTCTCTAAAGCAAAACTAGTACTTAGAAAACTTTATTTAGGGCTTGAAGAGAGTTCTCAGTGGTTAAAAGTGCTTGCTATACTTACATCTAAGGGACCTAAGTTCAGTTCTCAGCAGTCCCATCAGGTGGTCAAGATTTGATTGTTAGGAATAGAGTTAACATAGTTTTTGTCTATTTCATGGAGTTCAAAAACCAGACAAAACTGATCGGTGAGAACAGAAGTCAGAAGCACAATAACTTGTTGAGGGAATCACTTCTGGGAAGGAGTGTGAGGGCATTTTTCACAGCAAAGAAAATGTTTTGATCTGATTGATAACACTACAGTTCCATACAGAGAGGGAATCTCTGCCAGTCTGATATTTAATTGTGTATTTTATCATGCTTAAATGATGTTGCAATTTGAGAAAAAACTGAAAGGATTTTATGAAACTAATCATTTTCTATGTAAATTACTGATAGAAAAAAAGAAATTTATTTGTTCATGTATTCTACAAATTATTATTTCCCTTTTAATGCATATGAAAACTAGGTAAGATAAGAATTGAAGATTTTACATGGAAGAGTAATCAAATAACTGGCTGGATCTGGCTACATGACCAGGGTTGGGCTACGCTGGATACCTGTCCAGGATCAAAAATATAGTGAGGCAAAAGGAATAGCCATGCCACAGTTAATACTGTGGACTACATATGTATTAGGACCACACATAGTAAAAATAAACAGTACAGCAGCGTTAAGGCCACATGTAGTGGAAAAGCCACACAGCGGTGTTAGGGCCACACATGCTCCCAGTATCTTCTCACATGGGCTAAGTCTAAAAGTAAACACTTCTCTGAACTTTGCTTTGAATATAACCCACTAGACACATTGTAGCTATTTATGTGCCCAGAAAAAATATGGTTTTCCAAAATAACTTTCTAGGAATGCTTAGGAGTCCTGCTATTTCCAGCAAGCAGTGTGTGCATAAAGTTGGAGAATTATTATTTATTCAACCTATAGGAGAGTGACTCTAGGTTTTTTTTTAATTCATCATTTATTTGTTTTTGAAAAAAAATATTTTAAGTGCCATGTCATATTTTCTTTAAATATATATGGGGCCTTAATAAGAGCAAGTTTTTACTTCATGTTCTTAGCTTACTTTTAAAAACAAAAAGAAGGACTGATGAGATAGCTCCATGGTTAAGGGGAATTACTGCTCTTGCAGAGAACCCAGAGTCAGTAGACAGTGGCTCATAATCACCAGTTCCAGGAAATCAGAGGCCCTCTTTTGACCTCAGTAGGCACCAGACACACACATAATACACATACTTGCATTTAGGAAAAACATTCATACTCATTAAATATTAAATCTTTTAGAATAAGAAGCTACTATTCACTGAACATTTATTATATGTTGAGTCTACGATATATCACTGAATGCCCACAGTCTCCTTATTACTATTATGGGATCACTAAAAATATATACAAGTTTAAGTCAGAAAAGTATCAGGACCAGTGTTCAACCTTAGAAACTAAGTAGTCTTTAAGAATTATATGTGTGTGTGTGTGTGTGTGTGTGTGTGTGTGTGTGTGTGTGTGTGTGTGTGTGTATGTGCATGTGTGTATGTATGTATGTGTAAAACAACAATTAACAAAAACAAGTTGATGAATTTGAAAGGAAGAAAGGATGTGTGTGTATGAATGTGTATGAGAGAGACAGAGACAGAGAGAGACAGAGACAGGAACAGAGTGAGAGAGAGACTTGTGAATTATATGTGTACCACATGCATACCTGGTGTTCACAGAGGCTAGATCCTCTGGAACTGGAGTTACATAGGTTGTGGTGTGAGTGCTGGCAACTGAACCTGGCTTCTCTACAAGAACACATACACTTAACCCTGAGACATTTCTCCAGACTCAGACTTTCATCTTTAGTAATCTTTATTAGTACCCTGGTCCTTGACTTCCAAGATAAAAATCCAAATTTCCTCACAGTCCAGATCAAGCCTCCAGCACTTGACTCTATACTCTGAGATGTGTATGAAGGAACAAAAAGGCTGTGCCTTTTATTTCGGTTTCAGAGAATCATCTCATACACACTGTTGTGTGTTCTTCTATCTCCATGTTATTGAACAAAATATTGTGTTATTACATCAAGAAGAAAGGCTAGAAATTCAGTGTTTTTGGTAGACAAATTATTGTTAAGAAAACAATGGAGAATAAACATTGAGTGAAATGGAGATCTCATGGTTATATCATTAATCTCTAATGTTCATGAGATAGGGAATATACACTCATTTTGAAATAAATATTTATAATTCTTTAGAAGGGCTTAAACTGCTTTGGAAACAGTTTCTACCTATAATCCCCAAGAAACCACATAATTCCACATTTAAGCAGAGGGTTTTAAGTAAACAATGAAAGCACAGTGTTTGAAATGTAGGAGAAAAATATGACTTGTGTAGCTTTTATTCTCTCATTTTATGTTGGTGCTTGGAGTTTCCAAAAGCTGGAGTTTAATGCAAAATAATTTTTCTGGAATTTTTGGCAAGTGCAACTTTATGTTGTGCCTATATTCTATGTGAGAACACTTTCCAAAACTCGAAGTGTCGGAAGAGGGAAAAGAGATAGTTTTTCAGTTAATATTAATTACTGATCTTGCAAATGACCTGGATTTCGTTCCCAGTACCCGAATGGCAGCTCACAGTCACATATGACTCCAGTTCCAGGCAATCTGAAGCCTGCTTCTGCCTCCATGGGCTCCTGGATATACATAATGCTTAAAACCTCATGCAGGCATACACATATACACATAGCAATAAATAAATAGGTAGATAATAGATGACGTATATGACTGTCTATAAAACATCACTACTTAAAAAAAAAAAAAAAAAACTTTGACTACCCTGTTGAAAAACTTTCAAGGCTCGGAATCAGAAATTGTTACTTACACTAAAACGATCCACTATAAAGCTGAAGATTTCATTTTTCAAAAATTACACTAGTGCGAACAAAGTATAATAGTCCTCTCTCCTTTTTATTTTATTAAGTTACTAGTATGGATACGCAAACACAGTCACACAAAATATTTCAACACCTACATTTCTTTCCTAATCATTACTAGGATTTGTAATCATTACTAGCTATGTGATAGCAATAGTTCCTACTAAAAATAGTTGTAGTAGAAAGAAAAGAGGCTCAATCACCTCCTCTGGCCATCAGGTGTATTTTGGAACATTATTGGAAAATATCAAACTGGGGATATTTGTTTCCTTTAAGGTTAATAAAAGTGCTGTGGGAGTCGAGGCACAGGAGTGGGGCAGAAGTTGGGGAGGTATAGAGGTGGGAAAAATGTGGGAAAAATGTGGGAAAGGCAAGAGTCAATGGGCAGAGAAGTGGAGAAGATGAGCAGAGAGGAAAATCATTAGCATACACTTTGTTAGAAAATACTCAGATAATATCGAACAACTTCCATGCTATTTTGAAAAAAATAATAAATTTTTTGGATACTTCTTTGCTCCTTTGGCAGAATGATTTAAACAGAAAAGAAAAGAAAAAAAAAAGAAAGAACGGAATTCCCACTTTATTTCTCATCTTGGTACTGAGTATGTAATCTCTAGAATTCCACTTAATCTTGTTGATCTTTATATATTCATAATTAAAATACCATAATGCCACTTACTAACCAGATTCTTAGACAATGCAAATGCTGTCAGAGTAAATGAAATCCTTAGAGGAATCACTTGTGAAGAACAAGGCATTACTGTTCTGTCATCTACTGAATCTTCTCCTGTTTCCTTATGGGTCTTATTCTGAAGCTTAGTTTCAGACATCTGATGTGGCGTGGCAGAAAAATAAGAATCTACAAATAAAACATAAATCATTAGTCATTTTCAACTTGAAGCATGTTCCTATATTTGTGCTTTCCAGGGTAAGGCTTAAACAGTACGGCTCACCTGAGCACAACTACTGGGAAGTTAAAAAATAACAACAAAAGAAAAGAAAACTTAGAAAGCATAACACATGTACAACACTAGAAGGGATTAGCATTAAATAGGACTAGCGGGAGACTGGACACTGTGCTATCCTCCTCGGCCATTTCCGTGTGACGGTTTGGGGAGATACTTCTTGAAGCTTTGTCTATCACAGTTCCCACTAGTCCGTCTCATTTTACCAGTAGGACTTGAGCGCCCTAATCTGCAAATACAAAATGTAAAATGCTATAGCAGCCCAAACTTTTTGAGCATTTGTAAGATAGTGCAAAGGAAAACTGCATGCCTGGTGTCATGTGACAAATCACAAACAGGCACACAGTGGGGTATAAAATCACCTTTAGCATACGTGTACAACATGTGTATGAAAAAAAAATGAACTTCAGGTTTAGACATTGCCCTAGTTTTATTTTTGCTGCTGTGATAAAATGAAACTTAGAGGAGAGAGAACAGGGTTTCACTGCTTACCTTTCCCGATTCCCCCCAACCCCATAAATCCCCTATCCCATCCCCCTCCACCTGCTTCTATGAGGGTGTGCCCCCAACCACCCACTCCCGTCTCCCCGCCCTTGCATTCCCCTACACTGGGGCATCGAGCACCCTTAAACATCATGAAATGGTCCTGGCAATGTTCGGGATGGGTCCAAACACATGCCTCTAGGCCAATCTGATGTAGAAAGTTTCTTACTAAGACTCTTTTCCCAGGTGATTCTAGGCTGTGTCTACTTGACAGTTAAAATGAGAAATGAATGAGGAGACCTCTCAGTCTTGGTCTCAAGATACGTCATTGGTGATGTGCAATTATTCCAAAATCTAGAGGAAATACAACAAATCTCTGGAACCAGATGTTTCAGAGACAGAATATTCAAAATCCTTACTATCTTTCTGATAGTAGCTGGAATGGCTTTGGTTAGCGGCAACTGAGTATGACACTCAACAAATGTAAGCTCTCACAGCTGTTGCTATTGTTAATTCAGAGGCAGGTTGCAACCCTAAATGAGAAATTTCAGACAATTAATTTTAAAAGGGAACAGGCTACCCGTGGAGATTGTAAATTAACCCCGTCAGAGGTTTCTGAGCTGTAAATGCATAAAGAGTTATGAAAGGGATTCCTCATGAAACATACTGCTTTTTTTGCTGTGACCCTTGAAACTGTTTCAAGGGCCGTGACCTAGTCATTGTATTTTCTGAGGTTGCTTCCAGTGAGGTCTGCAGGAGCTCCGAGTGGTGTGAATCACCTTATTCAAAGAAACAGAGAGTGAAAATGAGTCCCGCCCTCCCATTACACTTCAGACCCATTCTAAGACTGGCTGATAGGGTGTTCCAACTTGCACTTAGTAGCAAGTACACCATCAGCCAAAGGAACCATATAATGGCTCTTTGACAAACATAATTCTTGTCTCTGTCTAGATTTTGGTTAGTTGTACTACTTGAAATCCTTTTTAAAATGGTTCCTACTTCACCACAAACACTGTATTTTTAATTAAATCAATAAATTATATACAATGCAATATAATTAAATGGATTTAACCAATTCTTAATAAACGTTAACAGCTTTATGTTGTGAACACAACAACACAATCTTGTAAGCAGTGCGTTGCAATAAATCCGCAATTGAGGAAATACACTAACGGGGAAACAATCTTAATAAAATACAAATTAACAAGTATATCTCTCATTAACTGAAATCCCCCATCATATCTCCTGTTGGAATAAAAGTTAAATCATATGAAGACAAATACATGTAGAATCTACCCGCAGTCTCAAGCTTGTGGTGGCATACATTTCAACTTATGGTCATGCCTAAATGATTGACATGTGTCGGAAACTGCAGTTTGAAATCTGAGTTTTGATCTTTTCATGGACTGGGTAACAAGTACTATGATGCTCTCCTTAAACAAGGCAGTAAGCCACATTCCTAGTTATCTAGAGGATCATTAATGCTAGGCACCAAATCCCAAGAGCAAAGTGGCAGTCTAGTATTTGGTAGGCTGGATGTATAAAATACATGTTTAGACGGGATATTTTTTATTCATAAAGGTTTTATTTATTAAAACTCTCTCTCTCTCTCTCTCTCTCTCTCTCTCTCTCTCTCTCTCTCTCTGTGTGTGTGTGTGTGTGTGTGTGTGTTACTGACAATCAAAATAAATTCCCACAGTCTCTCAGGGTTTAGCACGTGTATTTTCAGAATATATACAAATGCCCAGAGTTATATACAAATGCCGAGAGATACAGTCCAGAATCTATCGCAGACCACTGTATTTAAATCAACATATAGCTATATTCACTATATAATATTTTGTTTTTATTTTACATGTATAGGGATTTTGCTTACATCTCTGCTTGTGTACCACATGTATGCCTGGTGCCACAGAGGCCAGAAGAAGACACTGGATCCCTGAGTTGGTTTATGAGCTCCTACTGAAGTGTTGAGACTTGAACCTGGATTCTGGGAAAGAGCAGCCAGTGTTCTTAATGGCTGGGCCACCTCTTTAGCCTAAACAGAAAATATTTGTTGATAAATACAAAGAAGGCATTTCTTTCTAACATAGTGATTTTCAGTGAAAATCATAATTTCTCATGTTTTGTCTGATACATAAAAAGCCTGTAAAATGTATGGAAGTTCTCATACCATTGCAGTGCCTCTTGACATCTACATTTGAGGTCTTTGAGTCACTTGGCTCCTGTCTTTTTCTTTTGTCATTATTTAATAAATAAATCACACCCTCCTTTTTAAATTCTGCTTCTAATACTAACTCTGAAAAATCAATTGTCAAATGTCTTTTATAAATGTATTTTTTTCTTTTTACTATATAACTGTAGGAAAAATAGCATTCTCCCCAAATTGTATTTGAAATATTTAAACTTTGAGTTCCTTTCATAAATGTATCCACAAAAATAGAGTAGGGTAGTTTATGATTATAGAAACTGTTTCTGAGACATGCATTTCTGTGTTCATAGTAATATCAATTAAATTTCAACATTATAACAATGAATATGCAATTACATGATAGAATAATGTATATGTGTGTGTGTGTGTGTGTATATATATATATATATATATATATATATATATATATATATATATTTGTGTAAAGCTATAGATATAGGCTAAGAGCACTGTCAACAACATATTTGTTTAGTCAGCATTATGTTCAAACCTTATTAAAAAATTCTAGTGATTTGAACCAAATATATGTTTACTTTTTTATATGCTAACAAATTTATATGAGACTCACTTCTTCCTGTACATTTTCAACTTGGCTACTAACCCAGAAGGGAAACTTGGTCTAGAATCAGTCTGTTGCTAAAAATATCTCATAAATCATCACCCCAATAACTTCTACACAAACTGCACCCAGTGTTCATCCATTCATAATTATTGTCCAAAATAGCAACAAATTGCCACCCTATATGAAAAGAAGTATAAAGTATATTTTGAGGATGCTGTTGTCATCCTTGTTCCCCCACCCCCAATATGATGCCAATAGAAAAAATAAAAAAAGTTTGATATTTGTTAGGCAGAAAAAATAACAGTTTGTACATTATTAACTCACCTAAACATTAACTGAGAAATAAATGAAGGGCTAGGCAACTAAATAATAATTTTCCTGCATCAAGAAAGTTAATTTTTAAAAACATAATTGTATTCCCACTTTACACAAGCATAAATGATGTCAGAAAGGTTTGGATAACTCGTTTATGAATCAGGTTCCAAGCATGATTTATTTGACTCGGCCATCACACAATGATATTGGATCAATCAACTGGACAAGACCTGTGGTTTACTTGTTCCTGTTGTCTTTTGTCTATATCTACAGCCAGGTAAATTACTCTAAAGTACTTTCAATATTCTTTTGGATAAAATTCTGTCACTAGGTCATATGCATATATGATATTCTTTGACGAACAGCCTCCATTGTTTTGCTTATCACCTCCCACACCCTACGTACTTCTTTTCCATTAGCCCTTCTCCCACTTTTATGTCTTCTTTTTAATGTCTTACCGGTTTTACCCATCATTGCTTACTTGGGCCTGAGTTGTGGGTGATTTGAGTGCTGGACCAGTATCAGTGAATATATCAGTGTCCACCCTGATTCCTCTCGCCCTGTTTATAGCTCTCCTGAGATGTGTGTGACCTTATGGGTCTCTCTTTTATCCATATTGGAATGTTGATGAGCTCAATCTTGTGCTGGTCTAAGTAGTCCCTGCTGCTTTCACCTCATGTGTACATCAACCATGTATTGTCGAGAAGAGAGCATTTTACAGCTATCCATTCCCATCTTTCCTCTCGGACATTGTAGCCCACCATAACTCTTTGGCTGACATTTCAAAATTACTTCTATCATAAATGTTCTACTTATATGCACACATGTGTAAGAGGAAATCTGAATTCTGACATCATCTTGCTATAACCACATACCACCACTCTTCATCCTCACAATTTTCTCTTCTGTCAAGGGATCTTTCTCATTGCACAATGCTGTATTTCAAGCACAGGTGACTCCAATATAGCACACAAGTCTGTGATTTGGGGGACACTGATTTCTACAATAGTCTGCCTTGAAAACACGCTGTGATGTGCTTGGTTTAGATGAAACTTGCAGTAGAATTATTATTCCATACCTCTCACAAAAGATGTCTCAAACACAGTTCTTCAATAATCCTTAAATCATTTTACATTTCTTACATTGCTTAAAGACAGTTTATTTGTTTTTTTATTTTACATTCTAAACTGATTTTCTTCTAATATGATATTCTTTTAAAAAAGGCATTTAATTCTACTTCTAACACTAACCCTGAAAAATCAATTGTCAAATGTCCTTTATAAATATTTTTTATTTTTACTATCTTGCTGTAGAAGACAATAGCATCTTACCAAAATTGTGTTCTAAATATTTAAACTTTATGTTCATTTCATAAATATATCATCACAAAAAAGAGTAGGGTAGTTTATGGTTATAGAAATTGTTTCTGAGACATATATTTATGTGTTGATGGTAATATCAACTAAATTTCAATATTGTAACAATAAACATACAATTACATCATAGAATAATACTATATTTATTGCTGAAAAATGAGGCTCCCATTGTTAGTTATTCTTTTATGAATAAAGCATCTTGAAAAGAACAATGTGATTTTATTAAATGTTTCCAAAAAGGAGCATAAGTATCTTAACACATGAATGTAAGCAATAATTTTTGTGTCGGATGTTAGCGTACTTTAATCTACCCTCTCCAACAAAAGCAGCCTATATACATCTGAAGTGTATAGGGCCAGAATCAATCAGCATTTATTGCAGTGAATACTTCAATGGCAAGTTGTCTCTTTTCCCTGAGATATCAAGGATCCATCACTCAGAGTTTTGCCAAATATTTTTATTAACTTTTTATAAAAAACTTAAGGGAAATATTTTACTTAAACATTATAAAAGACACCAACTATCAGCAAGAAATATTATACTATATTCACTATGTTTAGAAAAATTTGAAGTTTATAAATCAATTTATAGGCTTATAGTAACCCATCATTATATACAAATCAAGTTCTCAGGTGTTGCAAAATGCATTTAGGAAACAAAATAATTTTATAATATATTAATCTAACTATTGTAATATAGAGTGAGGACATCTTCGTGGAGATGAGGGAAGGAGATATGGGATGTGGAGCAGTTAGGTGGTAAACTAGAAGGGGATAAAATCTTGAGTGTAAAAAAAAAAGATTAAATAAAACTTTTAAAAAAGAACATAAAAAATATATTTGAGAGCACTCGCTGTTCTTTTCTTTAAAAAAAAAAAAAAAACTTTTTATTGGTTCTTTAGGAATTTCACACCACACACATTGATCTCCCTGTCCCTTTGTATCTGCCATCTGCCCTTGCACTCTACCCTACAAAAAGGAAATTATATCTCATTGGGAAGCTGTAGTGTGTCACAGTACGTCACACAGTATACCCTGTTGTCCAACATCTCTATTTTCAAATGTTCATTGTAATTATTTGTTGGTCTGGTTCGAGGCCTCTGGCTTCTGCTACACTATCAGTACTGAATCCTCAGTGGAACTCCTCTTGGATTTCCTGTTGTTGCAGGTGTCATGGAGATCCTGCAGCCTTGTATCTGCAGGACTGGCCCCTTCACATTCCAGCCATTTAGAATGGGGTACATGTTGGTGTAGGCCAACTCAAAGTCCTGGATCTGTGCCTTTGTTGTAGCTGACTTGGTCAGCCTGCCAGCTTGTTCACATCCTCACCAGGAGGACAAGCTCTCCAGCACTGCCCTAGCTAACTCACACAAAGCCACTGCTGGCAAGGGGTAGGGCTGGCTCTCCTGCTGTCATGTCCTTTAGTCCAGTTCACCTGCACCCCCAATATCAGTGCAAGCTCTATTGTGTTTCCCGGGCTACGAACAGAGCCCACACTTCCAAGTGCTCAAGCCAGTGAGGGGCAGGCCCAGCTCCTGGTCTCATGACCCTGGGTCCATCTCTCCAGCCCACTGCAGGTAGTAAGGGAAGAAGTGAGAGAAGGCATCTCACTCATGGCCATTCTACCACACAGCAGAGGAGTAGCAGGGACAGATCTCTGCTACTCATGCCTTCAGGCCAGCCTCCTCACACTCCTGCCACCAGGATGAGCTATACTGTGCTGTTCTGGTGAGGGACAGGGTCTACTCTTGTTTCCTGGGCTGCAGCTGGCAAGAGGTGGGGCCAGCTCTCCCAACTTCTGCTGCCAGTGAGTGGTACCGCCAACTCTGAGTATCCCTTGGATATCAAAATGGTCTCAGGAGGCAGTACAGACCTGGGATATCTGCATGGCTTTTGAGAGTAATATGGGCCAGGCACATTGACACAGACCCCTGTTGCTGCATGGCCTTGGACCCAGACATGGCCCTCAGTGGCAGCACAGGCTATGACTTCACCATGGCCTCATTTGGCATTGTAGCTACTCAAATTAGGCTGTTCCTATCCACTTTTAAGTCTCTAAATCTGTCTCTCTTCATAGTTCTCAAACTGTTCTGCTTCCATTTCTTTCCCATATCTCTACCCCATATTTAGAGAACATAGCGACTCTACCTGGGTACAGGCCACACAGTGGGTAGGACTTCTGGGTGTCCTCATCCCACTTGCTCTGGGAGCAGTGGGCAGAGTCTATTTGTGTCTTCAAATGTTTTTCCAACCCAAAACTTCCAAAGGAAATAATTTTCTGGCCAAGGTTAAACACAGCACAGTAAAACTGTAATTCAACACAGAGTAGTCCAGTCTCATGCTTGAACCACTGTGACAACCATCTAGAGAGATTGGCAGATATGCCAGTGGTGAGAAGTCAACACAGCAGGATATGTCAGTCAGTTCTGGGTGGGTCTCCAAGCTGAAGGTTCTGCTCTTCTTCCTCGGCAGATTCAGCTCTGTGAGTCACACTGACTCACACAATAGTTGGTTTTCTCAAAGGACAAAGGCATAGGCCTGTTGGCACTTGCATTCGTTACTGGCTCTACTGATGGACAGGTAATTTCACTATTTCCCAAGGAGCAAAACCATCTTACAATACAGGAAGCAACAGCCGTCAAAAGTTAAGCAAGTACACTGCTGTCAGGTTCACCATCTCCTGACTATGGCAGTTAAGGATGTGGACATGAGAGTGAGGAAAGCAAAGCAAGTTGTATTAAGGGCATTAAATAGACATGAGCAGGGCTGAAGAGATGACGCCGTGACTAAGAGCACTGGCTGTTCTTCCAGAGGACCCTGTTTAACTTCCGGCCTACATGGATGCTTACAATTGCCCATAACTGAAGTTCAAGGGTAGATAACACTCTCTTTTGGTCTGTGAGGGCACTGAGCATATATAGTGAACAGAAAGATATGTAGACAGTCATGCATATACAATAAAAATATAAAAATATAAAGAAAGCAGAAGTTCCCAGTGTCTCTCCATTGGAAATTATTGTCACTGTCCCAGCAGCTATCAGTTGCAAATAGCTTCTTGTTTAGGGATGGGAATTTGTGCTTATTTTCCATTTTCCATTTTTGGAGTTTGTCTGGCTTGCATGTGTCCAGGTCTTGTGCATGCTACCACTATGTCTGTGAGTTCCTATGTGAGTAAGACCCATTATTTCTGGAAAATGTTATTTCTTTGGAGTTATCTACCACCCACCTCTGCCACCTATGCTCTTTCTGTCTTCTCATCAACACAGATCCCCGAGCCTTGACTGAAGAGGTTTGGATCCCATCCAAAGTCTCTACTCTCACTCCTACACATTGTCCAGTTGTAGGTCTCTGACTATCTCACCATCGACTTGATGAAGAAGCTTCTCTAATAAGAGTAGAGTGATGCACTTATCTATAGTGCTATGTTATTTGGAGTCATTTTAGTGTTATGTTCATTGTGCAGACATTTTCTATATGGGGCCAAGTCACAAATATGTTGTGTTTTGAGAGTTTCTGGGCCATCATATCTCTAATGCAACTCTGCAACACTATATACAGCTTTAGATGATGTCTAGAAAAAAAACAGGCATGGCTGTGTTCCAATCTTGCTCATGAAAACAGACAGTTGGCATATGGTTCCATGGACCAAGATTTTCTGCAGATAAAAGCAAATTGTAAAAGCAGCTAGAAAACAGAATACTTCACATTCAATGAAGGAGCAATGAGATTAATTGTTAGCTTCTGAATAGATACAATGGAAAGCCCAAAGATAATGAATGTGCAGTTTTCAATGTGATAAATGAAACAAATGCCAAATTTCAAACCCAATTGAATAGATTAAGAAAAAATTTTCTAAGCAAAAGCAAAATAGTGATGTTTTCAGCTAAACACGATTCAAATATGTGTCAGTAGAAGAATCTTGCAAACAGAAATACAGAATTCTTCAGGCAGAAGCAAGTGGTGCCAGGCAAAAGGACAGAGGCAGAGAAATAGAAAGGACAGAGCAACTTCAGTATCCAGATTCATCTAAAGAGATTTCTACTGTAATGCATCATACTAGGTATTACAATAACTATGTGGCTTATAACCTTAAAATAGCATACAGAACTCAAAATTAGCTGGAGGTGATCAAGCCATCACCGTATCCTGTATTATACTAAATAAAAGGTACATGTTACAATTACTGCATTTTTTTCATTTATTTATTTATTTATTCATTCATTTATTTATTTATTTACTTGCTTTATGTCCCTGCTAAGCTACCTACTGACTGTGTTGTACACTCCAGATTTTCAGCTTTGATAAGGCTGCAATCAGTGCTAGGTTGTAGCTGTCTTTGAATTGTAGATTGCTGTCTGTAGGCAGGTGAGGGCAGGTGAAAGATAAAGCTAGAGCCTATGATTGGGCAGTGAAAAAAGGAGGCAGGCTGAGAGAGAGGGTGACAGAGACTAGGAGACAAGATGGAACTTATAGGAGAGGAAGACCAGATGCACATGGCTTGAAACAGCCATAGGTGACTATGGATATCATAGATGAGCAATAGAATAATATAGGGCAATTTGCCCACTCTAGGTCAGCAACTTGTATCAATTTTGAGTTCTTTGTGTGGGCGTTTTGGAGATTGAGAATGTACTGTTATTAATCTGACTGATAAATTATAAGCCTCTGGAGTTTTCTTTATAGGGCTCAGGGTTTAGAGCCAGTCTTGGCAGACTAGCCTCAGGGGATGAATGACTGGGAATGCAAGCAGTTCAGTGGCAATGGAACCTCAGGAAATTGGGAGGACCACCCCTTGGGGATAGCTATGGGTGCAGGGAGACCACTGCTGCCGGAGAGTAGCTGGTGATATCGTGGAGTGTTTTTTAATAATTACATGCAACATTGAATCACTTCTGCTCTTGTAAAAAAAAAAAAATCCTCACCCCTATTTGTGTGAACACCTCCAATAAAATTCATTGGTTTATCAAGTTCTATTTTGGTGGTATCCTTAGTTTGGTCTTTTATCAGTTACCTGAGATAAGTAGACATTTGTTAACGCCTCTCTAGGAAGAGTGTCACATAAAACTTGATCTTCCAAAACTTACCAAACGGAAACAAAATGTTCCATCAACAATCTGATCTATCAGTGTGCTTGTCTCTGGTTATTCACAACTGATCCTTCAGCCACAGCTTTCCAGAAATCACATACTATCAATTCATAGTACTATATGAATAGCCCAAATAGTCTTTGCCTCCCTCTGAAACTTCACAATTCAGGATTTTTGTTTTTTTTTTTTTGAAAACTCTTATCTTTCAAGATCTCACAGAACATTCCACTAAGCTTTGAACATTCAATGGCTTTTCCAGTGGAGAGTGCCAAACTCCTTGCATAATTCTCCACAAAACATCACAATCTGCTCTGGCAAAGCAATACCTCATGGTTCAGTACCAATCTCAGTTTTAGTTTGCTTTCTACTGCTGTGATAAAATATTCTGAAGAAAAGCAACTTGGGGATAAATGGATTGATTTGGCTTACAGTTTATATTGCACTGTGAAGTAAAATTGGAGCAGGGGCTCATGGTATAAATGTGGAGGCAGGAACTGAAGCAGGGACAACAGAGGAAGAGTGCACACTGGCTTGCTCAGCCTGCTTTCTCGTATACCTTGGGACCCATCCCCAGAGGTGGCATCACCAAAAATGGTCTTTGCACTCTAATATCACAAATTAATCCTCCACAGATGCCTACACAGATTTGACTACAGGCCAATCTGGTGGAGACATTTTCTCAATTGAGGTTTCCTCTTTCAAAACAACTCAAGCTTCTGTCACAGTAACAAAGATAACTGGTGCATATAGCACAGCAACCCGGCACTTAATTGTCATGTCGTTACTATATAGTGTGTGGCTGTCACATTCCAGAAGGTTGTAAAGTTAACCATAAAAGTTTTAGGAGGTGGATTTTATTCTTTCAGGTAAAAAAGCCATAGTGGCATAGTGGGCACATCATAGTTTACTGACAAGTAGATAAAGACATAAAAAAAGAATCCAAAGACCAACTAAAGAGGCAAAAGAACAACCAAACATTGAGCTCAAGAGCAGAGCTAAAATTCTAGAAAGAGGGGAATTTCCAGAGACTTTCTGCTACACACAACATCTATTGATTTTGTTTTGTTTTGTTTTATACATGTGTATGTACCCAAGTGTATACTTACTAAATCTATGTATGTTGTGTATAAATGTTTGTGCTGCATGGGTATTATGGTACAAACATGAAAGTAGAGTCTGAGGTCAGGTGAGGGGTCTTTCTACCATTCTCTACTTTATTTCCTAAGGACAGGTACTCTCAATGAACAAGGATCTAAGCTGGTGACAGATACACCTAGAGCTCCCTCCCCTACAGTGCAGAGTTACAGGAACACCACATAACCATTCCTGGCTTTTTATATGCATTTCTAAGACTTTAACTAAATCTTTATTCTTATGCAGAAGATGATCTTGCCCACTGAGCCTCTCTGCTCTATCTCTCCAGCTCCACTCTGAGATAACTTAAGAAGAATGTACTTACTTTCAAGGTCCTGTTTGTTTTATACTGACAGAAGCTGTGTATTTCATCATAAGAAATGTGTATCTCCTCTTTCACCTCTTCTCATAATTTCCACTTATTCACTTTAAATCTGAAAGGGATCAGTTGATAAACATTGACTCAGGCCCTACCGAGAACCTTGTGGCAACAGAAGAGACATTAGATGTTAACGTTCCTCTCGGCACACTCTCGACCTAGTCAATCTCTAATTTACTAAGAATGTCTATTTACCCAAATTGAGACTTTTGTCAGAGAAACATTGCAAGATGGTTCACTTTGGAGGGTAAAAGAATTTTCAAAGGCCACTAAATCCTTTGATTTGGAAAAGAAGCACACTGCTGTATTATTTTTGAACTACATAGGAAGAAAATGAATACATTTGGCTTTAAAGCAAATCATTGTGGTATATCTTGGTAGGTATTATCTGATTTAGTTAGTTTTAGATTCTAGATCAAGAGCAATTTGTCATACTTACATTGGCAAAATCCCATAATAAATATTATAACCGGAAAAAATGAATACACAATGACCTTGTGCTGAAGGTGTATGCGACAAACATTGCTTTCAGTAGGAAGGTCATTACAAAAACCAGCTGTGAGAAATCCATTGTAAGGTTGTTAGATGAATCATTCAGGGACATTAAGATACTATCCAGAAGTGTTCTCCAACATATTAGACAACGTGTGTCATGGCTGCTTCCAAGTGATTTATGTAGGAAAAGGAAGAACTTGTCACAATCTCACTTCATAGAAAAGGTTTTATGTGGGTCTAGGTGTGCAGGTCAGTGGTAAAGTACTTGCCTAGATTATACAAGGTCCTGAAAAGATTTAATACTTAGTGTGTGAAGCATACATCATACTTCTCAAAATATTAAAGGTACCAATAAGTCCCTGATGGTAATTCTTTTTCTTTATGTGGTTAGTCTGCATTGTCATATTTGTACAAGTACTTTAAAGAGGTAGCATTCCAGACATTTAGGATTTAGAAAGATAATGGTAGATATGCAATCTAAGGCATTTCTGTCATGTACAATCTGATATGTTGGGATAACCCCCAACTCACAGAATTACTGCTTAAAAAAAAACCAACCAAACAAACAAACAAATGAAAAACTATATATACTCCAAAAAAGACATACTCCAAAATACAATATAAAAGCTAAAAAGTAAAAGAAGAGAAAAGACTTTTATGCAAGAACTAATGCAAAACAACAAAGAAAGTAGAATTGATGTCAAAAGGCACAGCTTGAGAAAAAGAAACAATGGCTTATCTAGAGAAATAGAACCACATATGAAATAAAATCAGTAAAGAATTTTATGCACACAATTAATAAACAAAAATTAAAATGATATAAAAAATATAACAAATCAACAGAGAAACAGAACAATCAACCATCAAAGTGAGGGCTTTGAGGTTATTTTCAAATAATTGTTAGAATAAATAAATGCTAGGACTACATACATATATATAAGTAAATATAAATCAACTGACATAATACAAAGCCTATCCCATAATCATAAGTCACATTAATTATGCATATATCTTTTAAAATTTGAAAATGTACATTCCACCAAGCCAAAAATCTATTAGTAATAAGAGAGTGTGTATCTCAGTTGTTGTTCTATTGCTGTGATGAGACATCATGACCAAGGCAGCTGTTGTGAAAGAAAAGCATTTAATTGTGGGCTTGTTTACAGTTTCAAAGGTTTAGTCCATTATCATCATGATAGGGAGCATAGAGGCATGATGGCAGATGCTGGAGCATGAGCTGCAAACTATATCCAGCCATAGACAGAGAAAGCAAATCTACTGTGAGCTTTTAAAGCCTCAAAGTACATCTTCAGTGATTAAAATGAGGTCATACCACCTAACCCTTTTCAAATAGTGCCTCTCTGTAATGACTGGGGATTCAAATACATAAGCTTATGGGTACCATTCTTATTTACTCCACCACATACCACTCCCTAGACCCCATAAGCTTGTAGCCATGCCATAATACAAAACTTCATTCAGTCCAACATCAAAAGTCCCAATAATCTATCACAATCTCAGCATTGTTTAAAAATCCAAAGTTCAGTCTCTTCTGAGATTCATGGCAGTCTCTTAACTATAGCATCCTGTAAAATCAAAATAAAAAATCAGATCACATATGAGAGAGAGAGACAGAGAGACAGAGAGAGAGATTTGATTAATTTCAAATGAGGGCTTTTTTAACCATGCTGAAAAGAAGTCAAAATAAATATCTAAAATATATCTCAAAAATTCAAATTGCTTGAAAAAAATAATGAATTTCAAAATAACCCAAGAGTGAAAAGGATATCTGAACAAAAATTAGAAAGCTAGCATTGTTAAGTTTAAGCTGAATAATAATGAATGTGAAACATGTTAAGACTTGTGATGAACTTGTACAGAACTGATTGATTATAATGATATTTGTAACTTTAAATGAATATATTAAAATAATATCCTGAAATTTATTCATAAAATACTTATCTTAAGAAGCTAAATTAAATGTCCAAGAAAATAGAATAACAGAAATAACAAATATAAAAATGAACAATAAAAATGAATGCTAATTTTAAAGAATGATTTTATGTGTGTGTCTGTGTATATGTTTTTGTCTGTGTGCACATGGGTGAGAGCACACATATCTGTATTTATGTGCCTATGTCATTATGATCATGAGGAAGCCAGAGAACAATGTTCAGGAATCTGTTCTCTTCTGACAACATGTGAGTCCTGGACATCAAACATAGGTCCTCAGGCTTGGCAGCAAGAAACTTTACCATATGACACATCATCTCTCTGTCCCCAAACTGAATATTTAAATATAGATATTCCATCAATTTTGGTGGGTTTAAAACCTGATAATTCCATCCATAGTTTAAAATAAGTGAAAAACATATCTGATACACCTTACTTCCAAATACGACAGTGTAGCCTTGAACACCTTAAGTATATTCAGTAAATACAATTAGGAAATATCTTCTAGCACAGAGTCTACCTCATTAACAAAATATTTAGCATTTCCTGCTTGTTGCTAAGAATTGAACTGTAAGTAGAAATCAGAACGGCCATATGAATGTTCCCTGTTACTATACCAACTGAGAGCACTTTGACCTGAAAGATATATGAAGCACTGAACTAAGTTAGCTGCTGGATAATGTAGGTGTTCAGCAATGGATGTTTCCATCAGTGACTGGTAGCTGCATTTCTTTTCTATGTCCAGCATCTTAAGTGCAATATGTTACACATAACTATCTAGGAAATAGAGCATTTGCAAACTTGTTTGTACTATCATTAAAAAAAAATTATACGTCAAGTTACTATAAATTGAAGAAAATCGTGATAGTAAACCTAAGTAAATAAAGGTGGTCTGTAAAAACAGAATTAAAACCATGAACTAATCAAAGCTTTTAAACAGGAATATACAAATCACTAGTCTGGAAAAGTAAGAAAAAAATAACAACATGAAGATTATATATTTATAAGGGACTATAACGAATGTTTATATTTTAAAATCTGAAACTGTAGAAGATACTGAAAGAAAAATCATATAAAATAATTTGCAACCCGTGTAAAACAAATAGAAAATATTAATATTTATTATGGATTAAAAATTAATTTGTACAAATATTATTGATTCAAGGAGTTTTATCAATAAAATGTCATTCTGATTCGAACTCAGGACAAAAAAACAAAACAAAATAAAACATCCAAAATGAAATATTCTCAACTGCTTTTTAAGGCCACTATAACTGCAGTCAGAATCATTTTACTCTCTGCCAAAATATCATCAAATCAAGCCTAAAAGCAAACAGAAGAACCAGGTCTTCAGAACTGAGTTAAGTTCATCTCATGATTTCAACATGGACATATATTTAAAAGTCAAATAAGCCTCTAGGAAGATGTAACAGATGCACTCTTCTATATTCATCCTTGTAAGAGTAACAAAAAACTCTACACATTATCTGCTACACATTATCTGTATGACAAAACTAAGAAAAATTTCAAATGCTACAAGCTCAGGACCCAAGAAATGCTATGATGCTGATGGCCCTAACCCCCCCCCCCCAAGCCTAATAACTCTAAGGAAAACAAAATGAAAGAAACAGTATTTCTAACAAAAGACTTGTAAACAAGGGCCCACCATCTACACATGAGGATGGATCATAGAACTAATACTCAATATAGACACTTTTAGCCTCAGGCAGTAATACAGGCCTGTTCCTGTTGCCAGGGATACATACGAAGAAAGCTCAGATATGCACCATCACCAAACATTATGAAAGATCTCTCACTCACTGACATGATATAAAAATAGATAATGGAGTACCAAGACATTCAATGTTGCCTAGCTATATTGAAACCACCCACCCCATAGAGTCAGTACACAGCAAACAGACTGAACTAATGAGACTTTTCTGTTTCTACTATAAAAGAAGGCTTTGAAACTCACAAATAATACTCAGAAGCAGCAGGATAATAAGGCAATTCCACTCTTTTGGCTTCCCTAGACACAGAGCTGAAAAATCTTCATTTCTATCTCTAGCTGACCTTTAAGGTGGTGCTTTCTTCTTTTCTAATAGATCAAATTGTCATTATATAAATAGCAAAGACAAAAGGCTTACATAAGGTCTAAAACCATGCATGAAATTACCCATTATGTTCAAGTCTTCCAAAATGCCCCAAAGAGACAATAATATCTCAGAGAATAGCCAGATATGCTGGTATATGCCTTTAATCTTAGCACTCAGGAGGCAAAGGCAGGTGGACATCTGTTAGTTTAAGGCCAGCCTGATCTAAATAGTGCGTTTAAGGACAGCCACAGCTGCATAATGAAACCCTGTCTCATTTTTTTTCGGCAAATAAATAAAATAATTACATACTGTGCAGAGATGTCAGAGGCCTGTAACAATTTGATGATTTTAAAGCAACCATTATGAAAATGTTTAAGCAACTATCATAAATATTCTTGAAACCAAAATGAAACTGCAGAAAGTAAAAAAAATAGTCTAATTAAATAAAAATAAAAGATTCTAAGAAAAAATGAAATGTTTAGAGCTGAAATTATACCATCAAAATTTAAAACCTCAATAAATTGGCTCAGCATTATGAAGTGAAGACTTCTGCTTTCTTTGGAGACTCCCTGTGTCACGTGATGGTTTTCTGGAAATTGTCTTATGAAAGGATGTTTTTGCTGAAGCAGATACATGGGATAATATTTTGCTGAGAGCATACACGTGTTTTTCTAGACGCAGCCTGGAAAAGGGGAATGTGATGTTTTGCTAGAGCAGTTACTTGAGGAAACATGTGATGTTTGGAAATATAACCCAACAAACAGTATGTGTGGTATTGGTTCACCTTGCTACTGTTTACTGTATTTGTCGTGACTTCATAGAGAGAAACACACCAAGGAGCATCTTGTTGTGCGTGCTCTGACAGCTTCCTGCAGCTTTGTGCAGCTTTCCTGGTCTTGGGCTGATGGGGTTTTTTTGGATCAAACTGCTGTTACTCATTCATGAATGGTTTTGAGAGTGGATCAAGCTAATTCATGTGAAATGAACTGCTGATATTCTGACAATGCAGACTGGATTCACTAAAAAAAAGAAAAAAAAAAAGAAAAAAAAATTCTAAACAGGTCTGTATCCTCTTTTTCCATATTAACCTTTCATTTCTACTACCTCTGGTGGGTGGTGGGCTTGAAGGTAGGTTAAATCATTTAAGTAACTATTAAAACTAGATTTTGAAAAATCTAAGTCACAGCATTACAATTGAGTAAAAAGCATAGCACACCAAAAATTACAATAAATGTAAACAGATAAATATGCCTCTTAACAGATGCTTGAAAAGCACATAAAGAACAGACAAGGTAGTGGTTATGATCCCTTTGAGTAGATTCAGAGAAAAGTATCTAGATGGTAGAATTTTGATGGTAGTAGCTAATAGTAGCCAAAATATAGAGCAAGCAAAAGATGGTGAGGGTCAAGCAGCCAAGTCTAGGTACCCAGGGAGCCTCAGAAGTTTGGATCAGAGATTATTAGGTTTTTATTGTTTTTAAATCTTTTTCTCTTCTTGGTTTCTCTTTTATTAATTACATTTTGGGGTTGCAAGAAATTGGAATGGTGGGTCTGGAGAACCAAAGAGGAAATAAGAATATACTCAGTGTGATGGAGCTGGTATCTTTACATTAGCAATTTACTTCACATTCCAAGTTCAAAATCCTTCCATAAAGTATTAAAGTCCTGAACTGTATTTCTTTTAAAATATATTTATTTTCATATTTTTTCTGGACTTAAAACAGGCTAGTTATTCTAGCTTACAAATTTTACTTAAGATGTGTCATTTTTTAACTGATTATAACATAGTCTAAATAAGAATTAGATTTTCATTTAATAACATTTCTTTTTTTTTTAGATCAAATACAATCCAAGTCATTTGCAGGAATGCTATTAGCTTTCAGAGAAAATGTGTTTTTGGATTTGTGAGACTAACAATATTCTCTAGAGTTGCAAACTTAAATAAAATCAAATTAAACAGTCACCAGTGTAAAAGCATAAAAGGGGAATTGGCCATTTACGGACTGTTTTTAGATATGATGGTCCAACCTTAAAAGTTTCTCTCTTGAATACAAACATAGACATGTGGGTTGTTTATCCACTGTTCATGCAACTGCGTTTGCTATTTTTGATTTGGATTCTGGACTTGAAATCAAGAATTTTGCATTAAGACTCCAACTCCAAGAACTGAAGAAATATATTGACAGGATAATTGTCTTGAAAGTACATATTCATTTTTTTGTGTAACAGCCAAAAGTGTTTTTCCCTTCGGGGTATAGGGGATGGTGGCAAATGAAGGCTCCCATGTCTTTTATGCAAGTATCAAAATTCCTCAAGGTTTTAATTCTCATATGAGATAAAGAATGTAAATAAAAAAATGTGGCATTCGTATAAGCTACAAGAACATAAAACCAGATACACTGAATCTAATAAACGAGAAAGTGTACACATGGGTACAGGGGAAAGTTCCTGAACAGAACACCAATGGCTTATGCTCTAAGATCAAGAATCGAAAAATGGGGCCTCATGAAATTGCAAAGCTTCTGTAACGCAAAGGACACTGTCAATAGGACAAAACGGCAACCAACAGATTGGGAAAATATCCTTACCAATCCTAAGTCTGATAGAGGGCTAGTATCCAATATATATAAAGAACTCAAGAGGTTAGACTCCAGAGAACCAAATAACCCTATCAAAAAATGGGGAACAGAGCTAAACAGAGAATTCTCAACTGAGGAAATTCGTAGGGCTGAGAAGCACCTAAAGAAATGTTCAATATCCTTAGTCATCAGGGAAATGCAAATCAAAATAACTCTGAGATTCTACCTCACACCAGTCAGAATGGCTAAGATCAGAAACTCAGATGCTGGCGAGGATGTGGAGAAATCCTCCATTGCTGGTGGGATTGCAAGCTGATACAACCTCTCTGGAAATCAGTTTGGCGGACCCTCAGAAAAATGGACATAATACTACCTGAGGACCCAGCTATTCCACTCCTGGGCATATACCCAGAAGATGCTCCAACATGTAATAAAGACACATGCTCCACTATGTTTATAGCAGCCATATTTACAAT
>CM052700.1:35547751-35574967 GCA_028551405.1 Uromys caudimaculatus
TAAGTGGATATTAGCCCAAAAGTTCGGAATACCCAAGTTTCACTTTACAGTAACAGTTGACTGAGTGTGAGATCCCAGATGGAGGAGTTGGAGAAGGGACTGAAGGAGTTGAGGGAGTTTGCAGCCCCATGGAGGGAACAACAGTGTCAACTAGCCTGACCCCCCGGTGGTCCCAGAGACTGGACCACCAACCAAAGAATACACATGGAGGGACCCATGGTTCGGACCACATATGTGGCAGAGGAAGGCCTTGTTGGCCATCGGGGAGGAGAGGCCCTTTGGCCTGAGGATGTTAGATGCCCCAGTATAGGGGAATGCCAAGGTGGGAAGATGGGAGTGGGTGGGCGGGTGGGTGGGTGGGGGAATACCCTCATAGAGGCAGGGGAGAGGGAGGGGATAGGGGGTTTCCAAAGTAGAGACCTAAAAAGGGAGAAACATTTGAAATGTAAAAAAAGTATCAAAAATTTTTTTAAAAAGAAACAATTAAAATGTGATAGTGGTAGATTGTGTATAGAAAGATGGGAAAGATATATAAGATAAAGATAAATTTAAAGATTCAATAGCTTATGGTACTTGAAGGATACCATGCTTGCTTTGTAAATACAAGGGCTGAGTTAAGTCGCAAGAACCTGTTTTAAAGCCTGCTTTAGTGGTTTTTGCATGTAGCCCCAGATGGAAAAACAGATTCAGTGACCAGGCAGCTTGGTAAGTTCCATATCAGTGATAGATTATATTTCAAATGAAGTGAATAATCCTGGGTGAATAACACTTTAGGTACCCTCTAACATTCATATATATGCACACACTACTTCATACTAAAAATTCATGCACAATCAAAATAGGAGTGACTATATTATAAATGAAGATAATTGTGAAGTAATTGTCAGAGGAAATGCTGATTATGTAATAATAAAGAGCAAATCCAACAACAATAGCAATACAAAATCTACACATATGATGGACAGAGAAAGTTGGAAAGAAAATAACGAATCATCCAAATACTTCATCCCTAAATGCAGAGAGAAAACTAGAAAGAGATTCATCAAGGAAGAAATCAATAGATTTATGAACTAATATGTGCTAATCAAAATTCATCAAACACTCCACTAACCAGGAGAATACACAAGTGCTCACAGAACGTATATGAGGATAGAAATTGTTTTTGACCCTAGAACATAGGTCATCCAATTTGAAAGCTCTCAAACCACACAAAATGTGTCTTTGATACAATTAAATTGAACTAGAAATCAATAATAGAAAAATGAGAAGGAAATGTCTAAATATTTGGGAACTAAAATGCTTCAAACCAGCTGGCATGTAGACCTCACTATGGTGATCTGTCCCTGCAACTCTAGTACTCACAAAGTTGCAATAGTAAAATGGTGAGATTGAGGACAGCCTACAGTATAAAATAAGTAAACCTCTGTCTCAAAAACCAAGGCATAAAGCAAATGACAATATATACAAGTGTCAATGAAAATGGTAAGGCACTGAAATAAATAAAAATAAACATACAACAAATCACAATGTGCCCTCGCATGAGGATTTTCTGTTTATGTCTATGTGTTCTCATGGAAGCCATAGACCAACCTTGGGTGTCATTCCTCAGGATGCTATCCACTATGTTGTTTGAGATATAGTCTCACAATTACAAGGACATCAGTTGTGTCAATTAATACATCAATGAAATCCCAGAGAGGGCACCAGATTTTATCAATGTTCCATTAATGAATGAGGGCAGAAGCTTTTTTGATTAGTTTGACCAAGAGTTAGCCCAAATTTGAATTCTGTACTTTTTCCTGTATCTTCCAGCTGTCTTCTCTCTGTGGTTACTGGCCTATCTGTACTTTAGTGTATCGAATGTATGTCCCTGTTGCCTGAATGGTATGCCTGTATTTGTTCTGTACCTATGACATTCTGTCAGTGTGAACCGGTGCCTTCCCATAAAAAGGGCTTTACATTATCTTTATTGAATGGCACAAAAAACATAGTGTAGAAAAGAAATAGGAATTTTTACAGATTTTTTTCAACAGAGTTTTATAAGGAAGAAATTACTTTGCTGACACAGAATAACTTGTAAAACTGCAAACAGACAGGACAGGTTGTAGGTCAAAGGTTTTGTGGCTGGGTTGGTGTCCCCTTCCCACTGCTGGAAGCCTTGTTCTAGTAGAAGTATAAACCTATAGCTACATGTTGCTTTTAACATTGTAGGTTGCTTTCAACAAATGATTACCATGATACACACACGCACGCACATGCACACATACACACACAAACACAAATACACACACACAATTACGCAATTCTGGGTCAAGGTATAGGAAGAATTTGAGTGTGAAAATTAAAACTATACATTAGCTTAAGTTGTAAAAGCTGATTACAATGGAAGTCCAAGACATAGACTGTCTGAGTCCATTGTTGTTTTAAAGGCAGATTAAACTTAAACACAGTAGGATAGTAGGCTAAGTACATATTTAATGGTCTCAATGTATATTATTATTTTGGTTGCAAGGACTGATAAGTGTAGTGGAATCAAGAAATACTTGTATGATTATGCTCATTATGTACCTGTTTCTGCCTCGATTCTATCTAGTGCTAGTCTAATAAAAATTCCCAGCCCTAGTTTAAAGATAAAGAAACAAATGAAAACAAAACAAAGCATGAGTTCTGAGAAGCAAACTTGGGTGTCATAGGTATATAGCATCACTTTAGGAATGGAGATACTTCAGCCCGCCGTAATCAAATCTGTAGGATACAGCTAAAGTAGGATGCAGAGTAAAATTCATAGCACTAGCTCCGTACAATAGAAAACAATAAACCCCTTCAAGTTGTAGTCTGAGTTTCCATCCCCAAAAGTTAAAAGAAAACCAAATGAGACAAATCAAAAACAAGAAAAACAATGTGGGTAAGACCTGAAATCAATGGAACAGCAAAGTCCAGCAGATACCTGGGAAAGATGGAGTTAATGTTTAAAAGTTATCAGTGAAGCCCGGGCATATTCTACAGGACTGACAAAGAATGGCCAGTGGGAGGATGCAAGATTTATACAACACCCCCTCAAAAAAAAATACTAGAAATGGCATTTTCTGATACACAATGCAAAGTAAAGAACTAAAATGTAGACTACTGCATAGAGACATAAAGTCATTGAAAGAATAAACAGAATCCAGTAATATATAAAACAAACCCATTTGATGGGCAGATGTTTATTTCAAGGCTGAAATATCTAAAAATCAGTCACCAATGTGGCAAGAGTGGGGAAAACATGGTGATATCAACTGATACAGAAAAAAATTTGATGCAAGTAATTACACTCCAGAGTTTATCAAAACAAGACAAACAAATAAACAAAACCAGAAGAATGTCTTCTAGTCAATGAAGTTTCCACAGGGTAATCATTTATTTCTAATATCAAAAAGTGGAGGGACAGAATATTTGCTGTAACAGCCCTATTCAGCATCATGGTCAAAGATCTCGTCACCCACATTCAATTGTATATACTTGTACAAAGACACATACCTAACAAAAATACATTAAAATATTTAAAATTAGTAATCAGTAAAATAAAATGTGCAGTTTTATGCCAAGCAGAGTATACTGCTACGAATCTTAACAGACTGGGTATTCACCAGGATAGAGAAACCTGACAACTCATGCCCTTTAATCTAGTGGAAATATTCTAGAGAGTAGAGTGTTTATCTGCCAGTGAGGCTATTAATATCTGCAGGTTGAGAAATTTCATTGCTAGAAGTATTTGCCTTGAAGAACTTCCATTCAAATAGCCATAGGAACAGTAAGAGCTGTGGATTATGGCTTCATATTTTTCAAGGGAGCTCTAGGGAGATAGCTCAGTTAAGAAAGTATTCAACAACCAAGACTACCTGACTCTGGGTACAACATACACGTAACAGCTAGGCATGATCACAAATGTCTTTAATCCCAGGACTGGTGAGGTATATACAGCCAGATGACTGGGTCTCACTAATTAGCCAATCTTGCTCAAACAGTACGTACATTCCAAATCCAGTGAGACAATCTGTCCTAAAAAAAAATAAGATATGAAAAGTAACTGCAGAAGACACTGGATAACCAATGGTGACTACATTACACATGTGTGCATGTTCCCACACACATACATACACACATATCTGAACATGTACATTACACTGTGTATATGTATGCGTGTGTGTACATGTTAAAGGGACATCTTCAATGAAAATTAATCTTTTGGGTATGGTATATTCTCCTAATGAAGTATGATATCAATACCAACTGAAATGAATGAGATTGAAGTATTTTTGAAATACTGAGGTAAAATACTAATCACCTGAACTTTCAAGCTGAGCCATATAAAAATATTTTTTCTTTATGATGGACAGACATGTGTTAGGAAAGGATAGAAACATACATGGGAACGAGGGTTATTTCTGGGGAGGATATAGGAATAAGCCAGTTTTCAGGCTCAGTGTGAATTGTATATTTTCTTAGAGGAAAAATGAAAACTCAAAGGGGGCAACACATGTTCTCTGAGATAACTCAGCTCTGAAAACACTCAAGTATACAGTTTAAAAGCACAGGTGCAATTAGACGTCACGGCATATGTGAGCAGGTTTTTATCAAGTTTGGAGATTCCCCACAGAGAGCTGTTCAAGCCCAGTATAGTATATACAATAAAATATGAAGATTGTGACAGGAATTGAAAGTTTATTTTCAACCAACAAATCCTATAGAAACTCAGTTTGTCCTTAACCTACATTTCCAAATTCATCAGCCTCCTTCATAAAAGTAAACAATCACAGTAAATGAAATTATCACACGTTCCCCTTAACATCCCATCAACTGCTGTTCACTCTTGAAAAGTAAAATTCTGCTTGCATGGCTCTCCATACAAATTATAACCACTAGTCACTGTCTTGCTTCAAGGTTTTCCTATGATAATTGACTTGCAGGTAAATTTATCAATGTACTTAGCCATCTATTGTAATTTGAGCTGAATTCAAAATTGCCTGTAGCATATTACTACACCTTTACTTGTGAGAGGAGTATAAACAGCACAAATGTTATCTCTGCCTGAAGCCCAGCACTCTAAGCCACCTTCCCATTCACCCCTCCAGAGAAAAAATCACTACTACCAATGCAAGCAGGTGTTCTCCATCTCAGAAGTACTGACATGATTGGATGAGATAATTACTTATTTGGGGCTTTTCTGAGGGCTGTTTAGTAGCAGCTTTGGATTCTACTACCTAGATGCCATCAGCACATTACTTGTCCCAACCGGAGACAACAAAAATATTTCTAAACATTAACAATTATCTCCTCGGAGCAAAGATCTACTACTAAAACACAATGGAGTCATACATAGTGTTTCATGGTTAAAACACAAGGATGCATATACAAGGCTTTAAATATAAATGATATGATACTACAGAATTCTAAAATTCTTAGGCCATTATTCCATTGTGTAAATGAACCACATTTTCTGTATCCATTCTTCTGTCATGGGACATTTGTTTGTCTCTAGCTTTTACACAATGGAATACTACTCAGTTATTAAGAATGAGGACATCCTGAGTTTTGCAGGCAAATGGATGGAACTAGAAAATATCATCCAGAATAAGATAATCCAAAAAGACATGCATGGTATGTACTCACTAATAATTGGATATTAGCCAAAAAAAAATTACAGAATACCTAAGATACAGTCTACAGAACTCAAAAAGTTCAAGAGGCTGAAGGGCCCAAGTGAGGTTACCTCAATCTCACTTGAGAGGGAGAAGAAAGCAATCACTGTGGGGGAGGTAAGGAGAGACCTAGGTGGCAAAGGGGACAGAGAGGGAAAGGGGGGAATATGAACAGGTACTGGGTGAGGGAAAAGGACTGAAGTCCTGAGGGCCAGCAGAAAGAATGGAAATAGGCAACTTCAGGAGGTAGGAGGTGGGGGAACCCTCCAGAATGTACCAGAGACCTGGGAGGTGAGAGACTCTCAGGATTCCAAGAGAGGGACCTTAGATGAGATGTCCTACATTGGGGAGAGGGAACTTGTAGAGCCCACCTCCAGCAGAAAGGCAGGGCATCAAGTAAGGGATGTGGTTGCCATCCCAAAGTCCAAACTCTGACCCAGATTTGTTCCTGTGTGAAAGAACTTCAGGGACAAAAATTGAGAAAAGCCTGAGGAAAAGGAGGTCCAGTGACAGGCTCAAAGTGGGATCGAACCCAAGGGAGGCCCCAAGGCCTGACACTATTACTGAGGCTTTGGAGTGCTCACAAAAAGGGACCTATCCTGACTGCCCTCTGGAAGACCTAATAAACAGCTGAAAGAGTCAGATGTGGATATTTATACCCAACCAACGGACAAAAGCTGCTGACCCCTGTGGTTGAATTAGGGAAACACTGGAAGAATCTGAGGAGGAGAGCAACCATGTAGGAGAACCAGCAGTCTCAATTTACCTGGACCCCCACAATCTCTCAGATACTGAACCACCAACCAGGCAGCATACTATACCAGCTGATATGAGGCCCCCAACACATATACAGCAGAGGACTGCTGGGTCTGGGTTCAGTCAGAGAAGATGCCCCTATCCCTCAAAGGATTGGAGGCCCCAGAGAGTGCAGAGGGCTGATGGGGTGAGGGTGGGGTTGGGGACATCCTTGTGGAGACAGGGGGATGGGGAGGAGGTATAGGATGGGGAATAATCAGAGGGTGGACCAGGAGGGGGATAAAATCTGGAGTGTAAAAAAAGTTGAAGACTATACCACCCAATCTGCTATTAAATGACCTAAGGTAAACTGTGCTTATTAGAATTTTACTGTAGTAAAACACTGTGAGAGATTGCTGTGAGTAACCTTTCTTCCCTCTCTTACTCCATGATTCTGCTTACCAGTTATGCAATGAACAAAGGGTTAAACCCATTGTGTTATGAATCATGAGATCTCAAAGCAGTCAATCCATAGCCTGGGAAGTGATGAATAAGGAAAGCAGGATGGAAAATCTTTTTCATTGAGAATACTACTAGTTAATTCCACTTATGAGATCCTCATGAAATGAAGACACAATAAATCCCATTGTAGGAACTGAAGGAATAATACCATAATAATAATAATAATAATAATAATAATAATAATAATGCCATAGAATACAGAAATATTAAAACCAGGGATATGCAAAACTCAAAGAAATTATAAATGAGATGATAGTAACATATGGCTTTAATCCCAGCACTCCGGAGGCAGAGGCAGGTGTACCTTTGAGTTGGAGGCCAGCCTGTTCTACAGAGCTAGAGAAACTCAAAAAATTAAAAAGAGAGTTCCTCTGTTATAGAAAAAGTTAGGGACACTTCTGAAGAAAGCTGACATCAGGGCAGGTGTTGCTCTTGTAGTCGAGAAACTGCTAATTCTGAGATGAAGAAACTCAGGTATGTAGATTTAACTTCATAACAGAAGAACCAAAGGTTCTTGTGCCCTAACAAGGATTACACAAGCTTCAATTCTGCTCTACTTATGTACTGGCCTGTGTTATGGAACTAAAATAACTAAAAATAAATATGCACCTCTCAAGCTGCATTTCATGGTGGGAAGGAATTCAACCTATGGTAGGAAGCTAGTAAAAGAGAAGTCACCCCAGATAACCAGAGGGCACATATTGTCCTGCAGGGCTGCCCACACTAGGCATAAACAAAACAAAAATAAAGGGAACAGGTGAATTGGTAACTTCTTCCAATAGTGTGAACTAGAGGTAATAGCTCAGGAATCCAAGCTGGTATAGATATCAAAACAGACAAAAAAAAATCATTCTTGTGTTCTGTAGTAGGGTCAGATAAATGTCATCTACATGACATATGATCAACATGTCAAGTTGGATACATTGTAACAATAACTGATAAACATGTTTCTAATAAAAAGAAAAATAGTAATTTACATAAGAGCATATGGCAGTCAACTTCTAGGAGGATATCTGGAAGCTTTGTAGATGCTGTGCTAAAGCATGTTAAGGTGACCAAACACATCTATTGAGACTTTCTTTGTTTCTAAGAATCAGATTTCATGACAGAAACAGTGAGTCTGACTCCATGTCTTTGGCAGAGAAATCACTCTCTGCCACCAATCTTATGTATTTTTTCATGACATTTTCAAACTCCCATGATGGCAATGATTCTGTAACTCATCTCAGGAGATGAGTTCCTTATCTAATTCTACAGGCAAGACATTGCTGAGTAGAGTCTAGCACTTTCCATTATTTTCACCCCATTCTTATTAGTTGCTCCCAATGTGCTTTTCTAAATACTGTAATTTCACTCTCATCTGTGTTTATTTCTTTCAAATATTCACAGACTATCATTATTTCCCCTTGTATTTGTCCCTAAGCTCTTTTAATCTCTCCTCCTATGTAAGCTTCTCTATCATTTTCCCTCTTCTGAAGACACAGAGTATAAGGGTTGCCTTCATTTTTCTTCATTGTACAAGGAAAATATGGTTCATTTATAAATGCCCCTTAGGAGATAAATCATCTAGACAAGAGAAACCGGAAGAATTTGACAATGCATTATTTCCTCTGATGATGGTGTTTGAATTTGGGTGCTGTTCTCATGAAATTGGCTCCAGTGGTTTATTTGACTCATTTGCCTATCTTATACAACTCCCATTGGCTGGTTTTGTTGATGTTCATCACAGTAGTTCTCTGACCTGAATAAGTTGCAGTGTAGTCAGAAGCATCCTTGTGATTAGCACCAAGAAATGCATGAGATGTGTCAGTAATGAAAACTGAAAGTTTATTGGGCAGTGCTGAGTCAATTTCAATTACCCAACTGTGTTCCAGAAAACCCTGGCCAACAATTGTCCATAAAGCATACTCTTTACACCTGGGAGTCATCTATGATTTCTCTTCTCAATTGGAAAGCTCTGATACATGCAATGGATGCTGATAAACTAATGTTTTTCATGCTCTCTGAGCTAGAAGAGATCATTACTGCTCAACTCACCAATTCAAATTAGATCTGGGGATATCTGCATGTGTTATCAAGATGGTACACAACTCCCCTATGGCAGAGAACTGGAGAGCATCCATTGGTAAATGAGTATCTCTTCCACTTCCCCATTATTTACAGTTGGGTTGAGGGAGTGGATCAGCTATGGGCATCATGATTTCCCTGAGTTGGCTCACAATCCATAATGTAGCAGAGGTCCTTAGGAAAGGCTAAGCATCAAAGCTCAAACTAAATATTCTTAAGAACGAAGCACAGCATTTCAAAGTAAAAAGAGATAGAATCCTCCTAACAAAACAATAAAAGCATGTTCCTCCATCCTTCGTCAGTCTTCAACATCTCCTATTGTTCTTTAGGACAATGCAATTCTTTGCTGTGTGTTCTTAGTATTATCTGATTTTTTGTTGTTGTTCTTGACTCTGTTCTAGGTTATTCATTTATTTTGTTTTGGTTACTTTTTATTTCTATACAATTGTTCCCTCCAATAATTTAATCAAATGTCTTGTTATCATTTTCCCATTGTCAATCCATATTTGGTTCATTGACTAATTTTGTATGCATAACTCTAAAATCTCCACTTTCCCTTGCTTCAGGTAAGTATGTCTGGTGACTTACTGGAAATCACCAGAGATAATGAAGGCAACCTTAATTATTGAATAATTCTAATTAAATTTAACACCCTTCTATATCTTCTCCATGTTTGTTTAACAGTTCCATATTTCTGATGTTGCATATTCTAAAACTCAATATGATTTTTTAATCTACTATATTTTCATGCTTTTTTTGCTTCCCTAATAAGCAAATCTGTTGCCCAAAAGTATTGATCATCAAAGAAACATTCTGTGGTATATTTTCAAAAAATATATTAATTATTAATTTTTTCAGTAGAGGGGGCTGGAGAAATGGTTCATCATTGGAGAGTTCTTACTGCTTATGCAAAGAACCTGGATTCAGTTTGTTGCACCCATTCATCTGCATGTAACCCCAGTTCCAGGGGATCTGATGCCCTCTTGTCCCTTGAAGCACTGTCATACATATGGTGAACATAAATTCATGCAGACCTACACACATAAATAAAAATAATAAACTTTATAAAATATTTCTGGTATCAAATGTTAGATAACTATTAACCTAAAATATACTTAAGGTACAATTTTAATATTTTAATTTAATTTAAATATAATTAAGTCATTTTCTGCTCCTTCACCCCAAACTCCTCCCATGTTTCCTCCCTCTCAAATTCTTGACTTCTTTTTATTTAGTATCATAATGTCGGTTATAGGCCAGAATGCATAGCATTTATGAAATCTATAGATAATGAATCCCTATTGAAGAGCAGCAAATGATTTTTGGAACATATGGCATGATGAAAGATTTATCTATCTAAAATAGTCACTTCATAAAAAACAGTTTCAGTTCAGCTTCTTTATGTGATTTCCATTGTAAAATGTAGATTTCTGAGCTGCTATGTTAACAAGCCTGTTTGCTTTCATCTTTGAATATACACAAATATGCCAGGGTGTATTCACTTGTGTATTGTCTTCCCCTGTTAATTCCATACTCTCTGTGTTCATATCATCTCAAAATGCATAGGCAAGTTGTTTGATAGAATTCAAAGTGATTTCACTGATTTTCCAAATGCTTCCTGAAATTAGAAACTAAATAAATCATTGTTAACAATAAAATGTTTATACTTAATCACAGCAATAACAAATAGTATCCTAAAAGATGAGATGTTTGCAGACACTCATTCGAATCAGAACTGGAAAAAAATTCACGTATCTCAGTACAACTTTGTACAAGATGTTCTGTTAGGTTTGAGCTAGAGGATAATCGGATGTAATTTCTCTGCCATCTTCAGATACTATCAGGTACCCCACTGAGAATATGTCTGTCATAAACTCCTTGTGGCCTGTGGACTACAGAGAGTGCTAAACCCCAGAAGTCAGGCAGCTCACTATCTATTTATCAAGGCAGAAGTCCTTAGTTTCCTCAAGGCTCCCTGATGCTATTTGAAGAGGAACAGCCTGTGTGCATTTATGAAGTAATCTCTCCAAATGTCCTGACTGGAGAAGAATGACAATAGTCTAGGAAGTTAGAAACCTAAGACATCAATTTGTTGAAGTGCATTCCCAGTACCTAAGGTACCTAGAATGTATAAGAATAGACCCATTTCTGCCATGTGGCTTCTGAATCTCTTCAGAGACTCTATTCCAGCACCTGAGATAGCATGGCAGAATATAAGAGACTGAGGAGTTGTTAATCCCAACGATGCTAGAAGAAAGACCACTGACCCAAATCATCATTGCCAAATTAATTAAAGTAAGCAATTAATTAAAGCAAGCTCTATTATTGCTGGACATAGGCTGCCTCCCCTTAAGAAGAGTCCAAGAGGTCAGCCTGGATGTAGAGAAGATTAGGTTTTTATAGCTTAGGGGGAGGGAGATTCCAAATGTGGTATTTGGCAGGGAAATTGGCTATCTTACAGAAGCAAAACATAACAAGGTGGTCATAGCCAGAGGTAGTCATAAAAGCCTATATAAACAAAGTTAAGGGTGCAAGGTCATCATAATATCCCACTGTAACAAAGGCAATGTTGCAAGGTAGTCTTTTTGGGAGAAAAAGAACATGATTGCATTTCCTGGCAAAGTCAGTACAGAACTATTAGTAGTTCAGTTTACAGGTGGAGCATAGCTCAATCGTTCAGAAATATAGGTTTAATCATAAACAAGAATGTATATAGATTATCTTTATTATAAAAGGACTTTCAAGCTCAAGATGGAGTCAGGCTGGTTCATCAGTGTTTTCAATTCTAATATAGAATATCTAGGGGCTTGGGGTTTCTACAACAGTCATTTTCAATAAATCCATGACACATCTGGGCCAAAGAAAGAATATATATATACTACATCTCTCCTTTCAAGATTCCAAGAACATCATGCAAGAGAGGGCTACAAGGTTGTAAAAGCCTTTGGTGGTGAATGACTAAAAAGAAACAATATTTTCAAAACACAACAGGGAAGTTGCACAGAAGAACTCAGAGCTTAATAGCATGCTAAGTCTTGCAAAAGCTTGAGCCATACAAAATTCCAACAAGGAGATCTGAGGTGAGCACTATGTCCCACCACAAGCTGACTGTCTGTTGTCATTTGATAGCTACTGGTAGAAGAAACATCAGCTTTTGTTAATGATGTACTCAACCTTGGTAGTCAAACATAGTCCAGGAACCAGTTGAGAAACACAAACTAGACATGATTTGAGGGAGGAATTATACTCAATATTATGTATGTAAGGAGGTAAAAGTGTAGAAGGTGTGTCTGTGAAGAATTGAGGGGGAGATTAAAATGAACAAAGAAAATCATGTAAAATTATTTAAAAATTAATAATTCTTTAATATTATCTTTTAAAATAATACAACAGGGACAAGAAAGATGGCTTAGTGGTTAAGAGCATTGGTTGCTCTTCCAGAGTACTGGGATTGCATTTCCATCACATACATGGCAGCTCACAGCTGTCTGTAACTCCAGTTCTAGAGGATATGGCACTCTTGGATAGATATATTTGCAGGCAAAAACATCAATTCACTTAAAAGTAAATAAATCTTAAATTAAAATAAAAATATTTTAGCAATGGTAGCATACACTTTTAATTCCAGCACTCAGGAGGCAGAGGCAGAGGCACATGGATCTAAAGGTTTGAGACCAGCCTGGTCTACAGAGTGAGTTCCAGTACAGCCAGCAATACACAGAGAAACTCTATCTCAGGGATGGAGTTTGGTGAAGGATATAATTCTAGACAATACTGTTGTCTAGAAAATGTAAGTTAAACTTTTAGCAAACTGTGGGGTAGTCAACCATGACACCTCTACCACCATGCATTTCTTATAATCTTTAGGAGATCATAGCAATATTTCTAGTATGACCTCCCATGTCTTTCATAACCTTTTCTATATCAAACTCTTGGCAGCCGCTACCAGTCTGTCAAGTTGCCATGCAAAAAAAAAGCATACTCACTACCTTGTCTATGTGAGGATTTTTTCAGTTAATACATTTCCTTCCAACAATATGAATTGATGTTGAACACATAAAAGAATAGGTCGCTCATTATTGCCTTGGTCCTTATAGGAAAACCAACTGAGAAATTAATCTCTGTCTTTCTCTTATTGTCACTCTCTCTATCTATCTCTCTGTGTCTATCATCTATCTGTCTGTCTGTCTATCTTTTGTCCATCTATCATCTCTTCTATTATCTGTTGCTGAGCAGCACCATAAACCAATTAAATACAAATCTCTAGAGAGTTTCAGTATTTTTAAAGTTTCCTTGGAGACAAAAGTATTCAACGAATGTTGGCAACTGCTGTGCCTGAAAAGGAATGCATCTCTGACTTCCTTGGCACAAAGACACTAATTATACACCAGGCTCCCAATTCACTGACATTATCAGATGACTGATTTTTACACCGAGTCAAGTTAAATAGCCAAATTATTTCCAGACACAGTACACTTTACAAATGTATCCTGATTATATACTGGAAAACTTAAGCATTAATCAGTATACGACAATCACAATTTTGTTGTGGTTTTGATTCTGTATTTCATTTCATATTAGGCAATCTAGCACAACAAGGAGTCTTTGAATTTTTTAAGTAACAGTAAGAGATGTAAGGCCATTTCATTTCTCTTCCAGCTTACTAGAAATGTTTGCGTTATTGGAAAAAAACCACCGAAACAAATATATCACAGATAGTAAAAGTGCCCCCATTATAAAGAAATTTATCACATCAAAGTTAATGATTTTTCACCAGTAACAATGCCACTCGTTGGTTGTCAAGTTAACTCAATTTCAATTTAGCTGACCCACTCTATCATCCCATCAAAGCCACAGACAGAGATGAATTCAGGTGATTCACAGGCTGAGCTTACTATGTGCCCTGGATAAGAATTGAGCAATGGTCCTTACTCTCTCTTTCTCCCCGCCTCCTTCCCTGCTTCCTCTCCCTTCCCTCCTTCCTTCTTTCTCTCACTCCCTCTTTCTTTTGAGATATCTTTTTTATTGCAACAAAGTATTATCCAATTAATTTTATAGCATTTTTATGATGCTTATTTTCTATATACTATAATAGGGAGAGGAGGGGTTTCAAGGTCACTGTGTGGAGACTCTCTGGTATCTAACACTGGGATCATCCTCTTACGCTCTGAGCCTTTTCATGGAAAACACCCCTGTTTTAGTAAGGGCTATCTCAGGTTCTTTAAATCTTCCAAAAGATGTCAGAGTCAATATGCAGGAGTAGTTCTTTACATTTTGGTAAGATTGGGTAAAACACAGACTCAAGACTCTCAAGAGTCTCAACTTGGAATTAATTGAGACAAGCCTTCAGTAACCATTCCCTGACAATACAGATATCAAGTCACCCTCCTGAGCCAGAAGGATATGAAATAGAAAATGTATGGTTCCCATAGTCATCAGTAATGATGACACTTCTCTTACAACAGTCTTTCTGAGAAGGACTAGCTATTGGAAAAGTATCATTCCCCATTTTACAAGCAAGACTGGGATGCAAGGTCGTTTTTTAAAACATTGGGGGGGGGGGGATTCACTAAAGTTATACTTCTACTACTAGATTGCAAAAATAATAGAATTACATCATATTACTTTTTCCACTGCTGTAATAAAATCTCTGACAAAATCAACTTAAGGAAGACAGGACCTATTTTGCTCGTACATTCATCATCACAGAAAAGCCAAGGCAGGAAGAAACTGTAGCAGCTGCTCACATTGCTTTTGAATACAGGATAAAGAAAGTGAGGAACACTGATGCTTAACTAGCTTTCTTTGTCAAAAAGGCTAGGACTTTAAATTGAGGGAATAGTACTACCCAAGTTTAGGATTGAACTGCTCACCAGAATTGACTTAATCAAGGTTAACCCAGCAGGAATGCTGAGAAACTGAGCAGTCCACACATCCCATCACAGGTATCTTCTAGGTGGTTTCATAGCCTGTCAAGCTGACAATCCACAACAAGCATCACAAGTTGCTCCTGAAAATATAGCACATTGTGAAGTACTCAAATGGTTCACTCTGTGTTTGAAAAAAGTAAATCTTAATACCTAACTACAAACAGTGAAAGAAAATTATATCTTTGACCAGATAGCTGCTAGAAAAAAAAACGACTCTGTGTCTTATTAAACAGAAGCATTTGTCTCTCACAGTTCAGAAGGCTGGAACTTGAAGATCAAGGCATCATTGGGTCCTATGTCTAGCTTATTTCCTTTATTCTAGTGCTTTGAAGGTAAGATAGCCCATCTGATTTAATCACCATTCAAGGTCTCATTTGAAAATACTATCACAATAGGGAATAGGTTTAACATACAAATTTGGTGAGATATAACCAGTCAACTTCCAAGAAATCCTATTATTGTTTTCTATACGTTCTGAGTGATCATTTATTTACTCATTTATTTGAATCCACATACAATGTAATGCATTTTAAATTGGCATATTTATACACCTGTCCCTTTCTTTACTAAGTCTTTTGAAGAGCATGAAAAAAGAACCCTTTGCAGCTCATAGCAATACTTCAAGTTATTTTTTAAATTTAATTTAATATTTTTCTTAATTCACTTAACATCCCACTCACTGTGCCCCTCCTAGTTACCACCTCCCACAATCCTTCCCCCACTCCCCATCCCCTTCTCCTCTGAGCAGGCAGGGGCCCTCCTGTGTAACACCCCCCCCCAACACCCTGGCACTACAAGTCTCTGTGTTGTATGTTCTTTGGTTGGTGGTTCAGACTCTGAAAGCCCCAAGACTCCATGTTAGTTTCCTCTGATGACTTTCTTATCCTATCCTCTTCAGGACCTGCAATTCTTCCTCCTATTCTTCCATAACAGTCCCCAAGTTCCATCTACTCTCTGGGTGTGGGTGTCTGTTTCTGTCTGAGTCAGCTGGGTGAAGCCTCTCAGAGGACAACATGCTACTGTCTGCAAGTATAACAGAGTATCATTAATAGTTTTAGCTATTGATGTTTGCTCATGGGATGGGTCCCAAGTTGGACCTGTTATTGGTTGGACATTTCCTCAGTCTCTGCTCCCTCCCCCGTGTTTGCATTCTTTGTAGACAGGATAAATATAGGGTTGAAAGTTTTGTGGGTAGGTTGGTGTCTCTATTGCTCTACTGGGGTTCCTGTCTGGGTACAGAAGGTGACCTCTTCCGTTTCCATATCCCCAGTGTAGTGAGTCATAGCAAAGGTCACTGACCTTTCCCTATCCCAGAACTTTGTCTCCTGGAGATGGCCCGACCTCCTCACTCCTATCAGTTGCAGATTTCCATTCATTTTCATGGCCGTCTAGCCATCTCTTCTGTCCTTTCCCATATGTGATCCTGAATCCCCCATTCCCCTCCCCATCCCTTCTTTCCCAATTCCTTCCCTCAATCTGGCCCTTATAACTATTTTATTCCCCATTCTAAATGAGACTCTAGCTTCCATGCTTGGACCTCTTCTTTCTTGTTTACTTCTCCCCCACCCCCAAAAAAGCCCAGGGCCAGATGGTTTGGGTGCAGAATTCTACCAGATTTTCACAGAAGAGCTAATTCAAATACTCCTCAAAATATTCCACAAAATAGAAACATACAGAACACTGCCAAACTCATTGTATGACACCACAGTCACCCTGATACCTAAACCATACAGATTCAACAAAGAAAGAGAACTTCAGACTGATATCTCTTATGAACACTGATACAAAAATACTCAGTAAAATATTAACAAACTGAATCTAGGAATGCATTAAAGGCATCATCCATCATGGTCAAGTAGGCTTCATCCCAGGAATGGAGAAATGGTTCAATATACAGAAATCCATCAATGTAATCCACCAAATAAACAAACTGAAAGAAAAAATCACATGATTTTTCTCATTAGATGCTGAAGAAGCCTTTGATAAAATTCAACACCCTTTCATGTTAAAAGTATTTAAGAAATCATGGATACAGGGCACATACCTAAACACAATCAAAGCAATATACAGCAAGCCAATAGCCAATATCAAACAAAATGGAGAGAAACTTAAAGCATTTGCATTATTCAATATGAAGTTCAGCCAGAGCAATAAGACAACTGCAGGAGATCAAGGGGACAAAATTAGAAAGGAAGAAATCAAAGTATCACTATTTGCAGATGGCGAACCCCAAAATCCTACCAGAGAATTTTTTCGGCTAATACTTCAAATTATTTCATTGTCTCCTCTGTCTGATATCTCATCCTGCCTCTGGTCTTCACTCAGTCCTGTTTCTTTCTCTGCATCCCTTCCTTTTTGCTTTCACTTTATTGTCTCCTCTAGTTTTCATTATAAATGTGGTCATTTATTGTTGTTGCTGTTGCTGTTTGTTTGTTTATTTTCCCTTTTATAAACTTCCTCTGGTTTTCTTTGGCTTCCTATTGGGAAACTATTATTTCTCTATCTTGTATTTAATATTACCTTTTTTAATGTACCTGGGTTCCTGATTTTGTTTCATGAACATTCTAAGAATGGACAACAGCAAAGAAGAGTTCTTGATATGTTCCACTTCAGATTCTCATTGCTCAGAATAGGGTTTCCCAAATCCAGTCTCCAGAGCACTTCTTAAAAAAAAAACCTGCTAAAATCTCTTAATGTGAAATCATTTTCAGTCTTGTTTATTCCTAATCTTCAGGGCATGCAAGTTGTGGTGACCAGAAAGGTCTAGATTTTTTTTAAGTTAATTTGAGACTCTTCATTTAAAGTATAAGAGACTAAGAGATGACTGAGCACTAGAATTTCTAGAAAAATTTGAGGTTCAGAGTCAAGACCTGAAGACTGGATAGGATTTTTATCAGTGGGGCACAGAGACCTGATAGAAAAGGCAAGCAAGGGACTGCATAGCTGCAAAGGAATGTGACATAGGGATATGTCAGTGTTATAGACAGAGAGACAGTACATGTGCTGGTGCTGATGAGACAGAATGAAATAGAGAAACAGATTCTGAGTAAGAAAGAACGCCAAGAATTCTAATGGTTTTCTGTGTCCAGTGTCTTTCAGACATGGAATGCTGAACTTCAATGTTCACACTTTAACTTGTAATAAATTATTTTGTTTATAGTCTCTTTTTCATTACTTGTTAACAGTCTCCTAATGCCTGCTCATAATTTCTCATAAATAATGAATGACTAAAATGTTAGCTTATTAAAAATAAAATATCTTCAGAATTTTCATTTTATAGACTTTAGCATATGCTTATGCAGAGCAGAGCCACTAGGCTGACACTAAGTTGGGCTCTGTGAATGTGAAGACTTGAGGACGGTGATTTCTTTCACTGGAACCAGCTCCATCTCTGCAAGGATATTTTAGCAATGTGTTCTCAGAAAAGTTAAGTTAAAACCATATAAGAAAATTTAAAAAGATGATCTTGGGGTCATGTAGACCAGATTGCATCTTCATACTCCTGCAGTGTGACAATAAACAGACCTCATTTCTCTAATCCCTGTTTCCTCCTTTGTTGACTAGTATAATACTGTTTACCATATGGCATAAACTATCATAGACAGTGTGGAGATTAAGTGAGAAGTTATATATGAAGTGTAACAATGTCTGACACCTGGTACCTACTCAACAAGCAGTAGTTATTGCTGATAGTTTACTATCTAGAAGTTAACTTATTAATGTAAATAAATAACAGGAGTTTAGTTATCAAATGTAGCATATAGTTGAATGGGTTTTATGTAGTTGAAAATAATACAGTGGTCTCTGGAATCAGACCATTTGACTTCAAACCCTTCTAGATCTTTGTAATAGGGCCTGATTATAAGACAGTCAACCTCTCTTGCTTGATTTTCTCCACTTCTATATAGGGATAACAGTACCTTCTTTATAAGGTTGATGAAAACATCCAAGTAACTCATAGTGCATTTAAAGTGACATATGTATAATTACATACAAACAAAAGTTTATATCATATATACATTTGTACTAAAGTTCTGATGAGGAAAGTATCCAAGTATTAACTTAAAATTCAGAAAACATAACTATGAAGCCAAATGAGCACATGAGAGGAATATATCAATTCATTAATGATGGAATTAGTAAGTTGGAGTAATTGATCCTAAGAAGATAAGAGGATAATTTGCTAAAATTGAAGCAAGTCCCTGGCATCTGGGACTTTCTAGTGGCTACCACCCAGGTCCCTCTCCCTCACTGCTACTCTCCTCAGTTCAAATTCCTGACCCTCTGTACTTCTCCCCCATCTACTCCCATATCTGAACCGGCCTCCCTTTTCCCTCTCCCTCCTCTCTCTCTTACAGATCCTTCTCTCCCTCTACTTCCTGAGATTATTTTCTTCCCCCTTCTGAGTAGGACTGTAGCATCCACACTTGGTGTGGTCTTTTTCCTTCTATGATTTCATACAGTCTTTGAGAGGTGTCATGGATATTCCAAGCTTCTTTTTGGCTAATATCTACTTATCAGTGAGTGCATACCATGTGTGGTTTTTTTGTGACTAGACTACCTCACTCAGGATGGTACTATAGGTGGAGTGTCTCAGCAGATAAAGATGTTCACTACTAAGATTGACAGTCTGAATTTAATTCCCGTGCTCTACATGAAAAGGAGGAAACTGACCACCTCAAGTTGTCCTCCGACATCTACACATACATAAAGTGAAGCAGGTACACATATGTGCATATGTGTTTGCAAACACATGCACACACACTATATATAGTTATTGTCACGTATATATATATCTATTGCTATTTATATTTAATAACTAATGTACATTATAAAATAAAGCACTACAAATTAGCCATCATAAATTGTGAGCCACAATAATTTTTTTCCTTAAATGGCTTTCTGTCAGAGTTTCACCACAACAATGAGAAAAAATAGCAATAATTCATATTAATTGATGAATGAGATAGGCACTATATTTACAAAATTTGTAGAAGGCTAAATTCTGGCTGGATAGAAATATCCTTTCTTATGGGATATTAGAGAGTTTATTCCTCATTCGAAGCTTCAACTGTTTCAGATTATATAATTAGTAAATATACAGACACAAAATAACTCTCAGTTAGCATCACTATTACTTCATCGCAATATTAAAAATTACTTAACTGGATGTGTTAGGGTTTCTATTGCTGCAAAGAAACTCCATGACCAAAATTCAAGCTGGAGGTTTGGGTGTAGGATTTATATGACTTACACTTCCACTGTTCATCATTGAAGCAGGTCAGAGCAGGAACTCAAACAGGGCATGAAGCTGGAGGCAGGGGCTGATGCAGAGGCCATAGAAGTATGCTGCTTACTGGCTTGCACCTCATGCCTTGCACAGATTGTTTTCTTCTAAAACCCAGGACCTCCAACAATTGACTAGGTGCTCCCAATTAAGAAAATGCCCTACAGGCTTTCCCACAGCCTGATCTTATAGAGGTATTTTGTTTTTGAGGTCCCCTTGTATTGGATTACTTTAGGTCATGTCAAGATGATATAAAACTATCCAGCACACCAGGTCAAAGAAAAAAACTTTCCTGATACTAAAAGTCTTAGAGACATACAAAACTATGACCAACGAAAGATACTCAGTTATATAATGAATGATGGATGGATCAGTGTTAACTCACCATTATCGGCAAATGAAGCAGTCTATCTTCCTTTGCTGGTACATGACAACTTTCTGGTGTAGACAGGGTTTGATAGAGAGAACATCACTATGACCATTTTTGTTTCTGTATTCTTATTTTCACATAGGTTGCAGCATTTAGTGGAACTATGGACTTGGCATCTTATGACTTGCAAAACATTATTCAAAATTGAATCCGAAACAAATTACTGCACTGAGGCTTAATTATAAGAAATAGAGATACTGACTGAAATTGCTCTCTAAATGTTGTTTACTTCAGAGCCCATTGTTTGTTTATAACCTTCTTATCCTTCTTCCAATTATCAGCAGAAACCAGATTCCCTCAAACAAACCATTTAGCTGTGAATCCACAGAAGCCAAGTCTGAAGAGCTTACGCTGCTCTAAGCAGCCCTGTGTGCTGCTATAAATGCTTCCCAGACAGTGGAGAATTGCCCTTCTTTTCCACACCATTCTTCTACCTCTGAAGGATCTCTAAACCATATACCATCCGCTGCAATGTTAAGGTTGAGTGGTTTGGATGAAAGGAACACTGCTTTTGAGTCAGAGCACATTAGAACTTGATTTTCAGAGAAGATAATTCGCATTTTTGCCATTTAGGATTTTTCTCAGAACATCTACACAAAGTGCCTCAATCTGGACTTCTGATCTGAATGCTATAATGGAAAACAAGTCTGTGTGTATTTTTAGAGTGACCACCCATCTGATATTATTTCTCATTGCCACTAGGAGAGCTCAAAACTCCCAATATTGTGTCATGAAATTGGTTTTGTGATCACTGATTTTTTTTTCATTGTTTCAGTAGGCAGTGAAAGTCTAGAGTATCAAAACTCATTTATTTTTTTTTATGTCTGTTCTTAAGGTCATATTTAGAATATGCTAGATATTTAGTAGTTATTACTTATCCTGCACATTCTTCCTCCAGCCCACTCCCTAAATCATGCCATCTAAGAGCAATCTGCACTGTATTCCACAGGCACAGTCAGTGCTCACCCACATTTTTGGTGGCCTTAGGATGCTTTCCATGACTAACATTCTATTTCTGTCTCTTGGTGCTTTTGGAGACCTTCTCACCTTTTTAAAATTTTATTGTATTTTTCAGATTATAATATAATTGCATTATTTTTCTCTTCCTTTTCCTCATTCCAAACCCTCCCATATAATCCTCCTTACTCTGTCATATTCTTGGCCTCTTTCTTCATTAATTGTTGTTTTATGTATATATGTTTACATAAACGATAGATGATAGATAGATAGACAGACAGACAGATGGGAACATAGATATAGATGATATAGATATAGATATAAACGATATAGATATAGACTTATATTCCTAAATATAAACAACTCAGTCTGTATAATATTCCTTGTATTTTTATTTTCACGAATGACATCTGTTATTGGGTAACCACATGGTGTGCACTTCCCTGGGGAACACTATCTCTCTCATTCACATTCTTTAGTTCCCTGTAGTTCTTTGTCAGGTTGGGGTCTCCTGGGATTCCCCTACCCCATCCCTCGTTCACTTTGGTGTATCTACTGTTTTCAGTCCCTGTTCAGTTAGTGTTTAGATGGTCATTTTGATATAGCTTTAGACACTCTTCAAAGACACACTCTTACAGCAAACTCCCTGACTTTCTGGGTTTTACAAATCTTTTATCCCTCTCTCCAGTAATGTTCCTTGAGTCCGAGATTGCTTTGTTGATGCATCCCTTGGAAATGGGTTCCTTAATTCTGCATGTTGATTAGTTGTGGGGGGTTTTTTAATGGTCTCTGTTGCAAAACCAAGTTTCTCTGATGAGGTGTGAGGACTATATTTATCTGTGGGTATAAGGAAAAATATGTAGAATGCAGTTAGGGATTATGTTACTTTAGTAAAGTAATGGTTATACTTTTTTCTCCTAACCCTGGATAGTTAGCTAGGTTTCCAGTACCAGGCACGATTTCCCTCTTGTTGAGTGGGCCACACATTCCTTCAACGTAACCATTAGCTCTCTAATTGCCCTACTTACCTTTTAACATTTCATCAAACTTTGCTCTGCCTGGCATAGCTTCCCCCTCTTTGATTGCCCCAACCGATTACAATGATGTCACCCTTGAGTACCCATGCAATGCCCTGGGACATTTAGCATGAACTGATCATGAACTCAATGGCTGCCTGCTCACCACCCTCCCTGTTCTTCTCTTTCTCATCATTTTCCCTACTCCCTATTTTTGCATATTCCATGATGTTTCATGAAATGCACATAAAAAGAGCTCAAAGAATTTTTTAAAACAGCTTGCTTATAAAACAGGGTTTTCCTCCAACTTCAGTGCAAATTACTTTGTGTCAAAAATACGCATAACTAGACTATTTAATCATGGCCAGAAAGCCAGCCGCACTCTTTCTGCTTTCAAAATCTTGGGAAACTAGTAACTCTTTTTAAAACATTAGCTTGATGCTCAAAACTAATATAAAACTAGAAACAGTAATTTTTAAGTGTTCTTTCTTCTCCTTCCTATATAGGTTACCTCACTACTAATGTCTAGTTAATCCAAAAAGAAGCTGCTTCTTCCTCTTCTCTTTGTTTTGTTTTTGTTTGTTTTTTCTTTAAAGTTTTAATTTAGGAAAATATTGTTTATCCTTAGGTTTAAAGACATAAAATGACACTATGGTGCTTTTCAAAAAAGGGGGAAATTGACTGGCAAATCCTCTGTCTCTTCTGAAATCTTTCCTAGCTCTTAATCCACCTATGAAATCATACTAACTGAGTTTTCCTACTCTATCCTCTCTGAAATTTGAAAAGTATGATTCTTATTGTTCTAAAAGCAAACTATAGTCCATGATAGATATTTGACTATGAAAGTTCTGAAGGGATAAGAGAGATAAAGAAAGGAGAAGGAGGAAGAGGTGGAAGAGGAGCTTGAGAAAGAAGGAAAGGGGAACATAGAAGGAAAGTAAGAAATGCTCAGTTGACTGAAGTAAGTGTCTAAAGAGTCTTCTTACAGGGTTACTTTAGACTGTGTAAATAATTTGAAAATTGCTACATATCAGAAACCACAGGAAAGCTTGTCACTCCATCCTATTTGCAATGTATGAGAGTTCCAAGCCACGGGTCATAAAAACATCTTCCAGTAATACACTTGTCTGGACCACAGTAGTAGGTACCACCTGCTATACCCCTGCACAGAAATAAAAGGATAAAATCACCATCACTTATCTCTTCTCAAATAAAGTAGAAGACAAGTGTTACAACATTAAAATATGAACTCATAAATGCAGAGGCAGGTAGATGCAAATAAATCCTTCAAGGGCAGAATGCTGTTGCTAAAGTTGTCATGATAGAAATGCCTGCTTTGATTTACACACACAATCTCTCCCCCAGCAATAAGAACAAGCACATAGTGATGGATCCTATTTAACCTCAACATTTCTACTCCAAAATATTCCAGGTTACCAGGGCAGTGAGGTTGGGGGAGGGAATGGTTTCTCAAGTGGAAAACAGTGATCTAAGATGGAGTGTATCTCCCAAGGATGAAAAATATGGCAAATGAGAGCCTGGGATTAAAGGGAGTGAGGTGGGTGTATGGTTGAAGAAGTGACTGGGGAAGAAGGAGGAACTTGAAGATGAAAGTGGAGAAGGGAATTCATTTCTCATCAGAGAAGAGGTAGCCAGAAGGATGTGCAGAGCAGGAACACAAGAGAGAAAAGATAGGTGTGAGCAACAGTGGAAGGAAAAACTCAAAGGGAAGGGAAAACTATAAATAATGAGTGATGGATGATACAGACTAAATACATGGCTCCCTGAATACTACACAATTATGTTACCACTGAGCTATAACCCCAGTCCCCAACAAATTAATTTAATTCAGAGCTAGTGCTCTTTTTCCCCTTGATTGTTTCACTTAGACACAGAGTTGTACATAGATTTGGACATAGAAACATCAGGAAAATAGAAAAGGAATGGGAGCATCAAAAATGAGGACAAACGACTCTGCATGAGGTGATTCTCACCTTTAAAACCAGCACTCAGGAGGCAGAAGTAGACAGATCTCTGCCAGTATAGGACCAAGTCTAATCTACATAGTAAGTTGCAGGTCAACCAGGACTATACAGTACAAACCTGCCTAATGGATGAGAAGGCAGGGGAACAATTACAATTGAACATGTATAATCCAAAGATGCTTTAAGGGTAAGGAAAAAAACTTTTTTAAAAAATCCAGTTAATGGGCCTTCGTAACTGGACGCCAGGACAGTTTCAAATGTGAACAGCCTGCAAATCTGCCCAGGGCCAGTGCTTGGAAAATATCAATGTTTGTTTCAATATTAGCTTTTGCTAATGTGCCTAACAGATAGAATATCAAATGCACAGAAAAGGGCAATTTGGTTGTTGTTATTGCTTGTGCTGAATGTGAGGCACAGCGAAATATCACTATCTTGTGGGACAATTGTAAATATAATGTGTTCATTTACAACTGTGTCATTCCCAAATTAGGAGATTATGGCTGCAATCTGTACAAAATATGACCCCAACTAAAAGGTCAATCAATCTTTCTTACTCCATCGAATCCACTTCCAACATTCAAGAAGTCTATTTTCACCCCTTCTTTCAACTTTCTTATGGCACAGGCACTCACATTCTGACTCAATTGACTCTCATACCACCACGACTACTGGCCTGATGACCTGTGTCTCTATCTTCATCTTATTATGTGGCACATTCTTATCTGTGATTGAAGTGAGAAGTACCTATTTTAAAGATATTCTTATTTTTTTATTTGTTTTAATGAAAGTAAGATTGGCACCCATTCCTGAAAACTTACTCAAACTTCCTCTGTAGCAACATGTATTGATATTCACACATCTAAGAAACAATGCCATCAGAAGGTTCCCAGGGCTCAAGCTTTTTATGCCTTGCTCAAGACCCCGCAGACACATACTTTCTTTATCTCCACATAGTCTACAGTTCTTTGGATTTTTATCTAGTTGCAAGGGGTCCAGGAGATACCATTGCATCTCTAAGATACCTGAGATACAATAATAAAATTCAGTGTTTGATTTGAGGAAGAATTCACCCAGCAGGCAACAAGAAATAACAGTGAGAATATTGAAAAGATACTGAAAGCATGTTGCATGAAAATTTTTTAAAATGATCAGGTATATTATTATTTCAGTTTTGCCATATTTTTTATGACAACTCTTAGAAAAGAATTCTAATGTACAATGCTGAAAGTCTCTCAACAATTTCAAATGCTTTATTTTTCTTTCTGGAATGCTTGCAAAATGGAAATTACTTTTGATTACATGGCTGCTGTGTCAAGATCTACTTTCTGATTTGGGGTTGAAACTAATACCATATTCAACGACTGGTGAAACAAGTCATATGCATACACAAAAAATTATGAAGATGTTTAAAAATAATCTCCTAAAGTAACAGTTTAGTTAGATGCAAATAACACAACATTTGAGGAACTCCACACTTAGATATGGAGCCAGAAAACAATTAGAAGAAACACTATGACACAGGTGTAAAAATAAAACAAACAATTACTATTGTATAAGAGAATCAACACCCCCTCTATCGTGTGCCTTTAATCTGGGATAATGTATATACAATATGATTTTTTTTTATTCAATACGGTTGTGTAAGATTCTGTGTTTAACTATTTAAGACCCAATGAATTGGATACTAATGGTTAAAAGACAGGAAAATATAGGTTGTACACTACTTTGACCTTAATAATTGAACTCCAAATATTGAAAAACTGGATATAACTTAGCCTCCAAAGTCCTTCATTGTTGAGGTTGCTCTTCAAGGTTGGTGTTGGAATAGCATTCTCCAGGTAACATACAGTTGTTGCCCCATTTTGACGTAAGAAGAGCTGTAATCGCTGACACAAAATACTCCCCTCCCCCAATACTGGGCCTATTATCATTCTCTAGAGAAATCCTTGCTTGTTACTTCCTATGCATCTTCCTACACATGGTCTCAGGGTGCAAGAAGTATATAAGAGGTAGAGGTCCAAATATATGAAGTTTTAGAATGACTCCATCCATACAGGAATTAGACTTCTTGGTTATGAAGCTGTTCAGGGCTCACTTATACTACTATAAATAACTCCATTCTTGCAAATCTTTACTAGACTTAACCTACATACAGGGCTACCTTCTGGTTAGACAACATGGACTAGGATAAAATTATTTATCTTGTCTTTTGTGTGTCCTATCTGGAACAAAAAGACAGTTGTTCACATTCCCACATTCAAAGTGAGATTAGGCCCGATTATGTTCTACATGGTTAGATACCATCCCTGCCTGCACCCATGGTTGGCTTTGATGTCAAATGCCACAAATTAAAATCACCAAAGCATTTCCCTGATGACTAAGGATGTTGAGCATTTCTTTAGGTGCTTCTCAGTCCTGCAAATTTCCTCAGTTGAGAATTCTCAGGGAAATGCAAATCAAAACAAGTCTGAGATTCCACCTCACACCAGTCAGAATGGCTAAGATCAAAAACTCAGGTGACAGCAGATGCTGGCGAGGATGTGGAGAAAGAGGAACACTCCTCCACTGTTGATGGGATTGCAAGCAGGTACAACCACTCTGGAAAT
>CM052700.1:35575067-35609630 GCA_028551405.1 Uromys caudimaculatus
GAAGCTGGAAACAACCCAGATGTCCCTCATCAGAGGAATGGATACAAAAAATGTGGTACATCTACACAATGGAGTACTACTCAGCTATTAAAAACAATGACTTAATGAAATTTGCAGGCAAATGGATAGAACTTGAAAATATCATCCTGAGCAAGGTAACTCAGTCACAAAGGAACGAACATGGTATGTACTCATTGATAAGTGGATATTAGCCCAAAAGTTCAGAATTCCAAAGTTTCACTTTACAGTAACCACTGGACTAAAAGTGAAGTCCCAGATGGAGGAGTTGGAGAAAGGACTGAATGAGCTGAGGGAGTTTGCAGCCCCATGGAGGGAGCAACAGTGTCAACGGGCCTGACCCCCACCCCCACCCCCGGGTCGTCCTAGAGTTTGGAGCACCAACCAAAGAATACACATCAAGGGACCCATGGTTCAGACCACATATGTGGCAGAGGATGGCCTCGTTGGCCATCAGGGAGAGGAGAGGCCCTTGGACCTGAGGGTGTTAGAGGCCCCAGTAAAGGGGAATGTCAAGGTGGGAATATGGGAATGGGTGGGTGGGTGGGTGGGAGGTGGAATTCCTCCATAGAGGCGGGGAAGGGGAGGGGATAGAGGGTTTTCAAAGAGGAGGCCTAGAAAAGGGGAAACATTAGAAATGTAAATAAAATATCAAAAAAATAAAATAAATAAAAAATAAATTAAAAAAAACAACAAAAATTAAAAAATAAAAAATAAATAAAATCATCAAAACAGGAACCCTCAACTGAAAAACTGCCATAAGTGCCTTAATTTATATGAGAAGACTTGTCACAAGGTCAAATAGAATAAGGCACCACAAAAGTATGGCCATTCACCTTTGGATGGTGTGGTCTCCTTCTTGCTTTGGCTTTGATTTATCCTGGTGCTCCCACGGCTGATTGCTTCACTGATACTAGAAGTGTTTCCAGGCTTCCATCATTGACGAAGGACCAAGAAATTCTGATTGTTTGGTGGGGATTGATGAGGTACCTAGCTTTCCTGGACATGGCAACTACTGGGATGTCAGCCTCTCCAGTGTGACATTGTGGGACTACTCCAATTACTGAGGCACCTAGCCTCAAGGATTGACAGACAGTTGGGTCTCAGATGTGAGACAGTGGCTGTTACTATTTTAAGGTACTAATTTAATCAGTCAAGTACACACATACACAGGTACACACATACACAGGCATACACACACACACACACATTTTTTCCATAAGTTTTGTTACTCTAGAGATCCCCATTACCCACCAATACTCCATTCTCTCTACTATAATACTACAATGGTGTTTAAACTCAAATTCATGACCAAATAAAGTACAAAGTCCTATAGAACAAAAACTACTATATAATTTGTGCTCATTATTTCGCCTCAGAATTTTCCTATTGCTTTGGTTAACTAAAAACTGTCTTTTCTCAAAATCATGTCTAGCGTCGTTTGTAACAGGAGCTCCTCAAACCTCACTGCCTTGATGGAAGCCTCAGACCATCTCTTGCCTTTAGATCTGAACTGAACTCTTAGCTCCTTCAGTACTAAGAGCCTGGCTGCCTCTGAAATGGAATTTGAATCATCAATTCTCATGGTATCGAGCTTACCAAACAATATGCTAATCTTGAGACCTACTAATTTCTATAATCATGTAAATCAATTCCTTACAAGAAAATCTCAAATGTAAGTATAGTATACATGTGGGAGAAACCCTGTTTATTTGCCTGTATTTCTGAAAATGCTAATAAATCCTTCCTTTGCATGCTATAAAGCCAAGTATCATCTAAATAAGAGGAATTGCTCTTATAATCTTGACTTGATATTGCAATGAGTATCCTTGGCCAGAGGGCACAAAGGACCTAAACCAATTATCATCTTCCTCAAAATCCTAAAATGCTAAAGTCAGAGCTTTCAAAAAAACTTGTCTCAAATGCTTTTGGTCCTTGCGAGCCCTCTGGTATAGACAGCAGCATATTAGACACTAACCCAATCACGCAATAATCTAAAGTAAAGATATAAGATATATACAAGGTACAAGATATAATACTGTGGGAAAAAATTAAAGCATATCTTTTTCACTAAATGAATTCTAATATCAAAATTCAAAAGATAAAACTGGCAGTTACCTGACAGTTTATCGCTAGCCTGGGAAAGATTTCTCCTGAACAATTTCTGAGCAGTTTGCAAACTATAGTTTGGATTTAGAAACATTTCTGAGATGCCTGCTTTATAATCAGAGATTTCTGTTGCATGTATATAGCTAATCACTCAGGATCTTAAGAGGCAAGACCCAGAAACCTCTACTTCCAACCAGATGCTTCAGCTGTCTGGTATGGATACTCATTTGGAACTCCAACAGACAGCCTTTCTAATGCTCTTCCAAATGCTCAGAACCATCATTGATAAAGAGATAATTGTTCCCCTCTTCAGTCTCTGACTATTTTTATTAGCTTCAAGTTACTGTATTAAAACCAGATGGCTTATAATTTGTACCTTTATTCCCCCTGGGCTTAAAAGTCTTAAGCACTTAACAGGCAAGTAATAGAATTACTTGCAAAATTTTTCCAGCTCTTGCCTCTTTCCTTTTCACCATCAAAGTGCTCCATTTGGTTCTTTCAAAAGATGTTTACTCTTCTGAGAGAATAAGAGAGGCCAAAGAAGCCTCTTGAAAGCTTCCTCTCTCCTCAAAAGAGAAGTTCTCTAGAGAGTCTAGACCTTCAGATAAGTCACTAATCTAGGTCTCAATATCAGGATCTTCAAACATCATGAAGAGGAGGCAACCACACCAAAAAATTGCACATTGCTAACTAAAGAAAGATAATACCCAAAAAAGTTGCAAACTTTCTGGTATATAATAAACAATAAAGTCTAGTCATCACCATTATTAAAAGTAATATCTTATTTATTAGCACATGATTAAAAGAAATAGGCTGAGGCATTGGCAAGTTTTCTACAGAAGGCAATTGTTTAGAAAAGTATATTTTGTGAGTTTGTGATAGATGTTTCTTATCTATTCTTCAAGACATCCCTGAGAACAGGCAGGGAATTATTAAGGGAGAGGTAAGAAACCAGCAAGGGAGTGGGATAATGTTTAGGGGAATTGGGGAGAGGTGCATCAAAACAAAAAAAATAACATTCACAATAACTAGAAAATGGAAATATGTGGGTAAACCCTGTTAATTAAGGTCATAGTCTACTACTGTCCAGACAGCTTTCTTGAGCTCAGTGTAAAATGGAGAACTCCCTTTACCAACTGGCCTTCAGTTTCTCTGACTTTGTCTGGGGAGTCTGAAACCTCCACACCTTCCACCTCTAGAATGACAAGAAGCCTTGCTGAGAATGACTTCCTCTTTCCCTTTCCTCTTCCCCCATCTTCCCCATAACAACCTGCTGAGCAAGTACCTGGGATTCCTGGAATGCCTCTCCATGCAAAGGAAGTATTCCCAGTACTTTCAATTCTAGCCAATGAAACTTCACCCTCAAAATCCCTCTCCACTCTCCAAGGTCCATATATATCCCTGATTCACTCCAAATAAAGTGTATGCATACAAACCCACCCCAAATAAAGGTATGCACACAAGCTAAGATCAGTTCATAGAGCTATTTCATTGATGACCTTCAGAGAAGATCTTCATCTAAAAGAACTGTAACACTAAGATCCTCAGAGAAGGTTTTTTTCTCTCTCTCCTTCCAACATGCCCAACACTCACTCACTCCCAGCCAGATCATGGTCTTGTAGAACTCCACCCATTCCAGACTCTGCTTCATCATTCCAGTCCTATGCGCAGCAGCATTTATGCAAACTGAGAAGGAGGAAGTGGACTCAAAACTATAGTAGGACTCCAAAATACATACAATAGAAACAACTTAAATATTCTTCACTTGGTTACTGGGTGATAAAATGTAGGATATATGCACAATGGAATTCTATTTGGCTGTAAGGAAAAAAAATGATATTATAAAATTTTCAGGTAAATGGATGGAACTAAAAAATATTATACTGGATAAAGAAACCCAGACCCAGAAAGACAAACACCACTTTCTTTCTTGTTTGTGATTCCCAGCTCCAAAACTTAAAATATGAATATATAAACTAGAGTAACTGTAGAAATCAAGAAAGTAAAAGCAGACCATGGGAAGTGGGAGATGAGAAACTCTAGAGACAGAGAAACTAGGACATCTGTGCTATGAAGTGGGGAAATGGGAAAAAGAGTTGGGATTTTATCCAGGTAGGAAGGAGAGAAGAGGAATAAATAACACTAAGGACAATTGAAAAACACATATAGAATATTATTTTATTTTTACCTAAAATTTGACACAATATATAAGAACACACACACACACACACACACACACACATACACACACACACACACCCTTTACTTAAAGTTACCCCAGTAGCAGAGATAATTCTTCCCCAAAGTGGCATAGACTATCTAACAAAAACCTCAGTATCTGTCATAAGAAACCTGTTTCAATTTGTTTGGAGCCTTTAGGAGATTCCCCAAAACAAGACAGGCTATTGCTGTTGCTTTTGGTTACCTCCTATAATTTAAAAGTAAGGACGCATTGCTGAAGACCCCATACACTGCAGGTACAGGACTTGAAGAAATCAGGCAAGAAGGAAACTGGAAGCCTCCTCACTGAGACTAGTTCTCATAATCCTAGAAGGTGTCATGCAAGATGCCAAAGGAGAAAAATTAAACAATGGTTATACCCAGCTGTGTTGTTTAGAAACCACAACAATGTCCAACATGAAATATTCTGAAAGGTGCCATGGTAATACTTATACCCTGGAGCTAACCAACAGTCCTTTAGCTGGCTGTAAGGCCTAGCTTCTCAATAGGAGGGAATTCATGCCTGACTGTAATCCTAGCCAACCATCTGTGACTAATAAAGTCATGGATCTTAGAGGAGAACCTATTATTGCCACTTTCCTAACCCAGTGACATTTCTAACTGCATTCTAAATATCCTCATACCACAGGTGAGTGTAACTCTCACTCCTCATCAAAGAACCTTCTTTTGGCAACAAAGGAAGACTATCACACACAAAAAAAAGCTAGTCAAAATGCAAAGAATAGCTGAGCATTGGAGGCCCAGCCCCAAATAGTCTACCAAGGACACAACCCCTAGACCTAAGTAAGGATCAAGGGGTGTTATACAAGAGAAGGTCAAAAGACCATAAGAATCAGAGCATCAGGATGCCTGCTGCAAGGTTTTGTCATTAATACATGACTGGGAAGCTCTACCCATGAGACCTCAGCAGTCTGGATTCCTAAATAAGACCTGAAAAATAATGACACCAGTTGACATGCAGTATGGAAGGGGAAATCCACATAAGGCCACACTGCTAGATGTGGGAAATTATCTATGGGAAATAGGCTATGGGAAATTTATGACTGCTGAGAGGGTCCAACCCAGATATGAATAGTCTGATTGGTTATCCAACATCAAGTGGTCAGCCCTGAAAATACATACACATGAGCAAAATTAAATGGATACACACACACACACACACACACACACACACACACACACACACACAATTTGTCTTTATATATTTACATGGCATAATAATAATTAAAGAAAAAGACAGGAACAACAAAATGGAAGATAGAATATTGGTTCCAAAAAGGTAAAATTTTAGTATATATAGCAGATAAAATTTAAATATGCATTTTCTCTCCTGGTATGCTAATAAAATGAGTCTCTGCCAAAGAATAAATAAAATGCCAACACTGAACTCATTACTTCCTTTTCTTTCTTAAAACACATTAAAGTTTAAAAAGGAATTCCTTAACTGGGTCTCTTTATTAGACAATTAAAGAAAAATAATTTAAGAACTTTAAACTAGCAGTTTTCTAACTTGAATAAAAAACAAAATTACCCTGTGAGCTTGTTAAGATAGACTGCTTGTGGGGTACAGCCTCAGAATTTCTAATTCTTAGGAAAACTCCAAAAATTCATATTTCTATTAAGTTCCCACTGAAGCTGAGGATACTAATCTGGTGACCCAAGGTAAGAATCAATGCATTAGAACTGGCTTCATGGTCAGCAGTAGTTGGAGGCATGAGCCATACCACTAGATAGAACAGTATGCATAGAGCAGTGAGATCTTACTTTCAGTTGTCAACTTGATACCATCTAGAACCACCTGGGAAGAGAGTTTCAATGAGGCATTGCTTATATCATCTTGGTACATATGCATGTCTCTAGGAAATTGTCCTGATTACAATAATTGATATGGGAAGGACAAACCCACTGTGGGCAGCAACATTCCCTAGGTTTGTATCCCGGACTAGATAAGAATAGAGAAAATGAGCTAAATAATAAGTGCATGTGAATTTATTTCTCTCTGCTCCTGATTGTGGATGGGATATGATTAGCTGCTTTAGTCCCTGCTACCTTTACTTTCTTGATATGATGAACTGTAACCTGGAATTGTTAGGTAAAATAAACTGTTTTGTTTTTCTCCTAAGTTGCTTTCTGTCTAATGTTTTATCACAGCGGCAAAAATTGAACTAGAAAGTTTAAAACTTTCTATGCTGTGTGACAACCCTACATTGAGCTGAAATGGGTCAATGAAAAATATTTCCAAATAGCCTATGTTTCTAGACTGAATAGGTTCATGATCATTTTTTTTTTGCTTTAAAGACTAACAAATATTATCTATTCTGCTTGATAGATGAAGAATAATTTAATGGCTCATATACTTAGAAGTTCAAGATATAAGTGGATCCAGAGCACACACACAGATTCTATGTAGCCATTCTCTTTCTTGCTTAGTTATATTTATATCTATTATTGTTTGTAGGATGACAGGCTGTGCTGTCTCCTGGCACAGCTCTCTCTCCCAGAGACAGAGTGTAAAGACAAGACATTTCCCTAGTCATGATATAAGGAAGAAAGATACAATGCCTCTTGGTATCTTCCAGGAAAACCACAGGATAAGAAGCATATCCACCATATGCATAGGACACAGATACTGGACAGACCTTCTTTTGGTGACCCAGTATCATGGTGACTAGGGAGTTACAGAATTCCTCAAATGACAGGTTCAGCAGAAGCGTACGTGATAGGCAGCTTCTTTGGTGGAAATAATACTTAACAAAAACTGTGTCTTAACTATATAGGTTGAACAACCGGCCTAGAAAGAAGAGAATAACACAGAAGGCAACCCCAATTGTGATACATTCAAACCTGCATGATTGGATCCCTGTTGAGACATCATGCCACAAAGGAAGGAAGAGAAAACTGATTTCTCACTTGTTTGATGATACCACGTTCCTGTTACCTTCACTTCTGAAACTCTATCATTTCCTGCAATTCTGTGTTATTCTCTCACTATCTCCAGTTAGCTCATAAGCCTTTATCAGAGACAAGACACTTGCTGTATGTTATTAAAGAAACACATGGGAGAACAGGAAGAGAAATGAAACTGAACTTAGAGAGATCAAATGAGCTTTCTGAACTGTTTACCTATGAATGAATCCAACAAAAGAGTATACATTCTGATCAATATTGAGGGTGGATTTCAAAATTAAGTAAAATATAAATGTAATTCTAAAACTTGACAATAAAAACGCAAATGCAAGGTACCATTTGGGGACAGAGGGAATTCATAATCTTGCTATATAAACCAGGCTGGACATGAACTTAAGATCCCCTACCACAGCATCACTAGTGTTAGGATTATTAATGTTTATCACAATACTGAGTGAAAAGCAGCATCACTACCAGTATTGGGTGATATTTGTAGTCTGTATTGCACAGTAATGGTGAAGATGTCTGTTGTAACCTTATAAAATAGGAACTGCATTGTTGCTTAGCTTACATCTTTCTGACTAGCTATTATTTTTTATTATTGGATATTTTATTTATTTACATTTCAAATGTTATGCCCTTTCCAGGTTTCCCCTCTGGAAACTCCCTATCCCGTTGCCCCTCCCCTTGCTTCTATGAAGGTGCTCCCTCATCCAACCACACACCCACCCACTCCAACCTCCCTGCCCTGGCATTCCCCTACACTGGGGCATCTAGCTTTTACAGGACCAAGGGCCTGCCCTCCTATTGATGCCCAACAAGGGCATCCTCTGCTACATATGCGGCTGGAGCCATGGGTCCCTCCATGTGTACTTTTTGGTTGGTGGTTTAGTCCCTGGAGGCTCTGGGGGGTGTGGCTGGTTGATACTGTTCTTCCTATGGGATTGCAAACCCAATAGAGTGAAGGATCTGACTATTTATTATTATACTGGTCATCTCTTTCACTGCTTAAACAATGTTTCTCAATCTGGGTAATGTAGAGACATTATATGAGAAGCTTTGGGACACTCTGTTCTCTAGGCTTATCCAAAATATGTGCTTAAATTGCATGGGCTTTGAGCCTGGGCAACTGTATGTTAAGTCTCCCTAGGAGATTCTAAAATGCAGCCAGCACTGAGAAGCACAGACCTCAGCTCCCTGTAGCCTCAGTACCTACGAGCTTTCTTTTTCTCCTACAAATAGACTTGTCTCCATTGACTTTAGGTAAGCAGCTTAAGCTTAGGTACAATACTACTACTACTTTTCTGAAGTCAGCATTTCCTCCCTCAAGCCCATAGCAGGCCACTTTTATAACAGTCTTTCATCTCACATAGAAATTATCTTCCAAATGGCTCTTTTTCACAGGAATCTAAAGAAAGCACATAAAGCAAAATCAATTTAACTGTCTAGATAAATTGATGGCATACACAAGGGGAAACTTTTATCTCTGAGGTCTATAGTTATTAAAAGTTGGCTCCTGCTCCTAAATGCTTAGTAAATTAAAATAGGGGGGAGTGGAAAGATAATTTAATTAAAATATAAAACTGCATTTTAAGTTCTAATCAGAGATGTATTCTTAATTTACCAAATATTCCTTACAAAAGGTAAATTCAATAGGATATGAGGAGAAAGTCTGTCTTTGTTGCTGCATTCCATTGGTTGAAATCTGTACTGTGCTCTGTGCTCTGTGCTCCATTGTTGCTGGAGCAAGTGGGATTCAGAGAAGGTAGGCAAAAGTGGGAAAACAAAGACAATCACTGAGCCTTGCATATCCACTGAAAGGTTGCTGGGATTGATGTGGGGGAAAGTTTCTAAATCTTGTCACTGTTGAACAGGAAAAGATGTTTTATTCACTGGAGATGCCAGCAGTACCTCTGGTCTCTACTCTCTAGATGCCAGTACTGTACATTTCTAAGTTGTAATATTGATCTTGCCAACTACCACTTTAAAAATTGGGGCTGGAGAGATGGCTTAATGGCTAAAGTGCAGCCTGTAGATGTGTGAGGACTTGAGTTCAGATCTCCAGAATCCAAATAAAAGATAGACTGATTGCACATATCTTTAATCCCTGTACTTCTACAGCAAGATGGAACATAATTCCAGGAGAGTTGACTAGAAGCTCACAGGCCAGACAACCTTGAATACACTGTGCTAACCAAAGGGAAACCCTGTCCTAAAGAGATAAAAGGTGAGCCATAACACTCAGAATTGTCCTCTCATTTCTGTGCTGTGGCCCAGTCATGCCTGTACTCACACACATAATTTGTGCATACACACATCATAATATGCATAGATAGATAGATAGATAGATAGATAGATAGATAGATAGATAGATAGATAAGTAGATGATAGATAGATAGATAGATAGATAGATAGATAGATAGATAGATAGATAGATAGACAGATTTAAAAAAAATCACCCTGATCATAAACCCCTGTGACAGAGTGACCACATAAGGACTTAGCCAACTTAGGAAGTTTAATTCAAAAAGCTAATATTAAATATATTAATAATAATGGAAATTAATTTTAATTATTCCATCACTGTGTATCAAACAACACAAAGACTGTTTGGGCACCCATTTAATTCTCACAACACTAAGAGTAGTTCATGCATGGTTCACTCTACTCATAGTTAACAAGGCTGTGACTTGATTTCACAGCTACTCTCTGAATCCATTTCTTTTCTACTGTTATTATTGCAAAAAATCTGAAACTGGAATAGACAAGATATACAAACCAGAGAGGAAGACCAGAGCAAAGTATTTCAATGTGCTCAATAATGAGACATGGATGTTCTCATATCTTTTAGAAATTTTGGTCTAAAAGACAAATGTAGGGCTCGGGAAATGTGAAAAATGCCTGCCATACAACTTCTGGGGCTAAAGTTTACAGTTCTAGCACCCATCTAACTGCTCAGCAAGTTGATGGCCTACCTCTAATATCAGTGTTCAGGAAGCAGAGAGAATCTATAGAGCAAGTTCATTAGCTTACACATGCCAATGGTGAGCTCTGAATTCAAGTGAGATACCCTACTTTACTATATAAGATTGAGAGCAACTAAAGAAGACAACCTTTGGCCTATACTTACATGCGTGTGAGCATGCATATATTTGTGCTCACACATATGTGAACCACACAACATATGCTCACATAGACACACACACACACACACTTAGATACCATGTTTCGTTTTGTTCAGCTTACTCTAGGAGAAAATTACAATGTCAAAATTACAATGTCTAAAAAGTCACCAATCTGGGCACAAGCGGAAAACAGATATTGACATGAAGATGTCTTCCTCAGGCACTTCTCTGCCTTGTGTTCTGAGATGTCTCTCATGGAATATGGACATTGTCATGTCAGCTAGGCTGGCTACCCAGAGAGTCCCAGGAACTATTTGTCTCTATTTCTCACTGTTAGGGTTACAGGTACCACTGCATTTGGCTTTTCTTTTTTTTACATGGCTTCTAGAGATCTCAACTTAGGTATTCATGCTTTCAAAGTAAGCACCTGAAGCATTTTGCCCACGGAGCCACTTCCCCTGCCCCTGTTCTGATTGTTTAAATTGACCTAAATTTTCCAAGAGTGTCATTGATTAATAGCTCATTTATTCACTCATTCATTCCAAGGAACTTATTTTTAAGTTATTTATAGAAGTTAAATACTTGTAGGTATCTTAGGTTGACTATATGTGTGACCAATCAGATTCTCAATAAATAAAATGCATTAGATATCTTGGCAGGTACGTGTAATCTCAGCACTTCTGAACAGAATCATGGAGGATCAGGAATTCAAGATAGTCCTTGGCTACAATAGATAGACTAAGAGGCCAGTGTGACCCTGTCTCAAAAATGAATGGGAGTTAGAGAAATGGCTCCGTGATTAGGAGCATGGACTGCCCTTCTAGAGGATCCAAGCTTGGTCCCAGCACCCATGCTGGGCATCTCAGAATCACCTATACCTCTAGCTCCAGCATTAAGGGATCTGATGCCCTCTGGATTCTTAAGGCACCCCAACTAAAAAATAAAATATTTAAAAATAAATGTTAACAAAACAAAGCCAAATCATGATAGATCACACATTTATTTGAATAAGTACTGGCAGTTTTGTGTGGGTCAGATGATGCTAAATGTGTCAGTGCATTGCAGTCTGTTTCCCCTTAGGGTAGAGTGTTGGGGAAAACCTGCCCCTGAGGGGACACCATCTGTGAGAATTCTGCAATATGAAGATCGGCACTGAGACTATTCCAAGTAGGGAAGCAGCAAGATCCTGAAACTGCAACAAAATGTTAGAATCATGACAGGCAAGGCTTATGAGACTGATACAGATCCTGTGGATGAGAACATTTGGAAGGAAGGCAGAACCGAACTGCACATGGTTTAGAAGTTGAAATGATGAGTAGTTTTCTAAGGGTGATAGGAAGTCAATGGAAGTTTTAAGTTCATAAATCTTTAAGAAGCTATTGGCCACAGAGAATGTTGTATTGAGGCTGAGAGTTAGAAAAGAATGACAGATGAGGGAATAAATTCATTAGCCAAGTCAAGAGATAATGGCTTGAGTAAGGATGATAAGTGTATTTGAAGAGAACCTCTGGTTTGGGACATGCTTTGGAAATGAAATCAAGTGAACAGTCTTGTGAGTGAAAGGAGTTTAAAAGGATGAATCAAAGAACTCAAAACACCTTGGAATTTTGGCTTATGTATAGGTAGCGCCATTTTTTATTCAAATGAGAAATTTTAAGAAAGATGTAAAAAGGGTAAGAGGTGCATGGAAATTTATGAATATCCATGGTCTCTAATGTAATTTTAATCCACAGCTTATAATAAGAATTTCAAGTGCACAGCTGTGTCCCAGATTAGAAATATGGCAAGCCTAGAGACAGGAATTAAGGAAAAATGTAGTGATTACCTTGTAACCCTGAGTCCTGATCAACTCAGGAAAAGAAGAGTGATGAACTCTCAAAAGAATTCTAGATCATCCTAGTGTTAGCAGTTACAAAAAAAATAAAAAATAAAAAATAAAAGCAGAAAATGAGACAAGGGAAAAGAATTTGCTGAGATTGGAGAAAAGAAAGCAAAAGGAGTTAAGTGTGTCAGCAACCACCTGTCATCCACTGAGGGACTGCAATGTGAGCATCCTGAGTTTGAACCAGTCTGAGCTACACAGCAGGATTTTCTCCCAAAGAGAAAGAGAAAATGTGGTGTTCAAAAAGCTAAATGATAATAAATATCATCCCAATTGAGAAACATTTATCATCCTCTCAACTATCTTCTTCAATTACTTTTCTGATTAGAAAAGTTGGTTTGACAATGGATCAAATTTATGAGAGCATCATGGAGAAAGCGAACTAAAATGTCCTCAAAGGAGAAGCAGCTTCGACTGCCTTGGATGTCAAGGACTAATAAATGAGTGGCTTATCTTGGAGGCTGATCAACACTGAGTGGTGAATTCTACATACAGAAGGGTCTTTGACTGAGAGTATATATTTCAGAGAAAGATATGACTGACAGGATGCTCCATGTAGACTGAGCAATGAACTCTGGGTAATGGGTTGGTCCAAACTTTCTAACTATTATACTCTACTTCTTACTGTCAGCTAATTCAGTTTCCAGTTTATACTAACTTCTTCATTGTGACTGAATGGTTTCTATTTAGAAATCTAGACACCGCAACAAATAAACAGATAGGTTGACACAGAAAAGCACAGCAGTATATTGATGGTAATGACAGCAAGCATAAAATTTTCAAGACTATACTTCATCTGGCCCTGTGTTGGAAAAGTCATGAACCAGGATTTCTTCATGGCAAGCAGTACAGAAACAACTAACTGTATTATCCTAATAAGTTAATCAATTTATATAGAATATAATTCACTTTAAAAATGGGTGTTTCTTTTCCATTATGTATTTCTTTCAGATTTTAATTATCCAATTATCCACACAATTCTCTTGAAACTTCTCTTTACTCTGTAAATTTTACCAATCTCTTAATCTATAAGTATATATATACTTATGCACAAACACACAGTTGAGAATTTCTTTTTTCAAGAATTTTAATAAACTTTGGATATTTGGATATAAAGCATTCCCAGCTTTACTTGTCTCTTTTCTTTTACCCCTTGACTGTGGTCAAGGAGTATATATGAGTTTAAATAAAATCAGTTAAAAATTACTGAAATAAGAAATTGTTAAATAGATTTAAAATGTCTAATTAATATGCCATTTTACAAATTCAGAAATGAAAAAAAAGCTCAAAATTGGACTTGTGATTCTATTTTCTGCTTAGAAATTTTAAAAAGTGGATTCAACAAAGAAGATATACAGTTTTCAAAGGAGAACTCCTAACTGATAATGAATAAAACTTTTATTTTTTCTTATCAAGCATATGATAATCAGCTTGAAAACTAGTTATTACATAATGAAAAGACAGCTGAGCTGAAGTTTCTTAGCTTAGCTTTTAAAAATGGAGGTGTTTTACAAAAGTGCCTTTTAGAGTAAATTTGCATTTTATTTATTTATTTTTAATTGTTTTATTTTTTTACATTCCAAAATTTGCCCTCCTTCCCAGTCTTGTGTCCAAGAATTCTTCACCACACACACCATCCCGAGTGGCTCTTAGAGGGTGCCCAAGCCCCCCCACCCAACCACCCACCACCACCACCCTCCCACATCCCTCTTCCCTGGAACATCACCAAGTCTTTACAAAATTAGGCACATCCTCTCCCACTGAGGACAGACAAGGTAGTCCTCTGCTACAATTGTGCCAGGGGACACAGACCCCTCAGACCCCTCTTTGGTTGGTGGCTTAATGTCTGGAATCTCCCAGGGGTCCGAATTAATTGATACTGTTGGTCTTCCTATGGAGTTGCTATCCCCTTCAGCTCCTTGAATCCTTCCCCTAACTCTACCATAGGGGTCTCTGACCTCTTTCCAACGGTTGGCTGTAAGTATCTGCACCTGTCTCAGTCAGGTATTGGTAGAACCTCTCAGAGGAGAGCCATGCTAGGCTCCTGTCTGCAGTTATAGCATGGCATCAGTAATAGTGTCAGGGTTTAGTTCCCACCCAAAAGATGGATCCCAAGTTGCCCCATCACTGGGTTGCCTTTTCTTCTATCTCTGCTCCACTTTTGTCCCTATAGCTCTTTCAGACAGGAAAAAATTCGGGTCAAAAATTTTGAAGATAGGTTGGTGTCTTAGTCAGGGTTTCTATTCCTGCACAAACATCATGACCAAGAATCAAGTAGGGGAGGAAAGGGTTTATTCAGCTTACACTTCCATGATGCTATTCATCACTAAAGGAAGTCAGGACTGGAACTCAAGCAGGTCAGGAAGCAGGAGCTGATACAGAGGCCATGGAGGAATGTAAATTACTGGCTTGCTTCTCCAGGCTTGCTCAGCTTGCTCTCTTATGGAACTCAAGACTACCAGCCCAGGGACTACCACCCACAAAGGACCCTTTACCCTTGATCACTGAGAAAATGCCTTACACCTGGATCTTTAGCATTTTCTCAAATGAAGCTCCTTTCTCTATGATAACTCCAGCTTATGTCAAGTTGATACACAAAACCAGCCAGTACAGTTGGTGACCCCATCCCACCACTGGGGGCCATGTCTTTCTACTGGAGGTTGTCTCTTCAAGTTCCATTTCCCCACTGTTGGGCATTTTGGCTAATGTCATCCCCATTGAGTCCTAGGGGCCTCTCACATTCCAGGTCTCTTAGACTTTCTAGAGGTTCCACCTGCCCCCACCTCCCGCAGTGGCATATTTGCATTCATTCTCCTGGCTCTTTGGGCTTCTCTCCTGTCTACCCCCATACCTGACCCTGCCCCCTTTCCCTTCCCACTCCCCTCTCCCACCCAGGTGCTTCCCTCCTCCTGCCTCCCTGATTATTTTCTTCCCTCTTTTATTGGGATTGAAGCATCCTCACTTGGGCCTTCCTTATTGTTAAACTTCTTCTGGTCTGTGTGTTATATCATGGGTAGTCTGTACTTTTAGGCTAATATCCACTTATCAGTGAGTAAACCATGCATGTCCTTTTGAGCCTGGGTTACCTCTATCAGGACGATATTTTCTAGTTCTATTCATTTACCTGTAAAATTCATGATGTGCTTATTTTTAGTAGCTAAATAGTATTTCATTGTGTAAATAAACCACATTTTTCTCTATCCATTATTCAGTTAAGGGACATCTGAATTATTTACAGCCTCTGGTCATTATGAATAAGACTGCTATGAATATGGTGGAGCATATGTCCTTGTAGTATGATGGAGCATAATTTGGGTTATGCCCAGGAGCAGCATAGCTGGGTCTTCAGGTAGAACTATTTCCAAATTTCTGAGGAAATTCCATATTGATTTCCAGAGTGGTTGTACCAGTTTACAATCCCACCAGCAATGGAGGAGTGTTCCTCTTTCTCCTCATCCTCGCCAGCAGGAGCTACCACTTCAACTTTTGATCTTAGCATTCTGATTGGTGTAAATTAGAATCTCAGGGTCATTTTGATTTGCATTTCCCTGAGGACTAAGGATGTTGGACATTTCTTCTTGGCCATTCAAGATTCCTCTTTTGAGAATTTTCTATTTAGTTCTGTACCCCATTTTTAATTGGGTTATTTGGTTTGTTAAAGTCTAACTTTTTGAGTTCATTCACACACCTATGGATACTTGATCTTTATTTAACAAGGAAGCCAAAACCATACAGTGGAGAAAACAAAAAGCATCTTCAACAAATGGTGCTTGTCTACCTAGCAGTCTGCATGTAGAAGAATACAAATTGATCCATATTTATCACCTTGTACAAAGCACAAGTTCAAGTAGATCAAGGACCTCAACATAAAACCAGATTCACTGAATCTAATAGAAGAGAAAGTGGTAAATCCCCTTGAACACATAGGCACAGAGGATAATTTCCTGAGCATAACACCAATGGCTCAGGCTCTAAGATCAACAACTGACAAATGGGACCTCATGAAACTGGAAAGCTGTAATGCAAATGACACTGTCAACAGGATAAAACGACAACCTACAGGTTCATAAATCTACATTTTTGGAACATTTTATAATCCATTGTTTCCAAGAATGATTTTAATCATTGGACTTTATATAAGGGATCTGGCATGTTGGCTGCTATAGATTGTAGTATCTATGGGGGTCCCTGAATCACCATGGATACCAAAATACAGGTGTATTTTAATTGTTCATGAAGGTGATTTCAACTCTAGATACTTCTGTTCACAGAACATGCACCTCCTGTCTGATACTCTTGTAATTAATGGTTTCTTACACATAGCTCTAGATGAAAAGAAATTTCAGGCCCTACTGCATCCATTTTTTCCCTTCTGTCTTTCTTGTTTTTTCCTTCTTTCTAGTTATTTTATTCTGAAGAAAAAAGGAGTGTTTTATCTTTCCTAATTCCAAACATATGCATCTGCATAATTTCATCAGGACTGAAAATTGTTGGGGGGCAACAGAGATTGGGTCACTTGCAGCCCTCTGTGTGTGTGTCTGCCACTCAGAGCTGATGACCCTGAGGTTACTACAAGCAGTTTATATCTTCTGATGAATGGTGGTATCATCTCCATGTTCAAAGGCTAACAGATGCAGGAAGAAGCAGGTAAGCCTTTGCTGCTGAAGGCTTCATTTGCACACGGGGCTGTAGGTGTGTGTGAGGAAAGGGGAATGGGCCCTAGGAAAGAAGGGTTTTATCCATACGTCATGGATGTGCCCAGGGCTTGATTACCTGAGAAATCACAGATAGTTCTTATGCTGAACTTCCTCCACAATGAAAGCTACATCAGGAGATATGTTTTTACTTTAATGAAATGTGTTTGTTCAAGATGTTTCACTAAATAAACCAATCAATGCAACTAAGCAAGTTGTTTTAAAAGGACAACACTTCCTGACCTTGAACGCACCAGCTCTGAATTTCCATGCCCACTTTTGGTCTCTTGTAATAATGTGTGGTTGTTTCACATTTATCTTTTTTTTTTTAATTTAACATGTGTTCTAGGCTTCAGTGTGGTCTTTCTATTCAACAATTTAAAAACTGTCTCAGCTATTTTAAATCTTGACATTTATAGAAAATAGTTCAATGAATATATTCAGTGAATATACATGGGTTTTGAAATAATATTTTAAGTCTCTAAGAATATAATAGTTGGGCCAAAGAGACTAAACACTGTTATGGTTGTCATTCTAGAAAAAGTTACTGTTTTCCAAAATATCTGATCATTTATCCTTCTACCAGGACACAGGTTTCACACAAAGGATACATTGAGAGCTAAGGCAAAAAAAACCTTTTAGAATGGTGAACTTTTAGAGCATTTCTACACACGTGAAAGGGTCTGTATGTGAAGCAAAGACATAGCACTAGTAACTCTAGCTTCATGCTCAGCGGAGATCATAATCTCTGATATTCTCTTCTATTAGACAGAGGGTATGAATCAATTAAGAAACATGGTAGAGTGCCTGCAGAAGAGGTACCTAAAAAGAGATGTATGATTTGTCCTAAGGAGTAGCTTCCACTCTGCTTTCCAGAAAAGTCTTAATTTCAAAATATCAGCCAGGAATTGAAATTCAATATGTACAAAGTAGAGCAGATGGAAGGAAGAAGGAGAAGGGAGGGGCCCACCAGTAGTTTGCAATCTCTACATGCAGACTTTATAAGGTGCTGTTTGCAATGATCTTTTCTTTATGGGAACAAGACAAATCACAGTGAAAAAATGCACCATAAAGCTGATTACTGGGATTAGTACTGATGGGGAAGAAACGAAAGTGCTCAGCAACCAGCTCCATCCAAAAGAAATGTCACTTGTAATGTTGTGCAGTATGCATGCCTGAAAAGCAAAATTAGATGCTGGGCTTCAGCAGATGTAATTATATAGCGTGATAAAGTGTGACACAAAAGAAACTGAACGACGCTTTCCAAATTACAAAGCTGTAAAGCATTCAGCAGTCAAGTTGTAAAAGGGGAGGGCACAAAGTATTTTACTTCTTTAATTTGAAAAATCTATCTCCTGCCCTACAATAATATGCCTTAAGATGAGTAATGCCTTCAGGAGCTAGTGAATGGCTGCAGTCCCTCTCTACTCAAGCTCCAAGTGATTTCACTTCCTCAGTAAGATCAACTATGCAAGACAGCAGCATAAGTCACTGTGTATTTTCTTAGATTTTACTTTGTGACACATATGGTATATATAACAATAAGGGCATAATCCTAAATTAGGGTAAGATACTGACAAGGGTAAGAAAATACAACCTTCTTATAAGGGCTTCTATCTCATTTCCCAGTCCCCTACAGAACTCATCTCTGTATGCTCAGATGATGGCAGGGTATATCTGAAACATAAGAACACTTGATATTGTCTACAAGACTATCTACTGCCAAAAACAAAACTTCAGTTACAGTGAAATAAAAGGATTTGGAGAAAAAAAGGGGAAGGGGCTCAAAGGCTATAAGGAAGGTATTTGGTGTCCTATAAAGGTATTTGCTGTCTAGAGATATTTCCAAGCTGAAAATGGAAGGGTAAAAGACAAAAAATAGCTATGCAAATTGCCTACACTAAGATAATAGAAAATTCAGGACTGGCAGAAAGACAATGAGTGCACAAATGAAGTCACTGTTCCCTGTTTACTCTGTATGTTTAGCAGAGCCCTGCATGCCATCCTTTTGGCAGTTCTAAGTGTTCTTATCTCAGTGACTTCACATGGATGTCATGGAGAAAGCACAGGTTTTAAATGATATACTAGGGGCAAAAATCCAAGCAATAAAAGCCCATTCATCTTGAATCTAAAATAGCTTTTGAGATGCCTTGATCCTTCAGCGTACTTTTTCTCATAGATATTGTTTTTATTTTAACTTCTTTTATGACTACTGTGTTCAAGACAAGGTAATGGGACTCAATCAGGCTGCCTAGAAGTACAAAAGGTTCTGCTGCACAATTCTCCATACTGATCTTTACTTATATCTGACCATTAGCCTCCTCTTTTACCACCATCTTCTTGATCAGAAAGTGCCTTGTCCTTCATCCACCATGCCTAGGCAATTTCAAATTGCATCTTCCCTCCAAATCTAGCTTGAGATTAGGCCATCTTGTGCTGCAGTGGGGGTAAAGCAATCTGCCCCATCCCAGGCCTGCGATTCAGAAACAACCTGTACAATAGAGGTAAATTATCTCTCGAGACACCAGAAATCCTGTGAGAAGTGGTCTCATTAGGACTTACATTATTAATATGCTTGCTATAGACCAAACATTGCAATCAAAGTTTGTTTGGCATGTGTTATCTCCATCATGATAGCAAACTAGTGTATTAAGGACCTATTTCATCACCAATGTCACAATGAAAATACTATAGATCAGAGGTAGGGAAGCATTTATCCAGGCTGTATCCTCTTGGGGACAGAATGAGGACAAAAATCACAAATCTGACACAAAACCCTAGATTCTTAGCTGTTACTTACATAAAGGTAATAGATAATGAAATAAGTTGATAGAATTTACTGAACAAGCCGGGCAGCAGTGGCACACGCCTTTAATCCCAGAACTTGGGAGGCAGAGGCAGGTGGATTTCTGAGTTCGAGGCCAGCCTGGTCTACAGAGTGATTTCCAGGACAGCCAGGGCTACACAGAGAAACCCTGTCTCGAAAAACCAAAAAAGAAAAAAAAAAAAAAAAAAAAGAATTTACTGAACAGTTTTTTTCCTGTTTTAAACAAACAGTGAGGCACTTGATGGAGAAAATATGATTTTTTTTTCAACTACAACAATCACTGTGGGAGGTCAACCAAGTTATCACCATCTATTGAAAGAAGTGAGGTCTTTTGATGTTGTCTTATTTGATGAGACGAGTCCTTAAACTACAGGAGAGTCAGTGCTTAGATATTTTATCTGGCAGATATCACATGAGTCTAGCTTTTGAAGAATTAAAGAAACCAGGGTAAATTACATAACCAAACACTATAACCAACCCAATGTACAACATAATGGTAGTTTTGTGGGAAATAACTAAACGTGAGTATGCATTATACAAATACATAAAACACATATTAACCATAAAGTCACTTGTAATAAAATAAAGACAAAGGGAAGTGGTGATTAATTAGCATTGTGTATCTGGCAAACATTATTGAGAACCTGTTGTGTACTAGGTACTCTGCTGAACCTGCTGAGGGAGACAAAGATGTAGAAAGACATATGGATCATTATGCCAATAAAGATTAATTGTGAGATTCATTCTGCTGAGGATAAGCATCTTGTCTCATCTAGAATTTGTTACCCGCTTCCTGTTTCTCATTTGCAAAATAATTAATGACCTTGTTAGCAAATTGTAAACAAAGGCTATTAAAAACATAAATAACTGCTCCTTTTCCTTTGCCAATAAAAGAAATCTTCTTTATTAATAAACTTCTATAAATAAAAGGACTATGTTGATGAACTACAGTTAGACATAACAAAAGCCCTGAGTGTGTAAAGGCAGAAATAAAAGACACTGGAAAAATTAATAATATTCTTTCTGATCTAACTGCTTGCAGCCTTTATAGCAGCATTTTTTAAAGAATTAAAAGTGCATTTATTTTCAAAGCTTTTGTAGTAAAATAGCAGCTTCACTAGACCTTTAGAAATTATATCTTCAATTATATTACTTAGGACTTTGTTTTTATGTTTTCTATAGGCACTGTTTCGACTCACTCAAATACTAACTATAAAAACCACAAAGAAACATGGAGGCTAAGCTATGGTTAGAGAACATTAAAACCATATTGCTGAAAATGGAAAGAGGATAGCTTTATATTCCCATTGCCTTCTCTAAGTAACTGTCCAACATTCTGCTGTGCTGTGGCCAGTAGGTAATGACTATAAATGCCTTGAATTTGTAGGGCACTTGGGTTTTTATTTGCAGTAGTTATGTAGATGAGGATCCCCAGCCAAAACAACTAAAACTGGAGTATATTATTTTTCTTTATTGAGTTCTACCATATACACAGTAAACCATGTACAACACACTAATCCCACGTGCATGTCCTGCTAGATAAATATTACATCCATGGAACCACACAAGTTAAAGTCTAGGACATTTCTAGAGCCTGACAAATTTCCTTTTATCCCCTTAATCAATAAAAAAACCATTTCCTTCTCACCTTCCCAACTCAGAGCAACCAGTTAGCACAACTTCTTCTTCCTGTTTCTGACTGTGATGTAAGTGAAATGAGCTATATATCCGTTCTCAGTCCATTTTCCCCATTAGCAATATATTATTAACCGGGATGCTGTGCCTGATGTTGTATTCTATTAATTGCATGAGCACAATGCAGTTTGTGTATGCATTTCTCTCTTGTTTGACATTTGGATTGCATCTAGTAATGTGTATAATGTGAATAAAACTAGCTTAAATAAAACTTCTTAGGAGGCTGTAGAAATGGCCAAATGGGTTCAAGCTATTGCTAAAAAAGATTACAGACCTGAGTTTGGATTTAACCACTGATGTAAAAACTAGGTGTGGCTGCATGTATAACTAAAACCCCAGCACTGTGGGTAAACTCTAATAGGAAATTCACTGCTGCTGGATATCCAGGAGCTGAACTGTGGGTGAGGGAGAGACCATGTCTCAAAAGGAAAAGGAGGAACATCTTCCTCAGGCCTCCCCTGTGTGCACAAGTGAACATACCATCTCTCTTTCTCTCTCTCTCTCTCTCTCTCTCTCTCTCTCTCTCTCTCTCTCTCTCTCTCTCCCAACATACAAACACACACACACACACACACACACACACACACACACACACACACACAACCTTCAGTATCAACAACTAAATAATAACCAAATAAATACTAGTCGAAAGGCAAAATTGTAAGACAAATCATAGCATGAAACTGGTTAATCTTGTGAGTGTGTGCCTCCTCTTGTGAATTTAAAATTTAAATGTCATAGATTCTCAATTGTTACAGGAAAGAAACAGCCTACCACAAGTAGACAGAGGAAAAGGAACCTAATAAGAAGCCCTTGCATTAAAGTAAAGCCCACATTTTAGCATTAAATCAGAAATAACTCCAGATCTGCAGAGGATGCAAAGAAATCTACTCATTTTTAAAGGTAGCACCAAATGTAGAAGAAAAAGAAATGAACCATGAAAATCTATATACTCAAATTGGGCTCTGCAGATTTGAACTTCTGGTTAATCCTAAGAAACTTTACTTTAAATTTTTGTTTAAAGTTTAGTGTTAGAACTTTATTGGAAGAAACCATACAAATCTTGTCTGGTAAAATCCATTTTCAATTAAAGACTCAGAGCACGAATTTTTTTTAAAAAATCATAAAATACATAGGAAGTAAATATACATCAAGAACTAACAGAAATAGTGCAATTCATACAACATGTGATAAAAGGAACAAAACGAATATTATACAAAAAATGACTATTCTAAATAAAGAAAAATGATGAAGAATCTTAGTCTCAGTGACACTAAATACTTGGGTGGTGAGACATAACTCAGAAGTTGAAGCTACAGAAGTATAATAACTAAGCACAGGATAAAATTAGGATTAAATATATAACTTCCATTCAACCATCATTCTAAAGCAAAGAAAGAATAAACAAATAGAAGTAAAGATGCAATTAGATTATAATGTAGAACTTTCCATAAGATATGAAAGTCACTTTTTATATACAAATCCAGCAAAAAAGGAAAAATTATTAAAATACTCAGATTCTTTCTATATCTGTATATATTACATCAAATATTTAGAACAAGAGATCTATCTTATCAGTTACTTGACGGGGCAGTAAGTCTGACTCACAGATTAAGAACATTTGTGTCTCTTTCATAGACACACGTTTGGCTTCTACCACTCATTGTGAAGCTTGCATATACCTGTAATTTTTACTCCAGGAGATCTAAAGTCTTCATCTAGCTTTCATGTGCACCTCCATACACATATACATACTCCCAGAGAAAGGTTCACACACATGTACAAAAATAAAAAGAAAATATATCTGAAATATAATTGAAAACGTCAATTACACATCAGGCCTTTCTTTCAAACATAGAAGGGGCTGATGGTCATCTCACAGGAAGTGGAAAGAACAATAGTGTCTTGCATGTATTCTGAGTGATTCATCTAACTGAGAATTATATAATCATTTAAATATATCATGTGAAACATAAGTAACATCAGGATCTTTTAAAATTAATAGAAGCAGAGAATTTCTTCCAGAAAATATATAATCAGAGGAGTTTAGAATAAGGTAGAAAAGACAAAGGGGAAGACATTCAGTAGAAGGTATAAGATACAAGAACAGCTAATTGCTACTGAGTTTTATAAATATTCAAGTAAGTCTCAATACATATTAACTATGTACATGGTTCTGACAATAATGAACAGAGGTAGCTAGTAACAGAAACTGGAGAGAAAATGATACCAGGAAAAATTACCAATATTAACGTGCTAGAACACTGACTATCTTTAAATTTTGTAACTAAACAGACAAATTAAGGTTATAGGGGGATAGAAAGATGGCCCATCAGTTAAGAGCTCTTGCTAGTCTTCCAGAGAACCTGAGTTTGGCAACCAGCACCCCTATCAGGTAGCTTAAACCATCTAAAATCTCAGCTTCAGGAGATCCAGCACATATGATGTTCCTCCTTGGGCATTACCATGCATATAAACATAGAAACAGGCAGACATGGCAACACAGATACATTAATAAGAGTAAATACAAGAAAAAGTGAGATAACAGGGTAACTAAAATAATATGAAATTTAAAATAAAAGGGAAATATGAATATGAAAAGAAATTACAAAATGAAAGAAGGCAGGAAACCAAAAAGGGGGGAAATAGAAAGGGTGTGATAGACAGAAAATATAAGATTACAGACAATTATTACCCCAAGAAAATAGTAATTTTTCAATTGATTTAATGCTTTAATTAAAAGATAGAAATTGTCAACATCAGCTCATAAAAATTTTAGCAATATGTTTCTATGGAAAGATCTAAAATAATAACTCAAATGAAGGATGTAAGTGGAAATATTTATTATAAAGTATGAATTTTTAAAAAATTAAAGAGAAATAACTATAATAACAATATATAGTGATATGTAGTTTTATATATAATTACAAAATTATAATCAAGATTAAGAAAGTAACTATAATAGAGAAATAAAAAGCAACATAGAGAAAAATACACACACATGAAAGACAGAGTTTCACTAGGCTGCCCAGATAATATACCTACAAAATATAACTTGAAAATTTCAATAAATTATCTCTGAACATAACTTTGAAATATTTATTCTATCTAGCAACAGTCTTACTAAAAGATATAAATATTTGCAGCTCACATAAGTAATGAGTTATGGGCCTCAGTTACCCAGAATATACTTTTAGAGCTGAAAACTCAGTAGTAAAGTTTAATCTAATCAAAACACAAAAAGATAACATGAGCATATATTTCACTGCAAGAGTACACAAATGACAGAAAAGCACATAAAAAGATGTTCAGCATCATTATATATTAGAGAAATGTGTAGAAAACCATTCCAAAATATCATGCTCTACTTTTCAGCACAAAATTGTCCAAAACAGCTAAAATTTAAACGTATAAATTTGATAATACCAGATGTTAGCAAGATTACCAGGAAAGTGGGCCTTGCATTAATTGTTCATTGCTGGTACACTAAAATATAGTTCAGCAACACAGAAGATAGCTCAGTAATTCGTTAAATAACTGAAGCATGTCCATACCATGTGACCCAGTAATTGTTTCGGGATTATTTATCCAGAAGAGTAAAACATATGTTTATTTAAAACCTGCGTGAAAATATCTGAAACAGCCATTGTAATAGCCCCAACTTGAAGTAACCCCTCCATAAGCAGAAGCTAATTGTGCCATAACCACACCCTATAGGTCAACATAGTGGTGTAAGGCAACAGACTGCAAGCAGACCCATCTTAAACGTGTATGTGCATCATGCTGGCAATAAAACGTCTGCCTCCATAAACGATGTGAGTCCAGCTATTAAAGTATCTCAAAGGGACAAAGTTACAGAGATAGAATACAGCTTAGTGGTCACCTGGAGTGAAGGATAGTGACAGTGAACAAATGAGTGTGGCTATAAAAGAGTAACAGGACAAGGTCTCAGTGATGATTAAATGGTTTTTGGACCTCACCGGCAGTAAGATCAACACTGCAGGAACCAAAAGGTGTGATGGAAGGACGATGGTTTGTGCACACACTCCACCTTTGGAAGCTCCCGTGCTTGGTATCCGGTACTATAATATATGGACGATATGTCGGCTGGGTGAAACTGACAATTCCCTTCTTTGGTGTTTGAATGTTTTCTACAGATCTTTCATTTCTTTGACTAGATTATCGAAAGGTACATCTCTCCTCAGGAAAAAACATAGCAGACATTAGTAAAATTAATAATGGCAAATGCTAGCCAGGATTCTGGACAAAAGAGAGCCCTCATACAACTATGGTAAGAAGGTAAACCATCTAGTTACTATAAAATCCAGTATAATGAGACCTCAAGAAAATAGCAACAAATGTACCATATGATCCAGTTATATGACTCCTGAGTCTTTATGAATGGCTTCATAGTTAACGTATTTGGGAATATTTGCTCATAGGTGTTTACTGCATGACTATTTACAAGAGCTAAGTTATGGAATCAACCAAGGTATGCATCAACAACAGAAATTAGTGATATATAGAACAATTATGCCATTTGTTCAACAGAGACAAAAGTTTCTATACAAAGACTAATTAAAATGACAAATCTTTACAGACACGTGGATCAGAATAAAGAGAATCAGGAGAAATAATTAAATCATAGTATAACTTAAAACAATAGAAACCTCAGGCAGTATAATATACTAAAAAAAAAATACCATGATTCCTCTATGCCAAAAAATGCCAATAAGAAGCCTGGAATAATACAGCAAACACAAGTAGTCCTAACAATGAGAAGAATACTGCCTTTACAAACATTTTAGATTTGTTATATTTTATTTGTTTATGTACTCTATTTGTGTCTTCATTACTTTTCTACTGTCATAATAAAATACACCATGACCAAGACAAATTATAAAATAAAGCACTGGATTTTGAGCTTAGTTTCATAGAGTCCATGATCATCATGGCAGGAAGCATTGCAGCAGGCATGCATGCATGCAGGCAGGCAGGCATGGCATGGCACTGGAGCAGTAGCTGAGACCTATTGACACAGTGCCATTTTCCAGCATCCATTTAGTAGCTCAGAACTATCTGTTTCTCCAGTTATAGGGTATCTAACACCCTCTTCCAGCTTCCATGTGCAGTAACTGATAAAAATGGTACACACAGGTACATGGAAACCCTATTACACACATCAAAATAAGTAAATCTTTAATGAGTTGTTAACTAAAGTTATAGATAGATAGTTTTGAGTCTCCTCTTCCTTTCTGGCTAGCTCCAACAGAAAAGTGCCAGAGAAGACTTCAATACTTGCAGATTTGAATACCTGCAAAACTCCCATATCAATCCCTAGGATAACATGGCATAATTACTTGGATAGCTTCTTGACATCAGTTTCTCTGGCTGGATTTCAGAATGTTTGTCCATGGCTCAACTGTTATTGACACTATCAGTAGAAAAGACATCACTCAAAGTGATCAAAAAGCAAAGGGTAATGACCCTGTTATTCAAATATATACATACCAATCATCATCAACATTCATAAACTAGTTGTAGTACTAGATGATTCAATTGATATCCAGCAATAGATAGGAGACATCCACAGTTTCTCATACCAACAGCTGTACAGATGGTTTTTCTGTTAGCTGCCTGACTGAAGTATCACAATAAATAGTGAGCTTTAGAAACTTGGCACTGAGATGGTAAAGACATTTGAAGAAACTATCTATAAGGCAATGAACTCATCTAGATTTAATTGAAATTTCACTCCAAACTCTAGCATTTCTTTATACAAAATCAATTCTTTTAAAAATCAATTTGTTCCTTTAAAATTGTGCAATAATTGGAGGGAAAAATCCAGTGCAGAATTATCTAAGGAAACCTAAGACTGACATCAGAAAACTTGTAACAATACACTATTTGAGACTACTGTGTCATGTTTATTAGCCAATCGTTATTTTGTAGTTCTTTGGAACTACAAACATTTTCTTACATACCAGGATATTCTAGCCAATATTTGAACAAGGGCCAGTACTCCTGTAGCATCACACCAAGCAGGAGACAAAGACCATGAACAAGGGGTCAATTTATGACAAGGAAAATCCATAGGGCACATAAAATTATGTTTTGTTTCTTAGATATTTATTTTTTCTGGACAGCCAGTTGATTTCATAGCACTATCTTTTATTTATCATTTATTTGCCCACCTTATAACCCTAAGGAACTTCAGATTGCAACAGCTGAGCCTCCTCACATAAACAAAGCAAAAGTCATGCTAGGCTACTTTGAAGTTAAGGTTCCATCATTCTCTCCCCTAAGAGCCTGAGCCTTTTGAGCCATACAAACATTTTCTATTTCCTATACATCTATGTCCCATTGCTATTGGGATAGATTTTTCATTCGATTCATGTTGAGAAAGAGATACTTGAACGTAAGAAACTAAATAAATGTGGGATATTCCAGCAAATGCATTTTCTAGATACTGCATGATGAATATATCAATGTAAATACTGTAATATATACAGTGAGATCTAGAAAATTTCTAAAATTCAATAATTCATTGTTATTTTATTCACTTCTGCAGATGCTGGAATCCATCTAGTTTACTCATATACAACAAATGAGTGGAAATTACCTTTTTGCCAAATTCCAGAGAAGAGCTTAAATTCTGTACCTTCATTTCTCAATCTGTAAAATAGGAATGATAATACCAATAGGATCTTCTTGTCTTTATTAAATGAGTTAGTACAAACCAGTCCACCTGAGCATTTAGAATGGAATCTGATTCTGATGACTGTTTTAGCTCAGATGCTCCAAGAAGTATTACCCACAGAACTTTGTTAACTAACTCATCAGAATACTGGCATTTCATTTGGCACATAAAATCTCAGAATAGTGAGAGTGGGCTACACAAAAAAACTAAATAGCAAGACAAAGAAAAAAGAATGTGATGTGAACTGAGGTTTCCATTTTGGCAACATTTTACAGCAAACTGCCAAGAGACCTATAAGATACTCAGCAGATTCTCTGGCTGTCACATAGGATTTTTCCAAAGGACTCTAAAGGACAATCAGATCTTGGGGTCCACAGATGCCATGGAAGAAGAAGGAAAGAAAAGTAAACTGCCAGATTTCTTTCTCCTTCTAGTTTCACAGGGCAAATTACACTGCTCACATCCTTGTAGGGTACCATCTCTGGCTCCTCTGAGAGCCTGCAGGAAACCTGATCCCACCCGTTGCAGCTGCTGTATTCTAATCATTTTCTGTTACGTTCTACTTGCTATCAATCAAGCTATAGCCTAGAAACCAAAACCAGCACCAAGGTTATCTTGGAATCAAATCTCCTTTTAGCAGTTCTCGGTGTAGCTGATTAAAGCAGGGCTTCAGAAGAAGACAAGTGATTTTGAGTCCTGGACCTAGGACATTCTAACTATGTAAGGTATTTAAGCTGCCTGAGCCTTGGTATAAAATAGAAACGTTAATATCTACCTCACAGAGCTGTTATAAAGGATGAATGAGCAGTCAAGTAATTAGAGCTGTGATTGGCACATAAATGTTCAATAAATGTTTACTACGACCATAATCATTGCTGCATACAAATGAGAAGACTGGGAAAGGTCATTCAGAGCACTAACTGTGAATATGCCTGGAAGGTACTGCAGGAACAAATGACAGCCGACAGTGGCAGAGGAGAAGTAAAGCTGAATAATGACCATGATGGATTGCATCAGCATAGGAAACCTGAACTAATAAATCAAAACCCAAATTGCATATTTCTCTTATTGCCTGAATTATCCAGGAATTTGCCAAGCTCCCCAGACCCTCAAGATGTTAGCGTTGTTTAGTGGAGCGTATTTCTAATAACATACCATTGAATGACAGCAGCCTTACAAAATTACTCATGGACACCCACATAAGAGTTTTTTTGACATTTTTAAAATACTCATCTTCCTGTAGATTGTGACATTCAGTCCCTCCTCATTTGCTCAAGGCTTCGATTCAGCTATTTTATGTGACACTGAAAAAGCATACTGTACAACGGATTTATTTTACATTAAGGCAAAATAAAACACCTATTTTCTTTTTAGCAATATGTGACTTACTTTAGGCAGAAAAGATAAATTTCCTCAAAAACTTTCATATTTATAGATGTTTTACTGCTTTTTAGTCTTTTGCCTTTGAAGACCTTCAAAATTTGAATCCAATGAAATAATTTAAACAATATGAGGAATAAAAGTTCTGCAATAATTTTCCTTATAATTAATTACAATACCAAGAGTCTGAGCTCAAGTATCAGATATTATCTTTTATTATAAAAGAATTTCAAGAATAAACAAACTGAAGTTTAGGCTCAAGCCTAGACCATAGTTATCAGTTCTGGTAGGTTCACAAGTCATCATTCACGGTCTTATCGTTTTCAGACTCTCACTCCATGTGTCCACCTTGTGATTTCCACTCAGGAGATCTGGGGTGGGAAGTGATCATTTTGAAGCCAGTTATTCCTGGCCTACAATTTGAGCAAATGGAAAAACATGGAGAAGCCATATATCGAAGAGAAATCAAAACCCAGAAGGAAGAACAGTATTCACTGGTTTTTAATGTCCCTTTCATCTTTTATGTTGATGGAAATTCACAGTCAAATATAAGAATAAAACCAACAACTCTTATTAAAAAGCTTTTACTAAAGGGAAAGAGGAAAACTATACAATTATACTTTGAATCCAATGAATAAAAAACATTACATGTATATGCATGTCTATGTATATATACATACATTATATACATGATCATATATATGTGTGTATATATACATATATACATATATGTGTGTGTATATACATATATACATATATATGTGTATATATATATATATATATAATAAAAAAGTAAACTCTTAAGTAAAGAAATAACCAAATTTTTTCTAACCCTTTGGCTCCCCCTGAACACATGTGAAATGCAGATTAAAACAACCAATTTAGGGTAAAATAACATAACTGAATTTCAAATAATTGACAGTTTATTCTTTGGGTCTATCTAAGTTAATTCCTGGCTGAAGTAAAATGAACATAATCTGGTTAGCAATACACAATAATCTAGACTTTATCATGTCTGCAAATTCCAGAATGCAGTTCAAAAGTATCCACCATAGAAATCTAGGAACATATAACCAATATTCAATAAAAAGACAACCAATCACCGCTTCGAAATATCTAACTTTTGAGTAAATTTCATCTATTATAACTATGTTAAGTATCGTCATAACAATAGAAAAATCTAATGATAACACAAAACAGAGTAGAAAGTCTAAAACTGAATTATAAAATAGTTTAAAGGAAGATGGGATTCTCCAGAATACACTTTGCTACCTACTATTTCACTTTTTACTTGAGTTTAGAAACTCGAGTTTGTTTTCCACTGAAGTAGGAACAATCCCACAATGGAAAGAAATAGATCATAAGCAGCCCTGAGGATGGCACTTCACACCTCTGTATGGTAAACCAAAGTGAGGTGAGATTTAGCATACTAATTTATCAGTTTTCTTTGTGTTTTTAGTTAAAGACTAGAGATATTAACACTACTACTAGCTACTGTCTGACCATGTAAACACAATGCCTGTAAAGATAGTTTGTTCAATAAATGTTATCTATGGTGATATCTAATTGTAGTATGGAAATTATTTTCTCCTTTCTTTTTATCTCTCTGTGTGTGATGGGTATGTGTGCACACTCATTGGTGTTCATGCTGGTGCACACAGGACACAGAATTCACACAGAAGTACCTGAATACCCTTACATGCCAGTCAATCTTCTATCTTCTACTTTGTTTGAGGCTCTCTTGCTGATTTTCATTGTTCAGTTGGCCACCAAGCTTCCCATACATCAGTATACACCTCCTATTTTGCCAAAAGAATGTTGGGATAACAGACTCAAACTACTGTGTCCAGCTTTATATGGGTTCAAGGAATCCAAAGTCACAAGAGCCAAACACTTGCGTGTCAAGTGTTTTACCTAATGAGCCATCTTTTCAGCCCAGAAATCTTTCCTTTTAAAAATAAAGGTGTTATGGGAATAGCATATGCTAAATGGATTTTGAGAGCTCCCTAAAAGAACAGAAGCCAGGACCAGATAAAGTTAACTTAAAGAAAGGTTGCTAAATGTTGTCTCTAATCCCAAAACTCAACTCATAATCCTATGTAGAATTTTACACGGCTAATTATCTTTTGGCATGTGTGTCTCTCCTCTCAATTTAACAATCTTTCTCTGATGTTGCTATTAATGGGTCTTGTTAACACTAAAATAATAGTGAAATGATTAACTTCTAGGTGCTGACTTTAATATCATTAATCTTGTTGAATCATCTGGAATGAATGTGACTGTCATGTGTACTTAAGAAGACTGAAAGCAGCTTTCTAGCTCTGTCATGTCAAAGAAGCCAATGTCTAGAGAAACGTGGGGGCTGCCCTCCTGAGAAGCATATGTACATTCTTGATACTTACTGAGAGCCCTTGTAATTACAATATGGAGGGAGGGGGAGAAAGAAACCTCAGCTGCTTATCAACCACTCTTCCCTAGACTTCCTCCTTGACAGGAATTGACAGACCTCTGCAGAATGTAAATTCTAATCGGTTTTTTGCTACTAACATTAAAGCCTTGTTTCAAGACAAGGCAAATGCAGGAAATATTTATAATAAGACACTGCATGAAAACACGTTTCTTGTTGTTGTAGTGTTTGGGTTTTTTGTTTTCTTTGTTTTGTTTTTTTCTCTTACTCTCACTATTCTGTAAGCAACAAAGACCAGGAGAAATGGGGGAGAGGAAACAGAGGACATACACACATACATCAAACACCAAACACACACACACATACACATCTACCACATATACACACATTACACGCATACACAAAACAAGCATACACATACCAAATACCAAAAGGACACACCACATATACACAGGCCAAACACTAACTACATACACACACTACATATACACAGAGCACACCAAACACTCACACGCACACACATCAAATGCAAAACACTCACATAAGCACACACCTCACACATGTACTGACCACACACACACCAAACACACATTCACATACCAAACACCAGACATACCACATATACACATATCAAACACTAAACATATACACACACTACTTTTGCACACCAGACACACACCAAACAAGCATGTGTTTATGTACATACACATACACACACACACACACACACACACACACACACACACACACACACACCAGGATTGCTTTGTTTTGTGATTTTTGTTTGCAAAGTCATGATTACTGCCAAAAAAAAAAAAAGTCAAAACTATTGTTAAATGGCCTGCATAGAGACAAGTCTGTCTTTGAAGAAGTATCTCAAACAAAGGTTTGGAAACTCTCTTCTAGTCCACATCTCTACCTGCAACACAGAGGCCTCTAGCCATTAGGGATCACCTGGTTAGAATCCTACCCTTAGTCCTTGCCTGGTAGCCACTCTGGACAAACCCACCAGTGGCAAGTTCTGCCTTGCCCTCTCTGCACTCCATTTTCTGGGCCACAGATTCTCCTGCATCCCTGTAGGCCTTCTGCTGCCTGAGACAACCAGGTGAGATCCTCAAGTCCCAAACCCCTACCCACTGGGTGCCCCCCAATAAGCCCATTAGCCTTGAGGTCTTTCCTGTAAGCCCTCTGACCTCCATCTTCTGGTTCATACCTCTGGCTACAACTCCAGAGGCCTGCAGCCATCAGGGGCTACCAGGTGAGACTGCCTATCCTCTGGGTGAACCCAGCAGTACTGAGTTCCTTTCTGCTCCATCTGCACTACATTTCCCTAGCCACAGCTCTACCTGCATCCCTGGAGGCCTGCTACCACCCTAAACAACCAGTTGCCTAAAGACATCAGGGACTACCAGATCTACCTACAAAGGCCAGTTCCCATCAGGAACTACTAGGCCTGCCAACACTAGGGATAAACAGATGGGTAAAGGCCAGCATAAGAACAAAAGAAGCAAAAGCCAAGGCAATATGGCATTACCAGGATCCAGCTACCATAATAGAGCAAGCACTGGAAGTCCTAATGCAACTGAATTGAAAGATGACCATCATCATTATTATTTTTTTTTTTTATTATTATTATTATTATTATTATTATTATTATTATTATTATTATTAATTCCAGGTTTTATCCCTTCCTGGTCCACCCTCTGACTGTTCCACATCCCATACCTCCTCCCTGCCCCTGTCTCCATGAGGATGTCCCAAGCCAATCCCCACCCTGTCAGATCTCTAAACTCCCTGGGGTCTCCATGTCTTGAGGGTTAGGTGCATCTTCTCTGACTGAACCCAGACCTGGTAGTCCTCTGCTGTATATGTATTGGGGGCCTCATATCAGCTGGTGTATGCTGCCTGGTTGGTGATCCAGAAATCTGGTTGGTGTCTGAGAAATCTCCAGGGTCCAGGTTAATTGAGACTGTTGGTCTTCCTACAGGGTTGCCCTCCTCAGCTTCTTCCAGCTTTTCCCTCATTCAACCACAGAGGTCAGCAGCTTCTGTTCATTGGTTGGGTCCAAATATCTGCATCTGACTCTTTCAGCAGCTTGTTGGGTCTTTCAGAGGGCAGTCGTGATGTGAGCACCCTATAGCCTCAGTAATAGTGTCAGGCCTTGGAGTCTCCCCTTGAGCTGGATCCCAGTTTGGGCCTTTTGCTGAACGTTATTTTTCTCAGGCTCTTCTCCATTTTCATCCCTTCAGTTCTTTTTTCTTTCTTTTTTTTTTTTTTTTCTTTTTGATACTTTATTTACATTTCCAATGTTTCTCCTTTTCTAGGCCTCCTCTTTGGAAACCCCCTATCCCTTCCCCCTCCCCGCCTATATGAGGGAATTCCACCTCCCACCAACCCGCCCATCCATTCCCATATTCCCACCTTGACATTCCCCTTTACTGGGGCCTCTAACACCGTCAGGCCCAAGGGCCTCTCCTCTCTCCCTGATGGCCAACTAGGCCATCCTCTGCCACATATGTGGTTCAAAACATGGGTCCATAGATGTGTATTCTTTGGTTGGTGGTCCAAACTCCAGGAT